>CM060912.1:744376207-744801207 GCA_030737875.1 Allium sativum
AAACCCAATTCACATATCGGTTAATCATCGCAATTAAGGTATGAATGAGTGTTTTGGTCAATTTATTCGTTATTTATTTAATGAATTAGCTGTACAAATATGAATTCAGGAAAAATCAGGTTCATTTGTTTTTTTTAAATGGTAAGTTATTTATAACTAGGAAAATTATTTCTGTATCATGTTCCCTAAAAGGAAAAGATATTAACATGAGAACCCGTATCTGCTTTAAACGATGGAATAGTGTGAGCGTTTGCGCGTTGTGTGTATTTACTCTTGTGATTTGTGAATGAACCAAATAAGCAAGTTAAAGTGTATTTATGTTTGAATTATTCATGAACGAAATTAATGGGTTACGTACAGGGATGAAATCAAGAAAAATTTACGTCCTTTTGGAAAATATATTTAAATGATTAGTTATTTCCAGTTAGAGAAGTAATAAGTGCCATTAATGCTTGAGAAAATAAAACAGGTCATATATACCTGCACAAGCAAGTAAACAAGTTCAGTTGGCCAGAGTACTGACATTATTTTTTAGCAACTGGCATTATTTTTTAGCCAAAGTACTGCAATGGTCCAGTAGTGCCATGAATCGGCAATTTCATTTCGTTTGTATCGATGTATGATGATAGGCTTTCTAATGAATTTTTAGCTATTCTTGATAAATTTTGGGCATTACGATGACCGTTTCAAATTTCTGAACTAATGCTTTCTACCTTCAGTTTTTATTCTACAATTTACACACACTTTGTTTTGAAGATTAAAAAGATAGGGCATTAAGATGACCGTTTCAAATAATCACAAAGCCATGATTTTTTATTCCCAGGTTAATAAGAAGATTAAATCAATATTTGCATGAATGAAGTAAATAATTTTATTAGACAGTGATTTCGAAAATACGAACGGAAAGACAGTGATTTTGGGAAAATGAATATTCAAGATTTTTATTAGAAGGAATTAAGGGTAGAACCATCTGCAAAGAAAAAGAAACTAAAACGCACGGCACTTGATTTTAAAATACACGCAGCGCTTTCGTAGAAAGAATTCTTTGTCAAACTGGATGAGGCGTCCGAGCTCTGAAAATCAAACCCACTAATAATGGTACAATATTGATTTTTCCAATGCTTCCCAAAAAGAGAATTTCTAAAACGTTCGTTTTTCACGATAAACATGCATTGTTTGCATGTTTGTACGAGGGAACACACAAAACTAAAAAGGATAAATCAAACACCAACTTAACAATTTGAAAAGTAAGAAAACACGAGTATGCATAGGCCTTGACAGTTTACAATTAACTGGGCATAACATGGTAATATGCACAAGTGTGACGGTCCATGTGTGTCAAATATAAATTAATATGATACTGGCCTCATACATCAATTTTCTACCAATTACATATAAGAACATTCCCAATGGAACAGGTTGAGAATGGTCAATTCCAACCTGAAGTTTAGCCGGTTAAGAGTTCGTTAAGAACAAGTCGATTTAACCGGCTTTCTTTTAATCGGCTAAGCTAGAAGCCGATCAATTTCCAACCGATCTTCGACTGGAAATGCCCTTGGAATCCCCAACGTACACTTTTAATGAAAGATTCAAATGAAGTTGCAATCTACAAGCGGAAATAATTGCCAACTTGTACAGTAGGTTCTTTTTCATGTAGTAGTCAATATGTACAAGGAAAGTACGCATTTAAGCTCCCATGAAAAAGACTGCATCAATTTGCCTGTCTTAACCATCACCTTTGTTTCGATTTGCCATCTATGGAATGACGTTGAGAAAATGATCTTTTTAATTTATGTTTATGAATATCTGAGCAAAAGGCATCTGAGTGATGATACAAATGTTTTTAATCTTCCGTGATATTTAATTCAAAATGTGAATTTGTATTATATTTAAGCATATTTTTGAGTTTTTATCAATATTAAAATGTTAATTGAGCGCTCATCTAAATTTGTTGTGTTTGTTGATATTGTTTTCACAAAAAAAGGATATGGATATGCACAGAAGCTTAGTACGTACTCGCCAACAGTCGAAGAACGAGAAATCCCGAAAGTGTAAGCTAAAAGCCAAATATAACAAACCAACCGTTGAAGCTTGCAATGTAGACAAAGAACAAGAATTACGGCACAGGAAAATACAAATGCCATGTGCGGAAATTGAAATGGCTTGTGAAGAAAATGAAATACACGAGGAAACTGATATGCTCCATGAAGAAAATGAAATACGTGAAGAAAATGAAATACGTGAAGAAGTTGAAATAGCTTCCGAAGAAAATGTTGATGCCGAAGAGGAAATCAATGGATCAAATGAAGTTAAAATTGCAAACATCGATGTGAAAAAACGTCCTAGAGGTCCAACAAGAGCAAAAAAACTTCCGTTAAGTCTTGCGAATCGAATTAAAATTGAAGTCAATGAGGTAGCCATACCCATAGGAGAGGGCTCAGTACATTTATCTTCTTATCTTGGGCCGCTTGTACGAGAACATGTACCGGTTACACTTGTCGATTGGAGGTTTCTAAGCCTTGAATTGAAAGTCGTATTGTGGGAATCGATTCAGGTATGAGATCTTAATGATTGCTTTGCTTAATAATTTGGGTAGGCAATTCACAAACACTTTAGATGCTCCATTTAGCAAATTTCTGATTATCTCTCCACCTTTTATTTTCTGATTATGCTGTTGAACTTGTTTGCTGCAGATGACGCTATAGTTTATGACTTCATACATGAAACACCTGACTGAAACAATGAAACACCTGACTGAAACAATGTACGTGATGAAACACCTGACTGAAACACCAAACTTAGTCGATTATAGTTTATGACTTCATATTTATTTCAGTCACCAATTTAGTTAAGTTTAGATATTACTAGATTCTTTTAATATGAAATTGCTTTCTTATTTCAGTCACTAATAGTCAGTAAACTGAAAATAATGCATGTTATCAAATTGCTTGCTTATTTTTCTTCTTATTTTTTACTTGTAGGCTAGATTCAACGTGGAAGAATGGCAAAAAACTTCCATATTTCAACAAATGGGAACTATTTGGAGATCATCAAAAAGCAAATTGGTCCGAAAATTAGTTAATGCAACGACAGAAGAGGAAAGACTTAGCTTGAAACCTTACAATATAAAAAACATGAGTGAGTGGAGATCATTTGTAAAGGAGAAATTAAGTTTGGAATTTAAGGTATGCTTATATATTTTATTCAAAATTATTTGCTCTAAAGCTAAATTGTGGATTACACAAGTTTAGAGTCTAAGGCTAAATTATGTATTTTCAGGCAAAAAGTGAGAAATATAGATCCATTAGGCAAAAACAATTGCCGCACACAGCAGGACGTAGAGGAATGGCTCGATTTACCGACGATTTGGTTAGTTAATTAATTGTAGCGTTATTTTTCTAGCTAGCTAATAAATATCGACTGATTTTTTTTTGTGTTTTTAAATTTAGAAAAAGCATAGTCAAGATTCATCTTCCATATCTAGAACAGATATTTGGGTTAAATCTCATACTAAAAAGAATGGTGAACCAGTGAATATGGATGTTGCCAATGTTATTGTAAGTATTTTTATTTTTTGTCACTAATTGAATATTGTGACATTTTTATCATTATATATAACATACACGTATGTTAATTTAAATAGGAAGAGATTAAAAAAATTGAAAATGCGAAACCGTCCGACTCGATAAAGAATATCCAAGAAGATGCAATTGTACAAATTTTGGGACAAGATAAACCAGGAAGGTTAAGAGCGCTTGGAAGGGGGTATACTAAAACCAAGTTAGCTTTGGCACAATCGAGGGATACTCAGATAACTCAGTGTCACAAAAGAATTTCAGAATTGGAGAATGTGGTTCGCTCTCTAATAAACAAACAGGTATACATTTTAGTGCGCAATATATTAATTTATGCATTTTGTGTTCAGACTGTATAGTAATTGAATATGGACATCATGTCACTGCATTTGTTCCCATGCTCCAGTCTTAGTGCTACATGAGTAGTATGATGCATTGGACTATTCTAAAGAAGAAAAATCCAGAAATCGTCATGTACAGCTTTAGAAAATGTTATCATTACCTAATGTAGATTAAAACTAAAGTGCATTTAAAACTAAAATTGGTTAAAAACTAAATGTCTTGCAGCTTAAAAACTTAAAAACTAAATGTCTTGCTACATGAGTTATATTTTTCTAATATACGGTCTTCAATATTTATATGATGTGCAACTTAAAAACTAAATGTCTTGCAGCCAAGAGCAAAGCTAAAGAGCAGACAAAATATACTTTGCACCAATCTGTAATTGTAGAAGCTTTTAACTGTCAAGTTCATGTTTGTCCAAGCTTTAAAGCACTGAGTATATAAGGTTTTGTTTTCTGATGTATGCATATTTTAAGTGCACATTATATCTACATATGTGAGATTTGATTAATACCTAAGTTCTTCGATATATGCTTGTTGAACATATAATTCCACGAGTATGAAGATTTTTGAATATCTATAAAAGTTTTGCAAGCAAAATTCATTTTAGTGTCAGTTTTGATATTCATACGAATATGCAGTTTGATACATATCATATTGGAAGACATGCTGCCAGTATCCTTTTCCAGATGATGCATTATATACAAACATAAATTGAAGCACATTCAAAGTTTATGATATGTTCTATATCTTTACTATATTAGTAATCTAAATTCAACTATAAATTTCAACCGTATGTTTTAAGAATTCACAAAATACCCTTTAATGTATGAATTGGTGCATCATCTTCATTCAATCATTCTGCATCCCAAATTACATTGTTACACACTCTGTAAAACTCATTTCTCCACAAAATTAGTTGCAGCTGATCCATAACAAAGAAAAAAAATCACGTCCATCGTCAATATTCAACTTGATCGAGAAAGACTCGACGTGCATTTGTTGAACACGAGGTCCTCTTGATGGATTGTGATAGTGAATCATTTTTGATATATATATTTCTCCTTTTTCATGAAAAAAAGAAGAAGAAGTAGATACTGAATCATTTCACTGTAAGTTCATCTTTTTTGTATGTTGGTCTGTCAGATTGTTTTGAATCTACATTAGGTAATGATAACAACTGCTTTGTCCAATACTCTGGACATTTAACCAATTTGTAATGCACTTTAGTTTTAATCTACATTAGGATGAAAGAAAATCGACATAATCCATATACACATAGTTTAATATCAAGATCAGTGAGTATATGAATAGAAGTGGAGCCGGTTTTTGTACATCTGTTAAAGTAAAGAAACCAGTAGGAATCAGAACCTATTTGTTTATTCAAAATCAAAATTATTCCTTTTACTGATCGTTGCAGCAGGCAATGAATTTAACCTTCTTTTTTGTTTTCCTTCAAATTGTATGAAGTGAAGTTCCATTTTCTCATAATTGTCAACTCATGTTCGCAGCAAAAACACTTTTGTTTGCAATAAAAGCAGTCACAAGAATTGTATATAGAGAATTGAATGAGAAGAAGAGCATAAACATCAGAAAACAACTAGAGACACAAAAGTTTAGGGCTTTGCCGTAACATTTGAAGGATTTTAATGATTTTATTGCTTATTTTTTATTACAAAGGGTCAGATTAGATTCTGGCATACCATGAAGTTCAAGTGAAACAACAGCATAAAGATCTCTCAAATGAATATTATGGAGTAGACGGGATCGTCCAAAAGTTTCATGGTCCAACACCCAAATACTGAGGGTTTTGGAAAAAAAGATAAAATTAATGTAAATACTGAACAGCGGTGAAAAAATAATAATATAAGTAATAGATAAAATTTCTGTTAACCTCATAGCAATAATATGTTAGATAAAAAATAACTTGTATTATATAAAATATAAGTAATGGATAATAAAACTATATGTTCATGAAAAGGCTCGCAGCCATTGAATTGGGGGCAGCAGCTAGCGTATTTTGTTCATCAACAAATAAATATAACACAAGAATTCCCTAATCAGTTCTCAGTATTTATTTGATATTCCAATATTCCATGAAATTATGGTCATTTTAACTTAGTTCGGCCACTCTTATATCTTGTAAAATAGTTCCCTGATGCACTGCTCAATGAATGTTAACATGTATTTTACCTTGACAATTTGGCAGGGTAACGAATGTTCGAAAGAAGGAAGCACACCTGAAATGGTATAAATCACTTGTATTGATATAACACCATTTCAAGTTTAGTTTTAAATCCAATAATCAGCATAATTTTTGACTGAATGATTGTAGAATAATGACAACACATGTGAGATGTTAAATTGGGATGGAACCGATGAAATTGTTGCTGAAGGGAGAGTGGTGTCCACCGATCCAAATGAAGTTGTCAATGACATTCGTATTGGACCAAATGCTGTGAAAGTTGTTATAGATTGCATAAAGAGACCAGACACTTATTTATGGAGGCCTACATCTAGTTTATCGGTATTAGGAGAAGCCAAGGATAAGTCAGTGGCATGGCCTGCAAATCGTGTTGTTCCGCTGGGAGGACACATGATAGAAGACATTACGGTAAAATTTATGATTCACGGTAACTATTTGTAGTTGTATATATTTTTTTCCATTAAACACAGTTATTGTTCTTTATAGAGTAAAACTAGTAGCACAAATAACAAATGCAAACTTTATGATTGGAATGAGGATGAGACGTTGGTTGCCGAAGGAAGACTTTGCCCGAGTGATTCAAAAATGATTGTGAACGGTATTCCGCTTGGTCCGTTAGCCGTAGTGGTTTGGGTAGACTGTGCAAAAAAAGAGGATGCTTATTTGTGGCGCCCCACAATAGATATGTCATGTATTAAAGAGGCCGTTGGCAATAAAATAGCATGGCCAAAGTCAAAAGTTGTAGCTGAAAAAGCAAGCATCTCGGCTAATCCTTCCAAGGCTACAACGAACATTTCAACTTCTCCTTACAAGGCTAAATCAACTCGTCAGGTAATTTATTTGACACTGAATTATCATGATAAAGAAGTAAAATAAATTTTATTTATATTGTTTACATGGGCGAGTACTCCATTATGTACATATGCTCATTTTTCAAAAAAAAAATTGATCTCATGCTTAACACATTAGCACATGCTTAGTATACCAACATTGACAAGAATGTGGTAATGTATGCTTAACCTCTACGTGCATCCATCTAAATATTCACGGATATAACAATAAATATGAATTTAAAATAGATCACAACACACTTATACAGACTGTAAGAGCAAGTTGTAAATGCTTCATTTCTGTTTTCATAACTAATTATAACAGACTATATGGGTAATTTGTAAGCTAAACATAATATTCTTCTAGGTGATTACATGATATTTTGACTGCTCTATTTTGTAAAAAATGTTACTTTGGTTTAATTATCCAGAAAAGCTCGATTCTGGTAGCAAATAATAAATGCAAGCTGCTTGATGTGGCTGAAACGGGACGAGTAGTGGCCGAAGGAACTATCGCTTCAACTGATCCGACATCAACGGTTCACTGTGTTCCTTTAGGAGATGATGCGGTAAAAGTTTGGGTAAACTTTGTGCGAGTTAATGACGCATTACTATGGAGACCTACATCGGAGTGTACATACATGGAAGATGCTTTTGGAACTACCGTAGCTTGGCCGACGGCATGTGTCATTGGGGAATCAAGTTCAAGTAAGTGTATATTCTATTTTGACCATATTAAACAATATGTTGAACTGAATACGTTGTACCAAAAAATATATAACAAAGGACGATATTTGTACAAAGTCATGGCGAATAGCTTCAAGAAATGCTCTAAAAAACTGATTAATATCCTTTTTGCTCCTTTTATCATGTTGGATATATTACTGTGTTGAGCCGACTGTAATGTTAGCAACCTAGCACAAATAAGTTGTTGGTGTTAGAAATTCTAGACAGACCTAGATCCATGTGAGCCGAAGTCAACACTAATTAAGTTAAAGATTAAATTTTGCATGAATAAGCAATTAAAGCGTTAACATTTGAATACTTGAATTTAATTAATCAGACTAACAATGTGGGAGGCTTATATCATAAATTCTCAAGATAATTGAACCTTAATAAATAGCATTTTAATGACAAATGAATTATATGATGATGAACAAATAAATAATATATTAAAGAATTTAGATAAGAACTTGTAAGAAAATTTAATTTTAGTTGAATTCTTGATGGTCATGGAAAAGTAAAATACTGTTGAGATAAATGTAGCGACTTATATGTTTGTGAATTTATAAACTACATAGTAAGGAAACTTCAATGTTCAAAACATTTGTGAACTTGAAATGCTAATGTTGAAAATGAGAATTTTAGTGAGTTCAAATGGTTGTCGGAATATTACATATGGATACAATATATACTTAGGTTCATTAGTATCCTAGTTGAAATTTTAGTTCTATTTTAAATTGAAGAATGTAAGAATATGTGTGTTTTGAAACTTACAAATGATATGAATTTAGCATTTGTTGTTAAAATATGAAACTTAAGGGGAATGATCAATTTTGTCAGGAAATCAGATGTTAAGCTTAACCAATGCAACTCTTGACTGAGGTATGTGTAAGGTTCAACAATGAAATCATTGTATTTGTTACAAGGAATAAGCATGGCCAAACTGAAACCGGAGAAACCTTTAATAAAAAGAAACTTCATTTTCTTATCATTCTACCCTCTACGGCAACATTATAATTACCTTAAATTTTGTAAATGTTGGAGGAAAGCATCCATGGTAAGAATATGAATTTGTAAGTTTGGATATTATTTGAAAAAAGAGGTTCCTTTATTTCGATAGGGTCTTCTTATAAGGGTGTATACTTTGTGGATCCACTGCATTAAAAATCTATACATCCGCAGGAGCAAGTATGTTTTATAAACATTTATCAGAGTTTTACTTATGTTCAACAAACTACGGCCATTTTAAATAAAGTTGATCGCAATCAAACATTTTGCTTCATAAACCCTTTCCGCTGCAAATTTAGATGAACTTAACTAATTAAAATTTTGATCTTAAGTACGAAAAACTGAGCAGCAGCAGTATCGCTGCTATTACATGAGAAAGCTGCTGTCAGTAGCAGCAGCAAGGCTGCTGCCGCCAGCAACAGTGGCTGCAGCATCCGTGGCAGCAGCGGCTGCCACTGCATAACAAAAAAAAACATGAAAATGCTGCTGCCGGCTGCAGCACAGCGGGAGCTGCTATTTTAAACTGCTGAAGGGAAATTTCTATTTCGAAATGCTATTAGACAGTTAAAAGTTGTTGGTTATGACGCAGATGATAATCTGTAGTTTTATTCTAGCTGCAATCCTTTGTTCCTTGTAAAAATTATTTACAATTTGGTTTCGTTTCCAACGTTTTTTGATTGGTTTAAAATATCAATCTACATATGCTATATTCCCAGCATATCAATTTACAAATGAGTTTTTAGTAGTAAATTATTAAAGTTGAATGAGTGCTACTCCTAGCGTATCAATTTACAAATGCGTTTTCAGTAGTAAACCCAATTTTTAAGTGGGAAGAAGAACATGGTCTGCGAGCAATATGCATTTGTGGGCAATATGCATTCTGTGACAGAAGCCATTATTTTTTCTATTTTTTACTTCTGGTTGTTCTTCAAAAAGAAGAAATGAGGAAAACAGTTTGGGCTGCATGAGTGTTCTGTTCTTCTTTTGGTTGGTTTGAACCTGCGTCACTGTGTTTATCAGTTCAACCTGCGTCAATGTGAATGTTAAGTCACTGTGTTTATTAGTTCAACCCGCGTCACTGTGTTTATTAGTTCAACCTGCGTCTCTTTGGCTTGCACTTGCATCTAGGGATTGGGCCAGCAGCCGTTTGGTCTACAGGTTCCTGAAATCGAACGTATAAGCGCAAGGCATAATGTTAAAGTAAAATAGCAGTATTTTCAGTTACATGTGAAATATATTTACCTCTCAATATTCAGTTAGACATCCATGTATATTTTGCCACCATATTGGTACAGTATATTTACCTCCCAATAGTCAACATGCATTTGCAGTAAAAAGAATATACCTTTTTCTGGCCCGCCAGATATGATCATACGAAGCCGTGTAACTTGTCATGAGTTCAAGTTAATGTACCTAAATGGTCTGTGTTAGAACAGATGGTGAGTGTGAAAAAATAAAACCTAGTCCAAAATTGGTCGTGTAACTTGTCATGATAAAACTACAGATTATCATCTGCCGGCTGGAGCACAGCGGGAGCTGCTATTTTAAATCAGAGGAACACATGGGAACACCATATTTTAAATGCACCATATTTTAAATGCACCATATGTATCGTCATAACGTACAATATCGTCCGAATGTTATTTGAATGTTATTTGATAATTCATGATAAATACTTATTGATGATTTTTTGAATGTGTTTACAGGTAATTAGCTTTTTCGGAGTAAAGACCACCATCAACAATGGACGTGACTTAAATTGTTATATGTATTATGATATTAGTCGGTACCTAAGTAAAACTCTTTGGGAATGCTTGTGGTATGTGAACTTGTTCATTTTGTCAAACAACTATTATGTAAATGGGTATGGATAATACTTATGTAATTAACGTGTTATCAATTATTTGAATATGTTGACTTTATGATTGGTTCATTGTTGGTTTGAATATGATAATTATATGATTGTTGCCGATTTTGGCAATACTATTACAAAGCTGGTTACTGGAAACAATATAAGCCATTGACAGTATATGGTAGCACTTAAAAAATGCTACAAAACAATCAATACATTTCAGCAGCGTTTTTGAAATGCTACTGAAACAAACGTAAATTATTATCTGAATTTATAGTGGCATAAAATAAATGCAACAAAAAGTTTTTAGTTACATAAAATAAACGCTACAGAAAATCAAAGAAATGGACCAATTAAAAACGCAACCAAAAAATGTAAGTTTTGGTTGGATTTTTTAAACGCTGCAGAAAATTTTTGGTTGCTTTAGTTTGGCAGCGTTTATGGAAACGCAACAGAAAAAAACTGACTTTTAGTTGCGGGACCTGTAGTAGCGTTCTCTAAAACGCTGCTAAAGGCTTTGGTAGCGTTTTTTAAACGCTGCTAAAGACATTTTCTGGTGTAGTGTTCTAAGGTTGTAAACCAATGTCTATTAGGACACATATGGAAAGTGCAAGCAGTGTCAAGTATCCATTCATCCTTAATCTCCGCTCATCCAGCAAACACGGTAACAACAAGCACCTCATTATCAGAGCTATCATTACGAGCACAGTTGGCATTAACTTCATCTTCTTTGTTATCCTTTGGTTTGTATGTGCCATTTCTCTTTTCCTTGTTCTGCAGCTTATAACATTCGGATATTTCATGTCCATCCCTCTTACAATATTTGCAAGACTTGTATTTGCCTTTAGATTTAGATCGACCTTTATAGGCATTGGAACTTTTACCTCGAGATCCATTATTTGAATTTTTCTCCTTTGTCCTGCCACGAACGGACAAGCTTTCGGGTTGAGAGCTTGATCCATTTGAAGACACCAGTTGTTTCATTTTCTCCTTGGCGTGCAAGGCTTCATAAACATCATTTAGAGTTATAGTATCATGACTATATAATATGGTATCTCTAAAATTTGAGTAAGAACTGGGCAGAGAACATAAAAGGATTAAACCCAAATCTTCATCATCATATTTGACTTCCATTGCAGCCAAGTCAGAAACAATCTCTTTAAAATCTAGCAAATTACCTCCCTCTTGCAATTTGTGCAGAAACAGTTTTTGTTTGAGATGCATCTTACTTGTGAGATCCTTGGTCATGCAAATTGACTCCAATTTCAGCCAAAGAGAAGCAGCTGTCTTCTCGTTCAAAACTTCTTGCAAAATATTATTATGTAGATGGAGATGAATTTGAGACAAAGCCTTCCGATCCCTTCTCTTCTCATCATCGGTCCATATTTCAAATCTCTTGTTTCCGAATCCATCCAATGCCTCATCATAATCAGCTTGTGCGAGCAACGCCCGCATCTTCACTTGCCATAATGAGAATCGAGTGTTCCGATCCAATAGCGGAAGATCATACTTTAACGACGCCATGTTGAACGAACCAGCGCTCTGATACCACTTATTAATAAATAAATGATCAAAGAAGCAAGCAAAAAAATAGAATCACACACAAGATTTAACGTGGGAAAACCCTTTGCGAGAAAAAACCACGGGAGAAAGGCAAACTTTATTAATTAATTGCTGGAGTTTTACAAGCTGCTTGCATACAAACAATAGCAATAAAATTATCTTCTACTTTCATGCAGCCAAAAAAGAGGAGAGAGAGTAAAATAAGGATCTACATTATCCTTTAGATGAGGTGGCTGAAAATATCTAAATGTGAGAGTAAAACTAGGATCTAGATGAGATCCTTTCGATGGCTGAAAATATCTCAATGTGAGAGTAAAATTAAGACCTAGATGAGATCCTTTAGGTGGTTGAAAATATCTCAACGTGAGAGTAAAACTAGGATCTAGATGAGATCCTTTAGGTGGCTGAAAATATCTCAACGTGAGAGTAAAACTAGGATCTAGATGAGATCCTTTAGGTGGCATCAGCTGGACCAATTCTAATGAGAATTTCGGATCACAAATTAACAATTACTCTGTTTATCTCAAGGCCAACCTCGATCACTTCACGACCCATTAGAACCTTCATGCGTCAACAACAACCGATCACCGGCGCTTCTACCTCTGAATGGAACACCATTAATAAGTACCTACTCCACATTTCATCCCCTACGCCATTGATGTATTTCCCAACCTAATACGATCCATCACAAAACCAAAAAGAGAAATGAAAAAAATTAAGCATAATTACCCGCAGTTGATATAATATCCTATGATTTAATGCAACTTTTCCATCAATACAAAGATCAAAAGGACCATGCCACACCCAAAGTCTTGCATCCAAAAGTTTCAATGCTGCAAGTATCTCTCCTACAGTAATTCCGAAACCCGCAATTAATGTAAACACAAATGCGGCGATTTTTTTCAAATTAACCCTCCACATAAGTGAAATAAATATATATGTATCTGCACCAAATAACCATATTGTATTTCAATATTATACCCTTCATGCATGGTTTCTTACTTTAATACCTTTCTGCCATTCACTGGGATGTAAAATTGTAAATTTTAATGGGTATAGCAGAAGTTTGTATCCACCTTAACACACCATAAAAAAAGGGAGCAACTGTGAGGATTGCTTTGCATCTCATGCCACTTTCCATGATTACAGAAAAGGCAGCAACTGGTAATTTCAGCAATTTCCGTTGCTTGGCGATCTGGAGCAGATCTGGAGCACTTCAAGCCAGCAATCCCACATTTGCCACCTTCTAGCATATCAAAAATGATTATAATGAAAATGAGTACTTTAAATGTGACAGATATTCTAAAATTCTAGTGGGAATTTCAGTTACCTTTTTCTCAGCTTGAATTTAGGTGGTATAAATATTTAACTTAAAATCAATAAGTTCAGAATTGGTAAGCTTTGTACAGTTTTAGAAGTGTAAAAAAATTAAATTATGACTTTGATAGCATACTTCCTTAAATCCTAATTCAGTAAGTCTAAAATTACAAAATTGAAACTAGTGAGTCTAGATCACTGATTTTGGAATTAGCTTTGCTAAAATCAACTAATTAATTTTTCAAAATTAAAATTGGCAAGGTTGTAAAACTATTTTCCAGGTTTAGGGAATAATTGGTTTATGAATTCTGCTAATTGTAATAAGGGAGTTGTTCACTTAATTTGGTAGCTACCTGTTTTTGATGCGGACCTATCCATCTCGCTGGCCTTGCATCGCAAAATTTTGACACTCAACACTTGATTCAAACCTACATCATATGCTTTGCTTCGAATGGTGAATGTTTCACACTATGAATTATCACCAAGCAGTTCGATGCACACGTCCAATTTCAATCCATAGCACGCTGCCAATTTTGCATTCTGTAGCTTATAGCTCCACATCGAATACAAGCTCCACATCTACAAATAACAAAAAAGAAGCACCTAAATTTTTTGCTCCAACGCCCAAAACAAACCAGTTCTGGTACCCTAAATTCTCCAACGTCCAAAGCAAGATGAATACAAGGGAATGTGTTAACTCAGCTTAATACGGCTGGTGTTAATGAACAAGCGAAGGAAGAGGTGAATGGAGGGGAAAGGGCAGGGAACTTAGGCGTGGTACAGGACCGTAGGAGAGAGGCGGTAACGAAGAGGAAAACCCAAGAGTAAGTGTAATAACCCGGAAATCTGAGCCAATTTAAAATTTTTATTTTGGCAATTTTCGCGAATTTTGATTATTTAAAATGAATTAATTTAAATAATAACGAGGAGAAATTTATTTTGAATTGAATTAGAACGTATATATTTATTCGAATCAATGCTAGAATATAAATATTTTATTTTAATTATAAAAGGAATTGAAAATGGCGCGGTAGTTTGAAAATTCGATTTCAAAATTCAAATGAATGTACAGGATTCAAAATAAACCGGATTTAGCGAAACCAAAAATATTTGAATCCAATTGATAATATCTTTCCAACGAATCCGAAAAATTGAAATTTCATAGCAGGAATAAAAAGATATGTCCAGTTGAAATTTCAGAATAGTCGCTATGGAATTCTGGCCCTTAAAAATGGAAATTTTGCAAACAACCTCAGTTTTCGACGAAACCACTTTTGTTGGATCCGTGATGTCAAGTTATGTCTAGGTTTCAAAATTCGTAATTTTCTGAATCAATATGTGAGCGTGGCAAAGGAAAACGCGTTTATCAGTTTCGGTTGATTTTAATCGACTGGAAAATGACCATTTTTCTAAAGGCCTCATAATTCGATGAAATCAGTTTTGTTAGAACCGTATCGTCAATACGAAGCTAGAAAATATTTTTTGGGAATTTTTCTATTTAGTATGTGGCCCCGGTAAATTGAAATGCGTGTTCAAATTCAATATATAGAGTTATATTTTGATTTTGACGAAAACTGATCGAAACAATCGAATCAGCTCACGATACATATCCCATTGTGTTCGGAATGGGGGTAATTAGCTATGGACGACGGTCGGTGAGTTCGATTTCGAAGTCGAAATAAAAAGTTGCTTTTTGAAATTAAATAATTAAATAAAATAAAAAAATCCCCCTTTCATCTCTATACCCTCAGCCCCTCCCCCCCGTTTCATTCATTAAGAAAAAAAAGAACCCAAATCGAATCGCTCCCCAGGCAGCCCCCCCTCAGCCTTATCCCCTCCACCCCCTCGAGCCCCCACGAATCGAACCCCGCGAGCCATTTTGCTCCATCAAACATCGCGCCCCCCTCTTGCCGCACCTCCCCTCCTCTTCCACCGCCTTCCGCCTGAAACCCCCCCTGCGTCTCCTCCTCGTCTGCAAGCACCGGGCCGCCGTTCTCTTCTCCCCCCTCTATCAGTACAACAGCGAATATGGGTAAGGTTATTTATTTGTTCGTTTTTATTTTCTTTCTTATATGTATAATTAAAACCGAGATTTCCATGAAATAAAAAAACTGATTTTAATTTGCTTTAAAAAAACTAATTTTACTTTGCTTTAAAAACTGATTTTACTTTGCTTTAAAAACTAATTTTTGTCGTAGGAAAATAAGATTTTTCATCATATAAAGAAGTGATTTTTATAATGAAATGGCGATAATTTGATTTTTATATATACAATAGCATAATAAAAATATGATTTTTATTATGTAAAAGATGTTATAAAAATATAATCTTTTATATAGTAGAGATTATAAAAATATGATTTTATATTATAGAAAGAATAAAAATATGATTTTTATATTATAGAAAGAATAAAAATATGATTTTTATTCATGTAGAGTAATAAAAATATAATTTTTATTATATTACTAGCAAGATAAAAATAGATATAGTAGCGGTATAAAAATAGAATTTTTATCTACATAGTAGCGGTATAAAAAAGTGATTTTTATCCATATAGAGTGATTATAAAAATGTGATTTTTATATACATAGCACCAATATAAAAATGCGATTTTTATATATGTAGTGGACACGGATGACGAAAGTGACAAAAGGTGAGCACAACGAAGATTTCTACATATGAAGAGTCGCGGTGGATTGGTTTAGCTAGTCGGTGAGAACTCCTCACCTTTAATTTATTTCTAGTTTGAAATATATACTAGGATGCAAACGGTGTTTAGTAGCACCCGACACCCGTCGTCCACAGACCATGGATGACTTGTTTGTTTGGTTGCTGTGTTGTGAAATTTGATTGTGTGATGTGGAATGTAATAAAATATTTTATAGTGGAAAATATTTTATAGTTAAAAATATAATTTTTAACGTGTATATAAAATAAATACTAATAAACAAATCAGACGATTTGTTTATATACACTAATTTGACTGATATTGATTGGTTTGGTAAATTTTACACATCGCCCAACTGCACAAATAAAATCTGTGTTTGTTGATTTGAAACCCCACACGGGTATTGGGATGATATTTGACGTACACTAATCCCGATTGTTTAGTTGTATGTCAACCGATGGGTTGACAGACTGTGTAAGCGTTAATTATTTA
This sequence comes from Allium sativum, assembly GCA_030737875.1. Classification (NCBI taxonomy): domain Eukaryota; kingdom Viridiplantae; phylum Streptophyta; class Magnoliopsida; order Asparagales; family Amaryllidaceae; genus Allium; species Allium sativum. The sequence continues at coordinate 744,392,784 of CM060912.1, forward strand.
TATTTAATGCTTATGTAGTTGTGTGGTGCACTCTGGATTATGGTTTGTTCTCAACTCAATCCGTGATTTCCTGTACGGGGGATTTCGGGTCGTTACATCCTGGTATCAGAGCTTTGGTTTACAAAGCTTAGAGAACAAGACACGTTTGAACCAAACGAAAGAATTCATCAGAGATTGGATTAGTAATATCCAATGAGAATCACTCGTTAGAGATGGGATCAGTAGTATCCTAGAACGAGTGTGAAGAGTATATTTTTAAAAACGAAAACAATTTTTGTTTTGAAAATTTAAATGAATTATTCAACGTATTTGAATATTTATTTGTATTGAATTTGGACAATCCAGTATATAAAGATTTTGCATATACGCCTTGCAAACGTGTGTTCGAAGTTTTAATATACTGGATATATATAGAGTCCCACTCTAGTCGCCCGGTGATGGTACTGATGATTGTCATGACATCATCAGTATTTACGTTCGAGTTTCGAAAGTGGGATATCTATATATTTCCAATTGACTGGTGTGAGAACCAAAATTAGATAGGGCTTATTGTTGTGATTTGGCACCAAAAATGTGATTTTTGACTATATATCAAAGTTATGAATTTAAAATGATAATCAACAAATTGATTGCTGATTGTGTTGTTTGATTATTGTTTGATTAATTAATGTTGAACCTTTAGCCAAATTGAACCAAATAGTGAGTTGTATTGAAAATTTGTCGCATTTGCATGCATATACATTTACTTACATTGAACAGGTCATAGCAAGGAGGCTAGAGAAGAGGAATAAAATTGTTTGCCCGACAAATAGGTACATGTTTATTTTATTTCTTGGGTTTTGGATGATTTTATGAGCCGATTGGCTTTTTCTTTTTCTTTTGGATTGAAGAAGGCCATGGGAGGCCATATGAAATATCCCGAAGTCCCCGGTACAATGGAGGTTATGGCGAAAATTTTCGAAAATTTAGGGTGTTAGCCAAATTTTTGAAAAATTTGAAAAGTTCTTTGAAACCGAAAAGTTGAAGAACCTAAGCCGTAAAGAAAATACTAGAAGTTGAGTTGATTTGTGAAACAACTTTCGGCTTCTTTCCTTTTCGGGGATGAAAAGTTTTAAGTGGGGGAGATTGTAATAACCCGGAAATCTGAGCCAATTTAAAATTTTTATTTTGGCAATTTTCGCGAATTTTGATTATTTAAAATGAATTATTTTAAATAATAACGACGAGAAATTTATTTTGAATTGAATTAGAATGTATATATTTATTTGAATCGACGTTAGAATATAAATATTTTATTTTAATTATAAAAGGAATTGAAAATGGCGCGGTAGTTTGAAAATTCGATTTCAAAATTCAAATGAATGTACAGGATTCAAAATAAACCGGATTTTAGCAAAACCAAAAATATTTGAATCCAATTGAGAATATCTTTCCAACGAATCCAAAAAATTGAAATTTCATAGCGGGAATAAAAAGATATGTCCAGTTTAAATTTTAGAATAGTCGTTATGGAATTCTGGCCCTTAAAAATGGAAATTTAGCAAACGACCTCAGTTTTCTACGAAACCGCTTTTGTTGGATCCATGATGTCAAGTTATGTCTAGGTTTCAAAATTCGTAATTTTCTGAATCAATATGTGAGCGTGGCAAAGGAAAACGCGTTTGACCAGTTTCAGTTGATTTTAATCGACTGGAAAATGACCATTTTTCTAACGGCCTCAGAATTCGATGAAATCAGTTTTGTTAGGACCGTATCGTCAATACAAAGCTAGAAAATATTTTTTGGGAATTTTTCTAGTTAGTATGTGGCCCTGGTAAATTGAAATGCGTGTTCAAATTCAATATATAGAGTTCTATTTAGATTTTGACGAAAACTGATCGAAACGATCGAATCAGCTTACGATACATATCCCATTGCGTTCGGAATGGGGGTAATTAGCTGTGGACGACAGTCGGTGTGTTCGATTTCGAAATAAAAAGTTGCTTTTTGAAATTAAATAATTAAATAAAAAAATCCCCCTTTCATCTCTATACCCTCAGCCCCTCCCCCCCGTTTCATTCATTTAGAAGAAAAAAAAGAACCCAAATCGAATCCATCCCCAGGCAGCCCCCCTTCGGTCATCGATCGCACCCCCCTCCTCCTCCTCCGACCCCCCACCCCCTCGCATTATCCCCTCCACCCCCTCGAGCCCCCACGAATCGAACCCCGCGAGCCATTTTTCTCTATTGAACATTGCGTCCCCCTCTTGCCGCACCTACCCTCCTCTTCCACCGCCTTCCGCCTGAAACCCCCCCAGCGCCTCCTCCTCGTCTGCAAGCACCGGGTCGTCGTTCTCTTCTCCCCCCTCTCTCAGTACAACAACGAATACGGGTAAGGTTATTTATTTGTTCGTTTTTATTTTCTTTCTTATATGTATAATTAAAATCGAGATTTCCATGTAATAAAAAAACTGATTTTACTTTGCTTTAAAAAAATTGATTTTACTTTGCTTTAAAAACTGATTTTACTTTGCTTTAAAAACTGATTTTTGTCGTAGGAAAATAAGAATTTTCATCGTATAAAGAAGTGATTTTTATAATGAAATGGCAAATGAAAAAATTTGATTTTTATATATACAATAGCATAATAAAAATATGATTTTTATTATGTAAAAGGTGTTATAAAAATATAATCTTTTATATAGTAGAGATTATAAAAATATGATTTTTATATTATAGAAAGAATAAAAATATGATTTTTATATTATAGAAAGAATAAAAATATGATTTTTATTCATGTAGAGTAATAAAAATATAATTTTTATTATATTACTAGCAAGATAAAAATAGATATAGTAGCGGTATAAAAATAGAATTTTTATCTATATAGTAGCGGTATAAAAAAGTGATTTTTATCCATATAGAGTGATTATAAAAATGTGATTTTTATATATATAGCACCAATATAAAAATGCGATTTTTATATATGTAGTGGACACGGACGACGAAAGTGACAAAAGGCGAGCACGACGAAGATTTCTACATATGAAGAGTCGCGGTGGATTGGTTTTGCTAGTCGGTGAGAACTCCTCACCTTTAATTTATTTCTAGTTTGAAATATATACTAGGATGCAGACGGTGTTTAGTAGCACCCGACACCCGTCGTCCACAGACCATGGAAGACTTGTTTGTTTGGTTGCTGTGTTGTGAAATTTGATTGTGTGATGTGGAATGTAATAAAATATTTTATAGTGGAAAATATTTTATAGTTAAAAATATAATTTTTAACGTGTATATAAAATAAATAGTAATAAACAAATCGGACGATTTGTTTATATACACTAATTTGACTGATATTGATTGGGACGGTAAATTTTACACATCGCCCAACTGCACAAATAAAATCTGTTGTTGTTGATTTGAAACCCCACACGGGTATTAGGATGATATTTGACGAACACTAATCCCGATTATTTAGTTGTATGTCAACCGATGGGTTGACAGACTGTGTAAGCGTTAATTATTTATTGTTAGATCAAAATTTCGACCTAACACCCAAATTGTTCTGAATCTTATAGAGTTTTAACTGAAGAATGAAGAAAAAGAAAATAACACACAGAATTTATAGTGGTTCGGCATTAACAAGCCTACGTCCACTTTATATGTTATTGATTATACTTTGAATGCTAGTACAATCAATGATTTCTCTCTAGCTCACTTTTACAATTGTGATTTCTCTCAGTAATCTAGTAATAAAACTGATAAGAAATGGTAGTATGACAATAATGGCGGAATCAGTCCTCAATATTGCCAAAAGGATCCTCAAAAATGCCAAGCTCCGGGCTATTTATAGCTGATTTTGTCAGGCGGATCGTGGTAACACGTGGCACGAATCCCGAGAACATCGGATCGCATCGCAGCCGATGAAGAAATAGTCAAACTAGCCGTTGTGGACAGGTGTCGCGATCCCCTCGAAAATCGGATCGAGCAAATGGGGAGAATCAGTCAAAATGATGGTTGGGGACACGTGTCGCTGGATCCGTGCGTCTCGGATCGCCGAGGACTAGCTCGTGCTTGAACGGGTCAGAGGCTTCGCCGTGCATCAGGGGATCAGATCGGTCTATACTGGGCAGTAATGTATGTACGGATCGAGTCGCATAGAGGTGTCGTTTCGCTGATGAAATGAGGTGCGATCCGATGAGGGGCGATTCGATGAGGGGCGATTCAATGAGGGGCGAGTCGATGGTGCGATCCGTTCCTTCATGTACTTAGGGAATGTAGTTTCATACTTTCTTCTTGTGTGTGAACCTTGGTGGCTTGGTCAGAAAGCTAGCCAACATTTTGCCCCCTCGAAGTATGTTTTATCGATGATGGGACATGCTTCGAAGCTATAGAATCGTCTTTTCACAACGAGACGCAAATCAGTGAACAATTCCTTTTCTGGGATCTTTCAGAGTCTTCATCACTGGATCTGTCGGTCATTTATCGATTTGGATCGCGTGCTCGAGTCGCGGTCCGTTAGCAAGCAATTCGCCTCGTTCTTTGGTGAGCACTTGGGCCTCTTCACGGAACGGAACGAGATGGGCTTCTCTTCGAGACGTGGTGGGCTTTTGGTTCGCGGCCCGTCTATTTTCGCGGATCGAATAAGACAAAAAAGGGGAGACAAACGGTCGCCCTTTTGCCTATATAAGTCGACCCTCCTCTCCACTTTCTTCCTTCTTCTTTCTTTTGTATCGTATCGCCAGCATCGTTGAGGAAAAACCTTATTTTCGATTTCCAAATTCTTGCTCGATTTCGAACTTTTAAAAAGGTAACTAGATGATTTCTCTTGAATTTCTACCGTGTTCGCACTAGTTTAGAGAGCATGGACAGCGGGATTTTATAAGATTTGGTGAGAATGGACGTGAGTGTGCCTGGTGCGAAGGGGAGAGTTGAGGAAGAAGAAGGAAGAGATGACCAGGTCGACTCGTGGGCGAGGTCGGAGTTCGGAGCGGTGGCGAGACGAGGAGAGAGGGGGAAAGTAGTAGTGTGAAGTCTTGCATCAGATCGGAGTGAGGAAATGGTGAAGTGGTGAATCGGATCGTGGTGATGCTTGTGAGGATGGGAGAAGAGAAAGCAGCGGATCGTGACGAGGTGGCGGGGACACGGATCGCTACGAGATTATAGCGATCCAATCCGAAATACTTCCTGGAGTTAGCGCCCATGTTGCTGGTCCAGGCTGGCCTCGCGAACCCGTGATCGCGCCACGATCCGATCCACACCCCACGATCCGAAAGGGTTTTCACGATCCGAAGAGTGAATGCTCCAAAAAATTTGTAGAATAAGCAATGCAATTTAATTCCAGTACACCATTGGACAGTTAGGCTAGACCCTTCATGACGAACATTCTGGACTGACCAAATGCATAACTTAACAGCATAAAACGACCAATATTTTGACGATCTCATCAGCCTTTACGCTTTTCTTTAATGCATGCACAAGCACACACACCGGCACTTGCACACACGGGGGATGGGTAGTTTTAATCTCATTTTTCATGTTTTCTCGCCTAACAGTAATGTCGGATAATCAATCTTCTTCAAGATCCGTTACAGAAATGGAGTCCGAGGTTCCTGAGCAGTACAACCCCGAGGTCCCTCCAATTAAACCAGGAGGTGAAGATTCTGGATCTGAATACGAGGCAACGGAATCGGATCCGTCTGGAAGTACTTCATCTGGTGAAGAGTCTGAGATAGACAGGCGAGCTCCCGACGAGATTCCTGGCGCGCTCGGGATAGAAAAATTTTCTGATTCCTTAGCATCTAAACTCGATGATATGAAGCTTAAAAGAATCTGCCTGAGACATGGGATCCCTTGGGATGATGTGATGACACCCGGTAGCGAAGGTAGACCCCACTTAGCTCCAGAAGGGTATATGGCAGTCAGTCGAACCATGTGCTTGGTGGGAGCTATTCCTTCGTTTCCTCCAATCGTCATCGAGACCTTAAAACGACTGGGTATCGCTCCGATGCAGCTTCATCCTAACGCCTACGCATCTCTATACACCCTATATGTTGCATACGCGGAGATCCTACATACCGAACTCACATTTAGAGATTTAACATTCTTCTTTCTTTTCAAGCATCGCTCCTCGGCAACCCCAAATTTCTCTTTCTTTGAATCGGTGGCGAATAGGAAGGTTCTGTATGACGGATACAACAATATAGGGGATCCTAAGTCTGATTGGTTCTATATAAAGAAACAGACTAGATGCTCTAGAAGATGGCTTAAATCAAGTAAACTTTAACCTTTTGACTGAATATCTTGTTCAAGAAGCCGAAGCATTAACATTCTCCCCCCTTTTACTTTGTTTTAAACAGATTACGTCTTCCCGAAAACGGAGGGTCCGTTATACAATAATCGATTGTCTATTCTTCTACAAAGCAGATCCGACTTTCTAAGGATCAAAAAGTGCATCACTGATTAGAATCTTCATAAGCATCATCTTCTGGATATAAGATTTGGACTTGGCGCTGGCGGCAAACCCTATAGATACGTGCCCCCAACGGTGGGAGAGGGAACATCGCAAGCAGTAGAAACAACTAAATTTCGCAAGAGTCCTTCCCCGATAGTCATCCAAGACGATGAGGACCTGAACATATACAGAGGTGATGAGGCCCGCGGTGACAAGTCCAAGAAAATCCCAGTTTCTACTCCAATCGAACCCACTGCTCCCGATGATTTGACAGAAGAACGGCTATTCAAAGAGCTGAGCAAAATTCCTCTGCCCGACGATGTATATACAGAGAGGGACTTTGAAGGGGAGCCATTCTTCCCTGCTTCTGAGGAGACCATCACTCCAATTAGAGAACAAGAAACTAGTCAGATGAGCCTGTCTTTAGGCCCGGGTCTTTTAGGGGGAATTATACGGGATGCACAAATCACACACACTGCCTGACCCCGCACTCTTACATCATCAGTATTCAAAGTTTTAATATGCTCTTTTTTCTTTTGCAGGAAAGATGTCCCGCAGGCGATCTTATTCTTATCGTTCTCTTCGTGAGGGTACACCCAGCCTTCATCCGGGTACTGAGCGCCCTCGCGCCCTGGCTAAGGGTAAAGGCAAAGCTGACGAAGGTTCGAGTTCAGCCGTGGAGCCCAAGACCTCCGGAGTTGAGGAATACCATCCTGATGATCCACTAATCCCTTTGGGCCTAACTCCTGTGGTTGTTGGAGCTCCTGCAGCTACTCAAGAAGGAGGATCTGCGGAAGGTATCTCCCTTTTTTCCCCACAATTTGTCAAAGCAATTGTGAATTGTCGTCATCTGGTAGAACAACCAATTGAATTAGTAACGTGTGTTCCCCATAATACAGGTGGTGAATCTGTCGACAAGGGTGTTGAAAAAGGAAAAGAGGCGGAGGAGGAGGCTGTCTCGCCCGGTGCCGATGTTGATATATCGATGCAGACTGAGGATACAACAGCAGAAAAAAGCGTCCTGGCTCCTAGTGCTGATGTCCCCAAGGATGCTGAGACCATCGAGGCCTTGAAAGACATGGATGGGCGCCATGTAGAGGATGAGGAGGATATCATTGGCGCCAAAGAGACCGAAGACGATGACGACGAAACTTTGGCCAACAGAAAAGCTAGGCAGGAAAAGGAGATGGCTTTGAAGATGATGGGACAAGAGCCTCTGAACATAGTCCCTATCGCGGAACTTGATCCCAAAACTGGGATGATTTTGAAAATCCAGCCCAAATCCATCAGCAGACAGCTTCATTTTGCGAATCCTGATGATTTCCCGGCTTCCCTTTCTGATAAAAGGAAGAGAAAGGAGGCGGAAGAGGAATCTTCCGAAGAGTCGGATGTTTCTCTCATAGACAAAAGGAAGAGGAAGAAAGGAGATCAATCCGACGTTGACAAGGCAAAGATGGAGAAACAGAAGCAGGAGAAGAGGTCAAAGCGTAAATAGGATATTGTCGCTGGTTTATATTTTGTCTTTAGGTTTCCCACTGGCCAGGAAATGTAATTATGAGACTGGCCCTCACTTTTTGTTTTCTAGGTTGTTTTTCACTTTGTAGGCTCGCCGTATATAAAGGAAAGTTTATCTCTTTTTGCATCATTGTGTACCAGTATTCAAATAAACTTTCCAGGTTTAGTCACTGTAACACCCCACTCCCGCTATGATCACTCACTAAGGGAATGCCATAGCATCGGTGGAGTATTTTAGTGAATATAGAACAGAAAAATTACAACAAGACAGATATAAATAGTACTTGAAATTTTAAAACATCATCTCATAACAGCGGAAGTAAAACATGTCTGGTTACATCATAAAACCACAATAAAGGTCAAGTACAATATCCATCAAAATAAAGAAGTACATAATCCCACTCTCATACAATAGCCAAACAAAAGAAAAGATAACTGGATAACTGGAGCTTTACATCTATCCAAGCTCCTAAAGACTGGAACAGCAATCCGATCAAGCTCCACTACTGCTAGGATCCACCGTAGGACCTGAGGGTTGGGAAAAAGATAAAAACAACAGGGTCAGACATAAGTCTGAGCGAGTCCTATAACTTTAACAATACAATCGTTAAAGTAACCAGAGAAGACATAAACTGATATACGGTAACATATAGGGATGAATGGCTACCCTAAGCAGTCAACTAAACGAAGATAAAGGATAAAGACGCATCTACCCTCCCTAAGGTAAATTACTAAACTGCACCACACCAGTCGTTCCTAACTTAAAGGTTGATCCCACCCAAGGACTTATAAAATTTACTAATTAGTACCTGCGTACCCCTAGGTGACCAAGTAGGCGCCACGGGGCCCTACAATCCACTAGGTGTACACACTACTTCCCATTCGATCGGCTCCCTAACGTAGATACCCGTGCTGGCCCCACCGTGGGATGTATCATTCCCCAATGTGGCAACCTGATGAAACTAAAGGTGCACGGCTTATATCTACTCGATGCAACAACGGCTTACCTACCAGCCCGGGCCCACTCACGCATATGAAGCCCGTTGGACTTGCGTTGCCACCGCTAACCCGTTTGCCTCTTACAGTCAAGCCCAGTATGCGTGTCCCGTCCTCGACATGGGTCGAGCCCACAAAGATACGTATGGGTTACTGGTTGAAATGGGCCTCCACAAGCTACCCACCTAAGCTTGTCCCTTTTTCTAGTATATCCCACTTAACCCTTTAATCATGTTTTAATTACATGTTCTATTTTGGTTAAGTATTCTAACCGTATTTTCTATTGCCACCCAAGGCAACCACTAGATTTTCTCATGCCACCCGAGGCACCCACTTAACCCCTCATGTCCCTCTACATGCTAATGTGGTTAAGTGTTTCTTAATTAATTAATTAAGAACGTAACCTTTGTAAAGACCTCTCACATTAGACTGTCTTTTATGACCGCTGGTTAAGCCGGTTGGGTCCGGGCAGCCTTATGTCATAACAGAGTCTAACCTCGTGTCTTTACATTAATTACGTATTTAGTTTGTGCCTAAGACCTCTCACATTGGGCTAACATTTGTAGCAACTGGTTAAGCCGGTTGGGTCCGGGCAGTTTTACGCTACAACTGAGTCCAACCTCGTGTCTTAGTCAATTAATTACACCTAATTAATCACCCTCATAATTTTATATTAATTATCCCTAATTAATCAAGTTTTCTTAACATGGGTAGACCTAACTTAATAGGTAAATTCCCATGGGGTAGACCTAACTCAATAGGTAAATTCCCAACACATAGTATGGGTACACCTAACCAAATAGGCAAATTCCCATACTATGTTTATTTATTTTGTGTTATGCATAATTATATTAATTTCACACAATCTTATTAACTTATGCATTTAATTACCCCATCGTTCCCACGTAATTTCGTTCATGATATAACACATATAAAAGGTGTCAACTTGCATATGAATGAACATGTTTCAAAGGTGCCATCTTGCATATTAACAAACACATAACTTGCATATGAACTTGCATAACATGTCACATAACTTGCATATAATATGTCACATAACTTACATATTCATTTTGCATAACAAACTTGCATATTAGCTTATAGACTTGCATAATGTGTCATCATGAACTTGCATATTAATAAACATGTAACTTGCATATTTACATACATGTAACTCGCATATTAACAAACATGTAACTTGCATATAAAGAAACATGTAACTTGCATATTTACATACATGTAACTTGCATATTAACAAACATGTAACTTGCATATTAACAAACATGTAACTTGCATATTTACATACATGTAACTTGCATATTAACAAACATGTAACTTGCATATTAACAAACATGTAACTTGCATAGCATATTACCATGAACTTGCATAACATGCATATGATTACATAGCCCACAACTTGCATATTTAGCATCATGCAAACATAACATACATCATATTAAACTTGCATAAGCTTACATACTCAACATGCATAAACATAAGATTAATGCTAACATCATATCATATGATTCAAAGCTCATTAACCCACATACAAAACCATAAATCTCATCACATCTCATCTAATTAGTTTACCAAAAGATCATCAAAGTGATAGAAACTCACAACTAGCAACTTTGAACACCAAATGAAGAAGATTAAGATGCTAAGAAGGGATTAGAAGTTGATTAGAGAGTGATTAGTATGCAACCCTCTTCATAAAATTAGTGGAGGCCATGAGAGCTAGCATTTTGCCATAGTTTAGTCACTAGGTTTAATTATGAATGAATTAGGGTAGGTTAAGGTCTTATTTATAGATTAGGCAAGTGTTTTAGGCCATAGGATTAACCCTAGATTCAATCCAAGCCATCAAAGCATGTCTTGGGGAAGAAGTCAAGTGTAGGAACCATCTAGGGCCTTTAGATTAAAGATGGACCATGAGAACCATTCAAATGCAAAATCTGCACTTGAGCGAATCGGCCCACGGGTTGACAGCCAAACACCCTGGATTAACCCCTAGTCGACCCAGCGGGCTCGGGTCGACTTCAAAAATCGGCCGGTTCGGTTATTCCCCTCTCCCAATTCGCTGTTTTGAGCATTTTTGCATATTTATTTATTAAATTTTCAATTATATATATATATATATCAATATATATATATATATATATATATCTACACAACCCATTTCACTTAATTAAGTATACTTTAATTTGGGAATTTTCGTGAAACTTCGCGAGGCCATATCTTGGTCATACGGACTCCGATTTTCGAAAACTCAGACTCTATTTCGCGTATTTTTCCGAGACGAACGCAATGGCATAGCCCGTTTCCCTTGATTCCCATTTTAGAATTAAATTCTGCCTCGATTTATGTTATTACAGGTTATTGAAAATACGGGTTGTTACATTCTCCCCTCCTTAAAGGATTTCGTCCCCGAAATCTTCAAGTTAGGAAGAACGTATCCTACCATCCAATCATCCATCTACTCAAAGCATCATCCACGAGCAATCATTGTCCTTACAAGATTCTAAATGCTGGATGGATATATGCAAAAGTGTGTGTATATGTACTTACCTAATGCAAAAATCAGGCGGTTACTGATACAGTAAACCTCCTTAATGCAAACCATGATAGTGCCATGCATCCAATATGTATGCGAAACCCTATTGACACATACAAATTTCTACATGCGTGCACAACCATACACAAAAATGCATCATCCATATGATAACACAGCCATGATACATCCATCAATCTAACTACCACATCCATTTATGCAATATGCAACATGAAGTGACTGAGCCGATCTAGTGCCTAATGTGTGTGTATATGCATCCACGAGCAACCACTAGCAAACAATTGCATCCATATGCATCCATCAACCATAACATGTTTCAAACACATGTTTCAACCATAGGTTTTACCCTATCTAAAGGTCATAGGTATTAGCGAGAGGATATACTAAAGATAAGATAAGTACTAGACAAGCAATAAAGGAGAAGTTAAAAGACATACTCTCAAAAAGAAATGGATACAAAGAACGCATCTTTGCTTCCGTCTCCCAAGTAGCATTGCTTTCGTCATCTCCCCATTGCACTTTAACTAGCTGAACTTCTCTGTTCCTCAACTTCCTAGTTTCTGACCCAAGGATGCGAGTAGGAGCTCGTCGAATCGTCGCATCACGCTCTACCTCTACATCTCTAAGCAAGCTCGGCTCTACCACCTCCGCGGTCTCATGTAAGCACTTCCTCAAATGTGATACATGGAATACATCATGAACACCACTAAGTCTGTCGGGCAACTCCACCCTATATGCCATCCGTCCAATCCTTTCCTTAATAGGAAACGGCCCAACAAATCTCGGTGCTAACTTCCCTACGGACCCAAAGCGAACAACATTTCTCAATGGAGATACTTTGACAAAAACCATGTCCCCAACCTCAAACTCAAGATCCGTCCTTCTCCGATCCGCATAAGATTTCTGTCTATCTTGCGCTGCTTTCATCCTTTTTCGAATTAAATCAATCTTCTCTGAAGTCTCTCTAACCATATCCGGCCCAAGCAAGATCTTATCCGTAGATTCCCACCAACATGTAGGAGATCGACAAGGCCTTCCATAAAGAGCTTCGAAAGGAGCCATACCAATACTGGACTGAAAGCTGTTATTATATGCGAACTCCACCAAAGGAAGATGTTCTTCCCATGTACCTCCAAAATCCAAGATACAAAGCCTCAAAAGATCTTCTAAGATACGGTTCACCCTCTCAGTCTGACCGTCCGTCTGAGGATGATATGCGGTGCTCAAACACAACTGAGTCCCTACCGCCTCTTGCAAACTTCTCCAAAACTCACTAGTGAAAATAGGATCTCGATCACTCACAATGCTGGATGGTACGCCATGCAATCTAACAATCTCTCTAACATAGACTGAAGCAAGCCATGGAGCGGTCCTCTTACTCTTTACGGGTATAAAATGGGCACTCTTGGTAAGTCTGTCTACCACAACCCAAATTCCCGTATTGCCCTTCCTCGATCTCGGTAACCCGTCGATGAAATCCATCGAGACACTATCCCACTTCCACTGTGGAACTTCCAATGGGTGTAGCAACCCACCGGGTTTCTTTTGCTCCACTTTAACTTGTTGGCACACTAAGCATCTAGCCACATACTCGGCCACATCTTTCTTCATACCGGCCCAAAAGAAAACTCTCTTCATGTCTTGGTACATTTTGTCTCCACCGGGATGAATAGTCATTCTTGAACGATGTGCATCATCCAAAATAGCCTTCTTCAAACCCTCATCTTGCGGTACACAAAGTCTACCGTCTCTATGCAACCATCCCTTATCATCTATGGTGTATCTACCCAAATGGCTGGACGACTCCCCTCTTATAAGCTTCTCTACCAACACAACCAACTGTGGGTCGTCTCGCTGAGCCTCGCCAATCCGTCTCAAAAGAGTAGGTCTAACCTCCAAGGATGCCAACAAACCAGGTACAAAATCAACAGAAGGTCTGAAGTCAAACAAAGAAAGAAACTCCAAGCTTCGTCGTTCCACGAACAATGGACTCAAAGATAGCCTTTTTCTACTTAAGGCGTCTGCCACCACGTTACCCTTACCAGGGGTATACGCTATCTCGAAATCATAGGATGCTAAGAACTCCATCCACCTTTGCTGTCTTAAGTTTAAATCCTTCTGAGAGAATAAGTACTTCAATGATTTATGGTCGGTGAACAACTCGAATCTCTCACCAAGAAGATAATGGCGCCAAGACTTAAGTGCGAAAACAATCGCGGCCAACTCTAGATCATGGGTAGGGTAATTCTTCTCATGCACTCTCAATTGTCTCCCTCCATAGGCTATTACCCTTCCCTCCTGCATCAAGACTGCGCCTAATCCTGTTCCACAAGCATCGGTATAAACAACAAACGGCTTACTCCCATCTGGAAGCACTAAAACTGGAGCGGTGGTCAAAGCTCTCTTTAACTGTCGGAAAGCATCATCACAATCTACATCCCATGAGAAAACCAGATTCTTCTTCGTCAAGCGGGTTAATGGGGCTGATATCTTCGCGAAGTCTTTGATGAACTTCCTATAATATCCTGCCAACCCCAAGAAACTTCTTACCTCGGTAGCATTTCTAGGAACTTTCCAATCCTGGATAGATACTATCTTTGCGGGATCCACAGCTATCCCTTCCTTAGAGACCACATGCCCTAAGAATCGCACTTCTCTTCTCCAAAAATGGCATTTAGAGAATTTAGCTTTAAGACTATGCGCTCGAAGAGTCTCCAACACTTCCTTGAGATGTAAGGCATGCTCTTCTTCATTCTTGGAAAAGACCAAGATGTCATCCACAAAAACTACTACAAACTTATTCAGATACTCTCTGAACACTCTACTCATGAGATCAACAAAGTATGCGGGGGCGTTTGTCAACCCAAATGGCATCACTAGCCACTCATAAAAACCATCCGGAGTCCGGAAAGCAGTCTTCTCTATACTGTCCTCCGCCACTCTTAACTGATGAAACCCTGTAGCTAAGTCCATCTGCGAAAATACTGACGCGCCAACCAACTGATCAAAGAGATCATCTATCCTCGGTAATGGGTGTCTATTCTTCTTCGTGAGCTTATTAAGTTCCCTATAATCCACACAAAGTCTGAGGGACCCATCCGCCTTCGTGGCAAACACTACTGGAGCTCCCCACTCCGATATACTTCGCCTTATGAACCCCTTCTCAAGCAACTCCCCTACTTGCTTATGAAGTTCTCTTCTCTCACGAGGAGCCATGTGGCGTACTGGCAAAGACACTGGTTTAGCATTATCCACCAAATAAATTCGGAAATCTATCTCCCGCTTCGGAGGCAAACCCTTTACTTCTTCAAACACATCCGGATATTCCCGGACTACTCTGACAGAACACAAACTTTCGACCGAAGCATCGAGCGATTCAAGATAACTTAGCAAAACAGATTCCATGGGATTGCAAGAGATCTCGAGAGTGTTACCCAAGCGGGTCATGAGCCTGACAACTCTCCTTTCGCAATCAAGAACGGCACCATTACTGGATAACCAGTCCATGCCCAAGATCAACCCATAGCCCGTGAAGCCCAATACAAAAGCATCACATCTAAACTCAACGCTAAGTATAGAAATCTTCAAACCCAAACATATCATAGACAGATATATGGAGCCCCCAATTGGGTTTGAGACAACCAAGGGATCATCAACTAGACTGGTGTCTAAGTGCAGTGACTCAACTAACGATGATGAGATAAAAGAATGTGATGCGCCAGAGTCAAACAAAGTACGAACTGGATGATCAAACAGAAAAACCAGACTTTCAACGGAAATAGTTCTACCTCTCTGCTGAATCGGTGGAACTGAGAGAACCTGAACTTGCCCCCCTGACTGAGGTGGTGCTATAAGAGCTTGCACCTGGCCTCCTGAGGTAGACCCCGTCTTCTGCCCCTTCTTTGGGCAGTTTTTCACAAGATGCCCTGCTTCACCACAATGAAAGCAACCGGTCTTCTTCTTTTTGCGACAATCCTTACTGAGGTATCCTGGTGTTCCACAATTGAAGCACTTCTTCTTCGTCTTCTTTTTGTCACCATTGCCTTTTCCGCCCTTGCCTTGTTGTTGCTGTTGCGGTTTCTTCTGATCCCCCTTTTTCTCTGGTGCCTTAGAATTCTTATCATCCTCATGCATAAGTGCCATGTAGACAAGCTTCTCAAAAGTGGCCCCCATAGGAATGTGAGTCATAGCTATTCCTTGCAATGGTTCGTTCAAGCCTCTAACGAACCTCAAAGCCTTCTTCTCCGGTGTATTCACCAACTCTATGCCAAACCTTGCTAATTGATTGAATTTGTTGACATATTCTTTCACCGTGAGATTCCCTTGCTTCAAATTCAAGAACTTCTCCATAAACAGATTCTCTTCCGCCCTTGAGAGAAACTTAGCCCCAAACCTTTGCTTAAAATCTGCCCAAGAGTCAACAGGGCGTTCTCCATTAGTGACCTCCCACCAGAATGAGGCCTCTCCCTTCATTAACCAAGCCGCCAACTTGACTTTCTTTCCCTCTTCCACTTCAAAGATATCTAGCAACTCTTCCACTTCCTTAAGCCAATCTCTAGCCTCTACGAAAGTCTCTGAACCAAGAAAAGGTTTTCCTCCTATAGCCTTGAACTCCTTGCAAACCTTAGCAAAATTATCCACTCTAGGCTGAGGAGGAGGAGCGGTTGTCTCTGGTGTAGTAGCATTGGCCGGACCCGCAGCCGCGGCCCTAGCCTCTTGCAACCTCCTATACCATAGTGGTATAACTAAACCCTCCGGGATGTTAAGATCTTCAGCCATGCTGAAACGAAAGAGGAAAGATTCAAAAAGGAGATTCCGAAAGATAAAGATATGGCTATTGGGGATTATGCTTTTCTTTTTCAAAAACTTTTTCTCTTAGAAGACATGCTTTTAAAAATACTTTCTTCGAAAATACTGTTAGAAAGTAGTTTTTCTCAAAAATTTTATCTGTTCTGGTAACCTTAAGCTCTGATACCACGTGTAACACCCCACTCCCGCTATGATCACTCACTAAGGGAATGCCATAGCATCGGTGGAGTATTTTAGTGAATATAGAACAGAAAAATTACAACAAGACAGATATAAATAGTACTTGAAATTTTAAAACATCATCTCATAACAGCGGAAGTAAAACATGTCTGGTTACATCATAAAACCACAATAAAGGTCAAGTACAATATCCATCAAAATAAAGAAGTACATAATCCCACTCTCATACAATAGCCAAACAAAAGAAAAGATAACTGGATAACTGGAGCTTTACATCTATCCAAGCTCCTAAAGACTGGAACAGCAATCCGATCAAGCTCCACTACTGCTAGGATCCACCGTAGGACCTGAGGGTTGGGAAAAAGATAAAAACAACAGGGTCAGACATAAGTCTGAGCGAGTCCTATAACTTTAACAATACAATCGTTAAAGTAACCAGAGAAGACATAAACTGATATACGGTAACATATAGGGATGAATGGCTACCCTAAGCAGTCAACTAAACGAAGATAAAGGATAAAGACGCATCTACCCTCCCTAAGGTAAATTACTAAACTGCACCACACCAGTCGTTCCTAACTTAAAGGTTGATCCCACCCAAGGACTTATAAAATTTACTAATTAGTACCTGCGTACCCCTAGGTGACCAAGTAGGCGCCACGGGGCCCTACAATCCACTAGGTGTACACACTACTTCCCATTCGATCGGCTCCCTAACGTAGATACCCGTGCTGGCCCCACCGTGGGATGTATCATTCCCCAATGTGGCAACCTGATGAAACTAAAGGTGCACGGCTTATATCTACTCAATGCAACAACGGCTTACCTACCAGCCCGGGCCCACTCACGCATATGAAGCCCGTTGGACTTGCGTTGCCACCGCTAACCCGTTTGCCTCTTACAGTCAAGCCCAGTATGCGTGTCCCGTCCTCGACATGGGTCGAGCCCACAAAGATACGTATGGGTTACTGGTTGAAATGGGCCTCCACAAGCTACCCACCTAAGCTTGTCCCTTTTTCTAGTATATCCCACTTAACCCTTTAATCATGTTTTAATTACATGTTCTATTTTGGTTAAGTATTCTAACCGTATTTTCTATTGCCACCCAAGGCAACCACTAGATTTTCTCATGCCACCCGAGGCACCCACTTAACCCCTCATGTCCCTCTACATGCTAATGTGGTTAAGTGTTTCTTAATTAATTAATTAAGAACGTAACCTTTGTAAAGACCTCTCACATTAGACTGTCTTTTATGACCGCTGGTTAAGCCGGTTGGGTCCGGGCAGCCTTATGTCATAACAGAGTCTAACCTCGTGTCTTTACATTAATTACGTATTTAGTTTGTGCCTAAGACCTCTCACATTGGGCTAACATTTGTAGCAACTGGTTAAGCCGGTTGGGTCCGGGCAGTTTTACGCTACAACTGAGTCCAACCTCGTGTCTTAGTCAATTAATTACACCTAATTAATCACCCTCATAATTTTATATTAATTATCCCTAATTAATCAAGTTTTCTTAACATGGGTAGACCTAACTTAATAGGTAAATTCCCATGGGGTAGACCTAACTCAATAGGTAAATTCCCAACACATAGTATGGGTACACCTAACCAAATAGGCAAATTCCCATACTATGTTTATTTATTTTGTGTTATGCATAATTATATTAATTTCACACAATCTTATTAACTTATGCATTTAATTACCCCATCGTTCCCACGTAATTTCGTTCATGATATAACACATATAAAAGGTGTCAACTTGCATATGAATGAACATGTTTCAAAGGTGCCATCTTGCATATTAACAAACACATAACTTGCATATGAACTTGCATAACATGTCACATAACTTGCATATAATATGTCACATAACTTACATATTCATTTTGCATAACAAACTTGCATATTAGCTTATAGACTTGCATAATGTGTCATCATGAACTTGCATATTAATAAACATGTAACTTGCATATTTACATACATGTAACTCGCATATTAACAAACATGTAACTTGCATATAAAGAAACATGTAACTTGCATATTTACATACATGTAACTTGCATATTAACAAACATGTAACTTGCATATTAACAAACATGTAACTTGCATATTTACATACATGTAACTTGCATATTAACAAACATGTAACTTGCATATTAACAAACATGTAACTTGCATAGCATATTACCATGAACTTGCATAACATGCATATGATTACATAGCCCACAACTTGCATATTTAGCATCATGCAAACATAACATACATCATATTAAACTTGCATAAGCTTACATACTCAACATGCATAAACATAAGATTAATGCTAACATCATATCATATGATTCAAAGCTCATTAACCCACATACAAAACCATAAATCTCATCACATCTCATCTAATTAGTTTACCAAAAGATCATCAAAGTGATAGAAACTCACAACTAGCAACTTTGAACACCAAATGAAGAAGATTAAGATGCTAAGAAGGGATTAGAAGTTGATTAGAGAGTGATTAGTATGCAACCCTCTTCATAAAATTAGTGGAGGCCATGAGAGCTAGCATTTTGCCATAGTTTAGTCACTAGGTTTAATTATGAATGAATTAGGGTAGGTTAGGGTCTTATTTATAGATTAGGCAAGTGTTTTAGGCCATAGGATTAACCCTAGATTCAATCCAAGCCATCAAAGCATGTCTTGGGGAAGAAGTCAAGTGTAGGAACCATCTAGGGCCTTTAGATTAAAGATGGACCATGAGAACCATTCAAATGCAAAATCTGCACTTGAGCGAATCGGCCCACGGGTTGACAGCCAAACACCCTGGATTAACCCCTAGTCGACCCAGCGGGCTCGGGTCGACTTCAAAAATCGGCCGGTTCGGTTATTCCCCTCTCCCAATTCGCTGTTTTGAGCATTTTTGCATATTTATTTATTAAATTTTCAATTATATATATATATATATATCAATATATATATATATATATATATATATATATATATATCTACACAACCCATTTCACTTAATTAAGTATACTTTAATTTGGGAATTTTCGTGAAACTTCGCGAGGCCATATCTTGGTCATACGGACTCCGATTTTCGAAAACTCGGACTCTATTTCGCGTATTTTTCCGAGACGAACGCAATGGCATAGCCCGTTTCCCTTGATTCCCATTTTAGAATTAAATTCTGCCTCGATTTATGTTATTATAGGTTATTGAAAATACGGGTTGTTACAGTCACAGACCATCTAATTATAACTACAAATCAGTCAAACAACAGAAAGAAAAATTAAAAAATTTCGTGCTGTATTGCTGCATTAAAGTTCATGTGTATATGCATATGGCCCCCAATCAATCGTTAATGTGGCGCTTAACTAGGGCTTATTAAAGATTGATTAGCATTATTCGCATGGTTCCCCCTATTTCTGAATATGGGGGACTTAGAAAATTTCATAAGATAATTGTTCTTGTGGTACTGAACTTCTGGCACCTTTCTCAGTGCTTAATCATAGACTCCTTTATACTCTCCTGGCGGTCGCCGAGGTTAGAGTTCAAATTCAATAGTCCAGTCGGTCCTTGTTCCTTCAGCTGGGAAGGAGTTCTTTCTCAGCCCTTACTCTGAGACGCTTTTATACTCTCTCTCTCTCTGGAAAGTTAGAGTTCGAGCTCAACAATTCAACCGCTCCCCGATCCTTCAGCGGGGAAGGAGCTCTTTCTCAGCGCTCAATCGGAGACGCTTTTATACTCTCTCTCTCTCTCTGGAGGGTTAGAGTTCGAGCTCAGCAATTCAATCGCTCCCCGATCCTTCAGCGGGGAAGGAGCTCTTTCTCAACGCTCAATCGGAGACGCTTTTATACTCTCTCTCTCTGGAGAGTTAGAGTTCGAGCTCGGCAATTCAACCGCTCCCCGATCCTTCAGCGGGGAAGGAGCTCTTTCTCAGCGCTCAATCGGAGATGCTTTTATACTCTCTCTCTCTCTCTCTCTCTCTCTCTCTGGAGAGTTAGAGTTCGAGCTCAGCAATTCAATCGCTCCCCGATCCTTCAGCGGGGAAGGAGCTCTTTCTTAGCGCTCAATCAGAGACGCTTTTATACTCTCTCTCTCTGGAGAGTTAGAGTTCGAGCTCGACAATTCAACCGCTCCCCGATCCTTCAGCGGGGAAGGAGCTCTTTCTCAGCGCTCAATCGGAGACGCTTTTATACTCTCTCTCTCTCTCTGGAGAGTTAGAGTTCCGTCAAGGCGGTTCCGATCATGGTACACCGCCATGACTTATGGACATCGGCTTCATGTCCGTTATGCTCTCTCTCGGCTCTGGAGAGTTAGAGCGCTATCAACGATATAATTTACTTTATTGCATCCTCAGAATTTTGACTTGTGATTACATTCCATTCTGATGGAAGGCATTTATGATTATATGCTTTTGGGATCGTTGCATTATTCACAGCAATTTCCATAAAAATAAAAAGGCAGATAAATAAAGGTGCAATAAAAGTAAATGACACGCAATATTTTTATAGTGGTTCGGTCGAATCATGACCTACGTCCACTTTATAATTTTTTGCTTTAAGGAATCAGACTATTCTAGGCAAGTCGTGCCTTGTACATGGTTTTCAACAAAGCAAAAGAATAGATTTGAAATTTTTATGTTAAGTATGGCCGTAAATGTTGGGCATTACACACTCTGGGGATTTCCTTTCCATCTACGGTTGCCAGCTTGAAGGTTCCATTATCAAGCTTGCTCAGAATGGAGTACGGTCCTTCCCACTTCGCTCCCATATGAGTTAGGGGTGGAAAGACACGTTTCAGAACCAAGTCTCCGGGTTCCCAGGTTCGGGCTCGAACCTTTTTGTTGTAGTATCGAGCGACCTGTTGTTTGCATCTCAAGGCACGCAGGTCTGTTTCATCCCTCTTTTCTTCGATCATATCCAGGGACTCAAGGAGCAATTCATTATTGGTCATCGGATCATAATAAGTCACTCGGTGAGAAGGTACCTTTATCTCAACCGGGATGACCGCTTCCGTTCCAAATGCAAGGGAGAAGGGGGTATGTCCTGTTGCCGATTTATATGTTGTCCTATAGGCCTATAGTGCCAAGGGCAATTCATCAGCCCACATGGCTCTGGCCCGCTTCAGTCTTCTTTTCAGAATGGACTTAATCACTTTATTCGCCGCTTCGACTTGTCCGTTCGATTGCGGGTGCGCCACAGAGGTGTACCGTTTCTCAATATGGTATTTCTGGCAGAAGTTTCTGAATTCAGTGCTATCGAACTGAGTTCCGTTATCCGTTATCACAATCTTTGGAATCCCAAATCGATAGATGATGTTTCTAGTGATAAAATTGATCACTTGTTTGGTTGTGATTATAGTCAGTGGTTCAGCCTCGACCCACTTAGTGAAATAATCCACGGCCACAATAGCGAACTTTGCTCCGCCCCTAGCTATGGGGAGACTTCCAATGATATCAATTCCCCACATAGCGAAAGGCCATGGGCTCGTCATTGTTTTTAACTGATTAGGAGGTGCTCTAGGTATTTTTGAAAATCTCTGGCACGCATCACACCGTCGTGCGTATTTTGCCGCATCCTTGTTTATGGTAGGCCAGAAATAACCATGCCGCAACACCTTTTTTGCCAATGTTTGCCCTCTAGTGTGATCGCCGCATTCACCTTCGTGTACCTCCTGCAGCACACGCTTGATGTCATCGTGGGCTATACACCGGAGGAGGGGCATCGAAAATCCTTGTCTGTAAAGAACTCCGCCTTGCAGAACGTATCGGGCAGCTTTACGAATTACTTTACGCCTCTCGCTTTTCTTGGTCGGAAGCGCTCCATTCATCAAGAAATTCTTTAGAGGGGTCATCCACGACTCCCTTTCTGGTTCCGTCTCTAGTGTTAGATCGATTTCCATTTGATCTATACTAGGGGACCGAAGTACTTCAACGGGGGCTAGCCCGGTCTCTTCAGGATCGTCGGAACTAGCCATCTTTGCCAACTTATCCGCCCGCTGATTCTCTGACCGCGGAATGTGAGATATGCTGTAGTGATCAAAATCGTTCAGCAACTCCTTCACTTTCTTCAAATATAAAATCAATCTTGCACTTTTAACTTGGAATTTTCCAGTAACCTGGTTCACAACTAACTTGGAGTCGCAAAAGATGTTCAGCTTTGTGACCTCTAACTCCTTTGCGATCCTTAATCCGGCTATCAGGGCTTCATATTCGGAGTCGTTGTTGGTGGCGTGAAACTCCATCCGGATAGCATAGGATATCAATCGTTTCTCAGGAGTTTCAAGCACTATTCCAGCGCCGGATCTTTCGTCATTCCTAGCACCATCAGTATACAATCTCCGGGCATTGGGATCGAGAAGTAACTTTGAGGGATCAACTTCTTCGTTTGCTATATCCTCCTCCGGGACGGTAAACTCTGCTATGAAGTCGGCTATCACTTGCCCCCGAATTGACCGTCTGGGCTGAAAGTTCAGATCAAATTGACTTAACTCAATGTTCCATTTGAGTAATCTTCCAGACGCCTCTGGTCTCTGTAGAACTTGCTTGAGTGGATGATCGGTGTATACGGTAATGGGATGCGCCTGAAAATAATGTCGAAGCTTTCTAGAGGTGATTAGTAAACTATATGCCAACCTTTCTATCCTTGGATAATTACGCTCTACTGCCATCAATTTTTTGCTCACGTAATACACAGGCCTTTGGACCTTATGTTCTTCTCTTACCAATGCCGAGCTGATCGCGTGGGATGACACTGCCAAGTACACGAATAAGTCCTCGTGATCCATCGGCTTAGATAATATCGGAGGTTTCTCCAGGTGCCTCAGTAAGTTCTGAAATGCTTCTACGCAGTCGGGCGTCCATTTGAAGTGGCGTTTTCCCCGCTTTATTAATTCGAAGAATGGGATGCATTTGTCCGTAGCCCTGGAGATAAATCTGCTTAGTGCGGCTACTTTTCCTGCAAGGCTTTGCACATCCTTAATTTGCCTAGGTTCCTGAATGTCTCTGATTGCCGCGATCTGGTCTGGATTAATCTCAATCCCACGGGAACTGACGATGAACCCCAAGAATTTTCCAGAGGCAACACCGAATGAACATTTTGTTGGGTTGAGTTTCATTCCGTACTTTCGAAGAATGCCAAACATCTCTGCCAAGTCCGTAGTGTGATGGGAGGATTGCTTGGACTTAACCAACATGTCGTCGACGTATACTTCCATTGTTTTCCCGATCTGGTTATAGAACATTCTGTTGACTAAACGTTGATATGTAGCGCCTACGTTCTTCAAGCCAAAGGGCATCACTACATAGCAATATAATCCCAGATCCGTGATAAAACTAGTGTGTTCTTGATCTGGAACATGCATTGGAATCTGGTTATATCCTGAGTAAGCATCCATAAATGAGAGCAGTTCATGACCCGCCGTCGAGTCCACCAACTGGTCGATTCGGGGTAACAGAAAACTGTCTTTTGGGCAGGCTTTGTTCAAATCCGAGAAGTCGATACACGTTCGCCACTTCCCGTTGGCCTTCTTTACCAGGACTGGATTTGAAATCCAGTCTGGGTAGGTCGAGTCTCTGATAAATCCATTACTCTTTAGCTTTCCAACCTCTTCTTTCAAGGCAGCGGACCTCTCTGGGCCCAGCATTCGCCTTTTTTGCTTTACCGAAGGATGTTTAGGGTTAATGCTTAATGAATGGCTCATGATTGATGGGGATATCCCGCACATGTCTGCGTGGGTCCAAGAAAATACATCCAAGTTATTTTTTAAGAAATCCGTCAGTTCTTTAGCGAGATTCGGATATTACTGGGATCCAATCTTAAGGACCTTCTCCGGGTCACTATCATCGATCGGTACATCCACAGTTGTCTCGTTGGGAGTTGCCATTCTGCCCCCAGGTTCTTGGTCCTCTCTGGGATCTATATCCTCGGGCAACTCTCTGGGCGACTCTCCAACGGTTATCCTCTTTAGTTGCTATAAGGTCTCTGCCCTTGTAGGGGGAGAAGCGCCCTTGGTTTCTATGTCCCCTCCATTGCGAAGTAACTTTAGCTCGGCAACATAACATGCTCGTGCGGCAACCTGATCTCCTCTGACAATACCAATGCCAGCTTCAGTGGGGAATTTCAATAATAAGCACCAGGGGGCTATACAGGCTCTAAACTTTACGAGGGCCGGTCGGCCCAAAAGGCATTGTAGGGTGATTCAACATCCAAAACCACGAAGGGAAGGATTCTCACTCTCTGGCGTTCTCCTTCCCCAAGTGTAACTGGTAACTCTACATAACCCATTGGAGCAGTGGATACTCCGTTAAATCCACGGATCCATCCCTGACAGGGCTTCAAGTCTTTTATTTCGAGGTTCATCTGGTCGAATGTCCTTTTGAAAAGAATGTTGACGGAACTCCCATTGTCCACTAAAACCTTATGAACAATGGCTGGTCCGATAGGTACTGTGATTACAAATGGATCTTCAGTCGGAGCATGGACTCCAATGCTTTCTCATTCGCGGAAAACGACATCGTTGGACATCATCTTTTGTTGCTTTACCGGGATATTGACCTCGGGGTTGCTACACTCCCCTACCTCGAGGTGTTGCTTGGCTGCATTGACATATTGATCCAATGCCTTGGAACTATGTCCGACGAGATAAAGTCCTCCGATTATGGTATTGATAACGATGTCCTTTCCCTTTTGCTGGGCAGTTGGCCTGGCAGCAAGTTGATTCTGGTTCTGATTTGGGGCCTGTACGGCTTGCCCCCTATCTTTGGGCGTTACTCTGTATTCATCTAATTTTCCTTCTCGAAGAAGCCTCTCGACTACATCTCTTAGGTGACGGCATTCATTTGTCGAATGGCCATGAATCTGATGAAAGAGACAAAACTTCCCCGTTTTACGTTCTTTCTCCGTCGACTCTCTAGGAGGCGGCCTCTTATTCTGGAGGACGTTGTACGAATCCATGAAGATATTTTCCAGAGTATCATTTATTGGCGTATAACTCTCAAAGGCCCTGGGACGAGTC
Source organism: Allium sativum (assembly GCA_030737875.1). NCBI lineage: Eukaryota > Viridiplantae > Streptophyta > Magnoliopsida > Asparagales > Amaryllidaceae > Allium > Allium sativum. Next base: position 744,418,299 of record CM060912.1, read on the forward strand.
CTTCTCTGGGAGTCATTCCCTCGGTTCCTCTTCCGGTTGTTGCCATTACTATTATTATCATTGTTCCCTGACCGACGACCACCCTGATTCCGATTTCCGACATTAACCTCGACCTTCCCGAGCTGTCTCCTGTGTGCTTAATGGCGACATTGCTCTGGATTTCCTCCTTATCGGCAGTTTTTGCCTTTCGGTTAGCATATACTTCTTCCCGGCGTAAATGTACGTTAGCTTTTTCGTAGAATAACTCTCTAGTATGGGGTGGCTTGCCTGCCAGGTATCTCCCAAATTCAGTGACTTTATCTACTCCATCAATCAGAGCTGCGACAACGGTTGGCTCATGGGGATCTTAAACTTCAGTAGCGGCCAAGTTGAAACGGTCTAGGTACACCCTCAAACTCTCGCCTGGTCGCTGCTTGACAAGGAACAAATCAATCACACTCTTTGTCTTTTGTGCATAGATGCGGAATTGTTCTACGAACTTTTCACTCAATTCCCTGAAGCTAGAAATCGATCTTGCTGGTAAGCGAGTGAACCATAACAATGCTACATCCTCCAAGAATATGGGAAATGCTTTGCACTTGACAGCGTCAGAAGCTGCGGCAGCGGTCATTGACCAAGAATATCTCATCAGATGCTGGACGGGATCAGACCTACCCGCGTATCGGTTCATCTGTGGCATGTTGAAACGCCTAGGGAAAGTCGCATCCAAAATATCATTAGTGAAAGGGGTGTGACTGCGGTCGATTCCCCAATCTTCATTCCGTTACCCACGGCTATCCACCAGAATTTGATGGATCATAGCTGCAACATTTGCACTGGTCAGCGGAGGTTCAGGGTCAGTGCTTCTTGCTCGACGGGGTTCTCTAATCTCTCTTCTGGGAGCAGTCACAAAATCCGGGGCTCGGATTGGGCTTCGTTGCCCCCTGTTACCATGAGCATTTGCGCGGCGACGGGGCTGAGGTAGTCTGTTCTGTACAGGACTGTCCGCACCTCGAGCTCTGGGAGTTGCGGCATGATCGTTCACATTATGGTTTGAGGGCCCTGCACCCAGTGCCTCTTCTTCTCGTGACGGCAGGGTCCCGAACCGAAGCTGCTCTATGTTTTCGGGTCTCTCATATGGTCGCCGCGGAGGTCTCGGCGATTCCTCTGACGAAGAAGAATATCCTGGAGTGAGCGGACGAACTGGCGGTGTCCTTTGCCTTACGAGATCATTAAGCCTTATATCCATAGCGGTCAAATTTTGTCGCAGAACGGAGCTTTCCTGCCTTTGGGCAGCCAATTCATCAAACAGTCTCTCCCACATTTCGGAAAAACGAGAGAGATCCCGCTCAGTAACGGGAGCAGCAGGGTCATATTGATCATCATCACTTTCTCTTATGCGCAAAGAGCTTGAGCAAGGTCGAGCGGGGGGCCAGGACGGTAGGAGCGAGCCATAGGCTCCTTTCCAGGTCGAGTTGTAGTCCGATCATCAATTCGGATCGCTGTGGATCGAGGATGGTGGGTCGCTGCGCCCCCTGGGATCGGTTCGTGGTCACGGTACGCGGAGGATTCGAGGCGTTTTTTCGGGATCGAGTAACAACCCCTTCAGCAGTCCGGATCGCCTCGTTCTCGTCGACTCGGAGCGTGGCGTCTTCATCGGATTGGTTCGCCCCCAGCGCTCCGCGATCCAAAGTTCCCTCATTGCCTAGCTCGTGCACACTTTCTTCGACTGCTTCAGTCGTGGTTTCATTGGTTCGTGAAGCTCGTACTTCCTTAGATCTCTTTCCAGCCATGATATCCGAGTCGCTGGAATCTTCAACGAACTGAATAGTGAAGCTTTAGGACTGTTTTCTCAGTGAAAGCACCAAAATGTTAGATCAAAATTTGGACCTAACACCCAAATTGTTCTGAATCTTATAGAGTTTTAACTGAAGAATGAAGAAAAAGAAAATAACACACAGAATTTATAGTGGTTCGGCGTTAACAAGCCTACGTCCACTTTATATGTTATTGATTATACTTTGAATGCTAGTACAATCAATGATTTCTCTCTAGCTCACTTTTACAATTGTGATTTCTCTCAGTAATCTAGTAATAAAACTGATAAGAAATGGTAGTATGACAATAATGGCGGAATCAGTCCTCAATATTGCCAAAAGGATCCTCAAAATGCCAAGCTCCGGGCTATTTATAGCTGATTTTGTCAGGCGGATCGTGGTAACACGTGGCACGAATCCCGAGAACATCGGATCGCATCGCAGCCGATGAAGAAATAGTCAAACTAGCCGTTGTGGACAGGTGTCGCGATCCCCTCGAAAATCGGATCGAGCAAATGGGGAGAATCAGTCAAAATGACGGTTGGGGACACGTGTCGCTGGATCTGTGCGTCTCGGATCGCCAAGGACTAGCTCGTGCTTGAACGGGTCAGAGGCTTCGCCGTGCATCAGGGGATCAGATCGGTCTATACTGGGCAGTAATGTATGTACGGATCGAGTCGCATAGAGGTGTCGTTTCGCTGATGAAATGAGGTGCGATCCGATGAGGGGCGATTCGATGAGGGGCGATTCGATGAGGGGCGAGTCGATGGTGCGATCCGTTCCTTCATGTACTTAGGGAATGTAGTTTCATACTTTCTTCTTGTGTGTGAACCTTGGTGGCTTGGTCAAAAAGCTAGCCAACATTTATATTTAATGCTTATGCAGTTGTGTGGTGCACTCTGGATGATGGTTGATTATTTATCGTTGCTATTACATACATGTGTTGTAGAAAATCCATACAATTTACATTATATGGTAATTGATTGGACCTCATTCCAATTTAGAAAATAAATTCATGTGTTGAATTGAAAATATATATTCATGTGTTGAATAGAAAATAAATTCATGTGTTGAATAGAATAAATATTCATGTGTTGAATAAAAGCCGTGTTGATTAGATTGACGCCATTTTGACGTGAACGATATTTATATCGATTTTATTCATTTTTCAATGAATATTGAAAATGATTTCAAAATTCGAATGAAAATTGAAATGAATTAAAATTCGAATTAAATTGAAATTCGAATTAAATTGAAATTCGAATTAAATTGAAATGAATTTAAATTCGAATTAAATTGAAATTGAATTGAAATGAAATTAAAACGAATTTATATTGAAAAATTCAACCTTGATTTGAATTTGAAAAGGAAGTTGGAATCGTTTTGAAAACGAATTTAAACGATTTATAAAATACGTTTTGAAGGGAAATCGACGAAATATATATAATATATATAATATATATAGAATGGCCTGAATAGAACGCGCCGCGCCGCGGCAGTTCGTGAATTTCGACCATTGACTTCGAGTGGACATTGCGAGAGATCCAACCGTCGGATTCTCCTAAAACCGGAACCGTTGGGTTCGTACCAAAATGGGCTTTCTAATGAATATTAGAGATTTGAAATCTAATGGTTGGATTTGGAATTATGTCCAAATCAAATTTGGAAAAGGTCGCTGTAAGTGCAGTTCGATGGCCGTTGATGGAAATCGACTGTACGGGCCTTGATAAAATTATTAAAAATAGTAATAATTTGTGTAAAATCATAAGAAATGATTTGTGAAGAACTGGGATGGAAAACTCCATATTTGAAAAGATAAAAATAGAATTTTATCGAAATGAACTAGTTTTGAACTAGAATTATAATTCTATTTATTTTTAAAATAAATAAAGTGGATTTGAAATGGTTTTGAAAATAAACAGAATTTCCAAAAATTGGAATGGATTGGATTCGAAATTATCTTTGGAATATTCGATGTTGGATTTCGTGATTATACAGATATTGTTATGGAAATTTGAAAGATATATTTATATCGTTATTTCCAATACGATATTTGTTGGTCGTAGAATTTGGTATTGAATATAAGGCGATATATTTTCTATTCAGAGCCTTGTATTTAATATCAAATGTGATTTTGGGTTGTCGTGAACGGTATCTTCAATAATACTGTTCTTAGACCCAAAGGAGTTAAGAAAATCAGAAACTAACTGGAGATTAGTTAAGTTGAATGGTTTCTTGGGTATTGATCTGATGTTGGTTTCGGCCTTCGGGGTTAATACTTAGGGAATTGCTCACTTGCTATTTTACGGTTAAAGGCTGATAGAATGGAATGTGATTTTGGGTTTATCGTGAACCGTATTTTAAATGACATTGATTCTTTAACCCAGTTAAAGATTAAAACTAAATGGAGTTTTAATGAATCTTTAATTAGATTGAAAAGATCGAGAATGGAGTATCACCCGTTTTGCTCCAGGCGATAGTTAAATCTTTAATTAGATTTGAATGTGAAATGGTAATTGAATTTACCGATAACACCGTGGTGTTAGATATGAAGTATTACCAGTTTTACTTCATGGGATGAATAGGTTGGGATTGGGAAATAAAATAAATGATTACTTCGGTGTGGTTCGCTAATCCCGACTAGTTTGAAGTGATATTCAAAGGAAGATTAAAGAATAAATTTAAAAGAATTTATTTTTGATAAAATTAATGGGAACCTTTCCCTGAGAATGTGAAATTTAGAAACTAACTGTAGGTTAGCTAAGAAGAATGGTTTCCTGGGTATTGATCTGATGTTGGTTTCGGCCTTCGGGGTTAATGTTTGGGGAATTATTCTCTTGCTAATTTACGGTTAGTGACTGATGAATTGGAACGAGGCGTATGTTGTGTTTGTGTAACACTTGTTTATTATATACGCGAGTTATTCAGAAAGACCGGGTTTATCCCATTTTGAATAACTGATTCGACGTGGTGTCGAAGAGGAAGACGGTGGTTGAAGACCAGAGGTCTTCACGTTGTTTGGATAATTACTGATGATCTTGATTGGGCCGTACACCCAAGAGGAGGGAATCAGTTGGTGATCGTTCAGACGTACTTGGAGATTGATGGATATGCGAGGTACAAGGTGCCTCCGGTTTCGTTCAGACCCAGAACAAACTTGTAAATGGACTGTGTGTCTGACATTGGATTTCATTTTGTGTGACTGATATCAGTTGCATATAGTGGTTTTCCTGTGTGGCATGCTAAGATGAAAATGATCAAGGCTTCTGTTGAAAAGTAGAGTCTTGTGGTTGATGATCAAAGCACGACCTATGTGGCATTGCTTTGTGTAACGTGAATTCGCAAGCCTCACACCTCGGTTGTGAACCAGAAACGGGAGAGGACCTCAGGGAGGACATGCGTTTCCTTCTTGTTAGAAGTGGCGTCAGTGGTTTTACACGCCCTGACGAGTTTGACTTATGTGGTTGTTGCTGTTGCGAGGCGCCTCGGATATATCGGTGACTATGTGAAGTCGATGGAGTCATTCATTGGCTCATTTACGCCCCAAAGGGCGGGGAAACGCAGTGTTCAGGCATTTTAATCCACATCGGTGGACCGGCCCTGTCTCTCCAAAGGTCACTCGAGCTCTGACCTGAGACATGGGCTAGATTGTCTCGAATTCGGTAGAGGACGATCCATTGCCTCGGTTCATAGATGAAAATCCAATTTCCAAATACGTGACTTTGCAGTTTTGATTGTAGAGCCTAGTATTGGCGATATGATATATGGTACCCATGTCGTCTATGATTGATACTTATGATTGAAATTGTTTTGACACTACACACTTATAGTAATAATAAAAGATGATTTAGCGTATCAAGCATTCTTTGGCTATTATAAGGTAAAACCCTATCCTCCGGCTTGCGTTGCATTGTGTGATGGGACCTGGGTCTTATAATAGCTTCATTTTTCTTTATTTAGCATTGCGCTGTTTGTTTTATGCACTGGTATTCTTGGGAGGAAACCCGTTCCGTGTTATACGGCGTGGTCCCTCGAATTACCTAACTTTAAAATAAAGATTAATAACTGTTTTTAGTTCTCACACCAGTCCAATGACTGACCTGGAGTTTATTGTTTTAACCTAAACTCTGGGTGCCCTTATTTTGACATGGGCAGCTAGTAGTTTTGGTTTTGCAGATTTATATTCACAGGAATATGGTTTACAGCTGGAATGATATCCGGAAAGCTCTGTATCCGTATATCTCTTCTAGTTTTGTATTGTATTATTTTCCACTGCTATGTAATGTATTGTAATCTCTGATATTTTATAATGTATATTATTTGTTAATACTTTGTATATTCTTGTATTCTGATGAATTGTTGTAATAAGCAATGAAATATTCTTCTGTTAGCGTTCCGATGTGGTTTGTTCTCAACTCAATCTGTGATTTCCTGTAAGGGGGATTTCGGGTCGTTACAGTAAGGTTCGAAGGAAGCTCGGTGGAGTAGGATGTATAAAACGGCTGCTTTGAACAAATTTGAGGAGAAGATGTGGCAAAAAATAGGGCAAGATGATGGTGGCGGTAGAACAATATTGAGGAGAAGGCGAACTTTGGGGGGGGGGGGCTTTCAAGCGATATTGTTGAGTAATTATTAAGACAGGTTTGGAGCCAAAATTTCGGACGTAGGAGCTAAAAGTTCAACAGTGCGGAGCCAACAAACTTTGTAGCGTGACGAGTTGCAAAAGGCAACGGTTTATTATGAATTATTTATTGAACATTAAACTTTGTAGATATCTAATAAATAGAGATTAAACTTTAGTTACTTTTTTTTGCAGGATGATTAAACTTTAGTTATTGAACATTAGCATTGATTACTTATTTGTTATTTCATGTTAATTATTAATTATTTAAATCAAAGATATATATGATATATATTTTAAGGCAGCTACTCCGATGTTTTGAGAGTCCTCTAATGGGGAAGTGTTTCCGCCGCCTCCTTCTTCCCTCTTTCTGAACTTCCTTTTGTCTTCTCGATTCTAACCCTCCCTCTCATCGAATCGTCCTCTATTCTCTTTATCATCTCATCCACATTTTCTCTTTTGTTTTGTCTGTTTTCGATTTCGATTTTACTCATGCTTTCGGTCTGTTCTCTTTTCCTTTCACCAATTTTGTTACCGCTTTTCCTCAACCCACATAGGCCTTTTTGTTCAGATCTTTTTTTCTTGGCTGTTTATATTCAACCGCAGATGCTCTTGAACCCCTCTTAGCTAGGGTTTGCTGGTTCAGCAAAGTTGTTGGTTGGATTTGCAGCTTCTTCGCAGATCTGAGTTTTCTTTTGCGTTCGGAATCTCCAAGTTGATGTTTTGCTTTGTTTGTGGAACCAGTGCTTTGTCGATCTGTAGGTTCCCTTTCTTCACAGCCGCTTATTCCATCTTCCTGCGTTTTATTGGGCCCAAGCTGATGGTCTTTATCCTAGTCTGCTTCAGATTTCTTTGTCATTCTCTATCTTTTCCATGGAATACAGTATCGCCTTCATCCATGATTTGTACTATGTCGCGTCACTCTTTGTCTGGTAAGTTGTCTTTTCTCTTGTAATGTGTTCATCTCTTTTCAGTGGACTATTACTTATCTCGGCTTCATCATACTATGGGTTGATTGTGCTGGCATTTTGTGGAATGGAGGTTTTCTTTGTTACTCTATGATGTTGGCTTGTTCTTAACATATTGTGGTCTGTCGCGAGACTGTGGTGGTACTGGTTGTCGATGCTCCTTGGGTCATCATATTCGAAGATTGGATTCTTCTTTGGCTTTGGTTGTTTGGGAGCCTGCCCTTGCTTGTACTGCTGTGCTATGCTACTTGTTGCTGGTTATTGGTTTTGCTGATTCCTTTGTTCTTGGTGGAATCTGTTTTCAACGGCTATTGGTTTGGTGGTACTCAAGATTGCTGAAAGGAAGAATGCTTTGTTTTGTTTGTTTTGTTATGTCTGTTGCTTTTCATTTTGGTTTATGTTGACTGTGTTATGTGGAGCTTTTGGCTTCTCTTTCTCTATTTGTATTTGCTGCTATAGTAGGACTGTAATAGTTTGATGTTGAACGGAAACTTTTTTGTTGAAAAAAAATTAATTATTTAATAAAACTTAAATTTAAGGCAAGTCCAAAAAACTACCGGTTATTATTTTTAAACATATATAAATGCATCATTTTTTAGAAATATTTATATCTATTAAACATTAATTTAATATAAATTTAAAAATACTTAAAAAAAATTGAAAACGACAACATCAACAATTACTAATAACAAATAATTTATTCATAAAAATACATCTTTCAAACAAGAATTATAATTAATTCATACAAAAAATTATTAATAATTATTAATTACTTTTTAATAATAATATTAATCAATTACCATTTATTTGTTGATTATGAATTTATGAATTTATTTATTATTTATGCATATTCATATTTCAAATTTATTATTACTTTATCCATTAGTTTATTATTATTTAATAATTATTTATTTTTATTATATTTTAATTGTTAATTATTTTTATTTGTTAATTGTTATTATTTAATTATCAATTGTAAATATTAATTATAATTAACTTTATTATTAATTAATATTTATTAATTATTAATCTTTTACAAAATCACTAATATTTAATTATTTAATATTAACTATTTAAAATTAATTATTAAAAGTTAATATTATGCTTTTCGCAACTGACTTTAACGATTGTAAAAAATACACAGTTATTGCAAGTAGCGAAAACAGTTGCTAAAGATATTTATTCGCAACTAATTTGGCAATGCAGTTGCAAATAACATGTTTGTTGCAACTGTTATGGAAGCACAGTTGCGAAAAGTATGTTTTTGCAACAGAAAGAGAAGTGCAGTTGCTAAAAATATGTTTTTCGCACCAGCAAGAAAAGCTTGTTGCTAAATATAATCTATTGCAACTATTATAATAGATCTGTTGCTAAATATCGTTTACTGCAACTGTCAGGTATCGCATGTTGCAAATAACTATTTGCAATAGGGTTCTTGTAGAGATTATATTGAGTGTAGCTTTTGAACCATCCATTGAGGAGTCTCGATTGGCCTAGCGTTTGATTTCTAAAACTGGATTCAACCCCCCGTGAAATACAAACATATCATTCGCTCTAACATAATTTCAAAATTTGCAAGTGTGTGGCTAGTAGGGCTCAGACCTACCACTGAAGGAAAGAGAATGAATTATTGCCATTAAAGGTGAGAAAATGATGGCTGCAGCCGCCCCGCCAAACAAAATTGGACTTCAATAAAAGTACGCGCAAGGTAAACCAATCTATATAAATGCAAACCCAGTTAGCTTAATTGCACGAGTGTCGGTTACTGCAACTAAAGCACATAAAACTTTAGCCGCCCTCCTCCTCTCTTCACCGCACATCAATGGAACTCCTCCCTTCACTGGTAACCATCATCACGCTTTTCATCTCTCTCCTCCTAGTCCTCCTCCTCCTTAGAAAACTGCGGTCACCAAAACTACCGCCCGGCCCAACTCCCTACCCAATAGTAGGCAACCTCTACCAAGTCAAACCGCTCATGTTCAGGTGCTTTGCTGAATGGTCCCAGAAGTACGGCCCTGTCATGTCAGTCTGGTTTGGCACCACCTTGAACGTGGTGGTGTCTAGCCCAGACATGGCCAAGGAGGTGCTCAAAACAAATGACCACTTTCTCAGCGACAGGCCCCGGAACAGAGCCACGGCACGGTTCAGTAGGGATGGGATGGACCTGGTTTGGGCTGACTACGGCCCCCACTATGTTAAGGTTCGGAAGCTCTGTAATTTGGAGCTTTTTTCTACTAAAAGGTTGGAGGCTTTGAGGCCAGTCAGGGAGGAGGAAGTTACTGCTATGGTTGAATCCATTTTTAAAAGCTGTTCTACTCCACAAGGTTTTCTTCTTTCTTTCTTCTTTACTTCCATATACAAGCTAGAAACAGAGTGATGGTAAGGTCACTGACTCAATGATAACTAATACAACCCAAAATTTAGTAGTTTTGAGAGTGAAAATTGTTTTGTATATATGCAACTCTAAGCATCTGAAAAATAACTTCTGCCTCTCATAATAACTGGCCACCGTATAAATTTAACTGTATTTGGAACAAATATTATGTTGTATTAAAAACAAAGTATCAGTTCTACTTTCTCTCCACTTTCATGTGTCAAGCTAATCGCAGTAAATATATATATGTATAATTATGTGTTCCATGAATGATTTATATCATGGTTATGGTTGAGACTTGAGATAAAACTTACCCAGTTGGAAAGATCGTGACACTGTGGTACCAAGATTGTAAATTGGCAGGTGATGTCCCAGACATTATCTTTGGACTATTACTTTACAAAATGATAAATATAGCTTTTAAAAATGGATTTTGCTTTTGCTTTTTTGGCAGCTGCCTAACTCTTTTGGTGCATTTTGCTTTTTCTGCCTTTAATTTTCTTTCTTTTTTCGGTCTTTAAATTTTTTTGTACATCGTGTAAAAGTCTACTTTGTTTACATGGCTTATTGTAGCCCTCATGTTAGGATACCAGCACATAGCAGGAGCAACCAGTGTCACGCTTTTAATTACTATGTAATGTAATTATATATATGTATCCTAAGTTTTATCTTATAAAATGTATTTCTGCGCTAGGCTAACTCTTTAATGGATGCAGAATCTAGGTAGGTTACAATTTAGGATATTTTGATTGCATTTATGTAATTCTCTTGAACGTTTCGACATCTATGATACTCAGTAACCTCTTTAAGATCTTAGACGCTTATTCAATAAATGTTTGAGGTTCATATATCTGGTCTTAACTTTTATAGGATCATTCAATCAATTATAATTTTAAAATATAGAAAATGTAATGCTTACATTCAAAATTGTAGGAAATGTTGTTTTCATCTTTACAAGTGTACTCCACTGCTTCTAAAATCGAGTCATTGTATTTTAGACCTATAACAATAATTAGTTAACAATTCATATAATTCAGGTACGATCAATGGAAGCAGCTTGGTTCTTCGAAATCACCTTTCAAGCGTTGCGTTTAACAACATAACAAGACTAGCATTCGGAAAGAGATTCATGAACTCAGATGACGTAATGGACGATCAAGGTTTGGAGTTTAAAGCAATAGGCGTGGAAGGAATGAAATTTGGCGCATCTATCTCACTAGGTGAATACGTAAGCTGGCTTGAATGGATGTTCCCTTTGGACGAAGTAGCATTTGGAAAGCACTCCGCTCGAAGAGATCAGCTCACTAGAGACATAATGAACGAACACACACTTGCCCGTAACAAAAATGGTGCCAAACAACACTTTGTCGATGCATTGCTCACCCTTCAGGAAAAGTACGATCTTAGCGAAGATACCATCATCGTTCTTCTTTGGGTTAGTGTACTACTTCTACTTACCATAGTTATAATAACTTTTAAATATTAAATTTTATTTAAGTACATGTGCAGGATATGATAACAGCTGGGATGGACACAACAGTTATCACTGTCGAGTGGGCTATGACAGAGATAGTAAAAAACCCGAGAATACAACTTAAGGTACTTATTATTCTTCTTATTCTTCATAAGGTCCCACATCGTGTAAACAAATAATATGATTGATTGAGTATAAAATATGAAGGTACAAGAAGAGCTTGATAGAGTGGTAGGAGTAGATCGCATCATGGATGAAACAGACTTTGCTAAACTTCCTTACTTGCACTGTGTGGTTAAAGAAGCTCTCAGATTGCATCCTCCTACTCCACTGATGCTCCCACATAAAGCCACAGATAAAACCAAAATAGGAGGTTATGACATTCCTAAAGGAACGGTAATCCATGTTAATGCATGGGCTATTGCCCGCGACCCATTATTGTGGAAGGATCCATTAGAGTTTAGACCAGAAAGATTTGAGGAAGAAAATATAGATATTAAAGGGAATGATTTCAGAATTTTGCCATTTGGAGCTGGGCGTAGGGTCTGCCCTGGTGCACAACTAGGCATTTTGTTGATTGCATCGATGTTGGGCCATTTGCTACATCATTTTGAATGGAAGCTTCCTGAAGGGATGAAGGAAAATGAAGTGGACATGAGCGAGGCTCCGGGGTTAGTGACTTACAAGAGTACGCCACTTCAGGCTGTTGCAGTGCCCAGATTGGAGACGAACTTGTATAAAAGTGTAACATGTACTATATAGGTAGATTACTCAAAATATTATTGAGTTTGGTATATGAAAGTTTTAAATAAATGTCATCTCATCTTTTTAAACCTGATTATTCGAGATCACCCATCCTCTTATTCCGACGTGTATGTGTTTAAGATCTGTATTACTCAAAATCATGCATATGCAACATTATGAACATTTAAGACTTTTATATTTGGCTTTGTGAATATTTTAAATGTTAATAAACTCAGAGGCATTCATTATGTGTACAAAATCTCATGAAATTAAAAATCTGATGATACTTTCTTGGAAGTACATGAAATTTATAAGTCTTATTAAAATGTACATACCGTAAACCATAAAGGTCGGGGCTATGCTTATCTGAAAACTTTGAGGAATAACACCTTAAACTTTGTACATACCCGAGCCTTTTCATATTCCCGAGTCCTTTTATAAGCATGATACATGGGATCAATACCCGTTTTTATTTTAATACCATGCTTATTTATAAACAGTTAAAGCTACATATCGAGATTGAAGTTCATATTCATGTCAATATTTTCAGAAGCCAAAAATGTGTGCGAAAGTACTAAAGAAAATCATTTTTTTGGAAACTCATATATTCACCCGAAATACAAAGTGTATTCAGCATTTCCAAAACTTGGTCAACAGTCTTAAATTGAGCAAGAATTTGTAAATTTTGCCTCAAAACATGGATATTTTTTAGTGAATATTAGGCTAGGATCCTTAAAAATGTTTAAAATAAAACCCACGTCCAGCCATAGTTTTAGATGTGTTTCCGGTCGCTAAAATTCACGTGCCACCCAAAAGAATTGGTTCCTTCCGCCTTCCAGTTTATTCCCTTCGCCTTTTTCAGTTTTGAAAAGAAAAAAAATGCGCTGTTACATTAAAAAAAAAATCTAAAATCTGGAAATATTGTCAGCAGCTCTCGACCAAAAAAAAAAGTTGCATAAATGTATGCAACTATTACGAATATCTGCATACATATATGCAACTATTTGAATATACATGCATATAGTCATACACGCCTATTGAATTATTGCGTACATGTATGCAGTTTTTTCTATATAAATGCATAGGTGTATGCAAATATGTCAAAATATATGCAAAGTTGAAAAAATTGGGCTTATGTATGCATGGTTTAAATCAGTGCATCAGAATATGCATGTATTTAAAATATGTGCATATATGTACGCATTTACACTGCAGTTTAGACGCAGATTTGAAAAAAATGCATATATGTATGCAAATATTCGAATTATATGCATCTTTTGATGCATTTCACTGCATTTCGTTTTTTGTGTGTAATTTTTGATTTTGACGTTGTTTTTTATATTTTTTTGATCTGAATTTTTTTACGATTATTTGTTTTAATTTATTACAAATTTACGTGATTTTTTTATATTTATTTTTAATTTTTTGTTGCTTTTTTGAAAAATAAGGACTAAATTTACAATAAGTTTATGACCGGACCTGAGCCTAATTTAAAACGTTAACAGGAACCTGTAAAAAATGCACCCTTTTTTTTAAAGCATATACACATGCGGACCTGGAAAACAGTGGGAGTGATGCTGCTGCATACATTACAAACTTCTGTTCAAGCAAACTGAACCAATATATATAAAGGAATATGTGAATTTGTGATCCGAAATTCTCATTAGAATTGGTCCAGCTGATGTCACTAAAGGATCGTCTTATCTAGATCCTTAATTTACTCTCATGATTGAGATATTTTCAGCAACCTCATTTAAATGATAAAGGAGATCCTTAATTTACTCTCATGTTTAAGATATTTTCAGCAACCTCATTTAAAGGATAAAGGAGATCCTTAATTTACTTTCATGATTGAGATATTTTCAGCAACCTCATTTAAAGGATAAAGGAGTTTCTTAATTTTCTCTTTCTCTCCTTATTTGGCTACATGAAAGTAGAATATAAATTTGGATTGCTATGGTTTGTATGTAAGCAGCTTGTAAAACTCCATCAATTAATTAATAAAGTTTGTCTTTCTCCCGTGGTTTTTTCCCGAAGAGGGTTTTTCCACATTAAATCTTGTGTGTGATTCTATTTTTGCTTGCTTCATTGATCATTTATTTATTAACAAGTGGTATCAGAGCGCTGGTTCGTTCAGCATGGCATCGTTAAAGTATGATCTTCCGCTATTGGATCGGAACACTTGATTCTCATTGTGGCAAGTGAAGATGCGGGCGTTGCTCGCACAAGCTGATTATGATGATGCATTAGATGGATTCGGGAACAAGAGATTTGAACTATGGACCTATGATGAGAAGAGAAAGGATCAGAAGTCTTTGTCACATATTCAGCTTCATCTACACAATAATATTTTGCATGAAGTTTTGAACGAGAAGACAGCTGCTTCTCTTTGGCTGAAACTGGAGTCAATTTGCATAACCAAGGATCTCACAAGTAAGATGCATCTCAAACAAAAACTGTTTCTGCACAAATTGCAAGAGGGAGGTAATTTGCTAGACCATATTTCTGATTTTAAAGAGATTGTTTCTGACTTGGCTGCAATGGAAGTCAAATATGATGATGAAGATTTGGGTTTAATCCTTTTATGTTCTCTGCCCAGTTCTTACTCAAATTTTAGAGATACCATATTATATAGTCATGATACTCTCACTCTAAATGATGTTTATGAAGCCTTGCACGCCAAGGAGAAAATGAAACAACTGGTGTCTTCAAATGGATCAAGCTCTCAACCCGAAAGCTTGTCCGTTCGTGGCAGGACAAAGGAGAAAAATTCAAATAATGGATCTCGAGGTAAAAGTTCCAATGCCTATAAAGGTCGATCTAAATCTAAAGGCAAATACAAGTCTTGCAAATATTGTAAGAGGGATGGACATGAAATATCCGAATGTTATAAGCTGCAGAACAAGGAAAAGAGAAATGGCACATACAAACCAAAGGATAACAAAGAAGATGAAGTTAATGTCAATTGTGCTCGTAATGATAGCTCTGACAATGAGGTGCTTGTTGTTACCGTGTTTGCTGGATGTGCTGAGATTAAGGATGAATGGATACTTGACACTGCTTGCATTTTCCATATGTGTCCTAATAGAGATTGGTTTACAACGTTAGAACCCACAAATAATGCTGGCTCAGTTTTGATGGGTGATTATTCGGCATGTAAAGTAGCAGGAATTGGTTCTATTCAGATCAAGATGTTTGATGGCGCAATCAGAACTTTAACAGATGTTCGGTTCATTCCCAACATGAAGAGAAATCAGATTTCTTTAAGTGCTCTTGATGACAAAGGGTACAAATATTCAGGTGGAGGTGGTATCCTGAAAGTCACAAATGGTTCTCTTATTGTAATGAAGGGAAATCTTAGGCAAACAAATGGCCTTTATTATCTTCAAGGCACTACTGTTTCAGGTAATGCTACCCCTGTTATCTCAAATAATATTTTTGATTGTGATACTGCTAATCTTTGGCATATGCGTCTTGGACATATGAGTGAATTAGGTCTGTCAGAGTTGAACAAGAGAGGACTTCTTGATGGGTACAACGCAGGCAAGCTGAAGTTCTATGAGCATTGCATTTTTGGCAAGCATAAGAGAGTGAAGTTCAACACTTCAGTTCATAAAACATAAGGCATTCTAGATTATGTGCATTCATATTTATGGGGACCGTCTAGGAAAGCATCCATGGGCGGTGCTTGTTACATGATGACAATTGTTGATGATTATTCCAGAAGAGTTTGGCCTTATTTTTTGAAACATAAATCTGAAGCTTTTTCAGTTTTCAAAGAGTGGAAGACTATGGTTGAAAGGCAAACTGAAAGGAAGGTAAAGAAGCTTCGGACTGATAATGGGATGGAGTTTTGTTCAGATGAATTTAATTCATTTTGCAAGGCTGAAGGCATTGTTAGGCACTACAACATACCTCACACTCCTCAGCATAACGGGGTTGCCGAGCGTATGAACAGGACTATCATTTCTAAGGCTCGCTGCATGTTGTCAAACGCAGGATTGGATAGGCTTTTTGGGCTGAAGCTGCTTCCACAGCCTGTTATCTCATTAACTGCTCTCCCTCTATTGCTATTGGTAAGAAAACTCCGATTGAGGTATGGTCTGGTTCCCCAGCAAATTATTCTGAATTGAAAGTTTTTGGATGCATTGCTTATGCTCATGTTGATAATGGAAAGCTAGAGCCAAGAGCTGTTAAATGAAATTTTCTTGGTTATAAGTCTGGTGTTAAAGGCTATAAATTATGGAATCCTGAAACAAGTAAGGTTGTAATTAGCAAAAATGTTGTGTTTAATGAATCTGCTATGTTACATGATATTCCATCTACTAACGATCTTGTTGAGAGTAAGCAGAAATCAAATGTACAAGTGGAGCATATTATTGATTCAGAAGCTACATCAAACACAGAAATTGAGAGACTGGATGAAGCACCATTATTGAGGATCCTCCATCAGTTATGCAACCACCGCGGCAATCTATTGCAACAAGCAGACCTAGAAGGAATCTAAAACCAGTAAGAAGGTTTATTGAGGAATCAAATGTTGTTGCTTATGCGTGTGCTGTAGCAGAAGAAATAGAAGGTATTTCTGAGCTTTCTTCATATTCCGAGGCTGTTATCTCTAGTGATTCTGATAAGTGGATGGTTGCTATGCATGATGAGATGAAGTCACTTGAAAGAAATGACACGTGGGACTTAATCAAGTTGCCTAAAGAGAAGAAACCTATTCATTGCAAATGGGTTTTCAAGAGAAAATAAGGTGTTTCTCCAAACGATTAGAAAAGGCACAAAGCAAGATTAGTTGCAAAAGGTTACAGTCAGATTCCAGGTATTGACTATAATGAAGTTTTTTCCCCTGTTGTGAAACATAGCTCAATTCGCATTTTACTCAGTATTGTTGCTATGCATGATTATGAGCTTCAACAGTTAGATGTAAAAACTGCACTTTTACATGGAGAATTAGAAGAAGATATTTATATGCATCAACCTGAGGGTTTTATCATGCCTGGAAAAGAAAATCTCGTCTGTAAATTAAAGAAATCTCTTTACGAATTGAAACAGTCACCTAGGCAGTGGTATAAAAGATTTGGCACTTTTATGCTATCTCAAGGTTTTAGAAGGTCCAATTATGATAGTTGTCTATTTGAAAATTACTACACATTCAGCCATTTATTTGCTACTTTATGTCGATGATATGTTGATTGCTTCAAAAGACAAGGCAGAAATTGAAAATTTGAAAAGGCAGTTGAGTAGAGAGTTTGAAATGAAAGATTTGGGGGATCCTAAGAAGATTCTTGGCATGGAGATAACAAGAGATAGAACTTCTGGAAAATTATACGTAAGTCAAAGTGGGTATGTTAGAAAAGTGCTTCGCCGTTTTAATATGCTTGATGTCAAGCCTGTAAGTACTCCTCTTGCTGCACATTTCAAATTGTCATCAGCCATGTGTCCACAATCAGATGAGGATATTGAGTACATGTCTAGAGTTCCCTATTCTAGTGCAGTTTGTTCACTTATGTATGTCATGGTTTGATCGCGTCCTGATTTATCACATGCTTTGAGTGTTGTCAGTAGATTCATGGCCAATCCTGGAAGAGAGCATTGGAAAGAAGTTCAATGGATTTTCAGATATCTTCATGGCACTTCAAATGCTTGTTTGCAGTTTGGTAAATCTAAAGATGAACTTGTTGGTTATGTGGATTCTGACTTTGCTGGTGATTTGGATAAAAGGAGATCATTAACAGGTTATGTTTTCACCATTGGTGGTTGTGCTGTGAGTTGGAAAGCAACCTTGCAAACTACCGTAGCATTATTTACTACTGAGGCCGAGTATATGGCTATTTCTGAAGCATGTAAAGAAGCTACTTGGCTGAGAGGTTTATATTTTGAGCTTTGTGGAGATACATCTTGCATTACTATATTTTCTGATAGCTAGAGTGCTATATGCCATACAAAGGATCAAATGTTTCATGAGAGAACTAAACATATAGATGTTAGGTATCACTACATTCGAGATGTTATTGCTAAAGGTGGTGTTAAAGTTTGCAAGATAGGTACTCATGACAATCCCACTGACATGATGACAAAGCCAGTTCCAATTACTAAGTTTGAGCTTTGCTCAAGCTTGGTTGGTGTTATAGTATAGTCTTTTGGGACTATTGGAGCAAGGCAAATATTTATTTGTTGAAGGAGTTCGTTTTTTTTTTTTGTAGTTTATTTTTTACTTCAAGATGAGAATTCGTCTCAAGGTGGAGATTGTTAATTTGTGATCCGAAATTCTCATTAGATTTGGTCCAGCTGATGTCACCTAAAGGATCTTATCTAGATCCTTAATTTACTCTCATGTTTGAGATATTTTCAGCAACCTCATTTAAAGGATTAAGGAGATCCTTAATTTACTCTCATGTTTGAGATATTTTCAGCAACCTCATTTAAAGGATAAAGGAGATCCTTAATTTACTCTCATGATTGAGATATTTTCAGCAACCTCATTTAAAGGATAAAGGAGATCCTTAATTTTCTCTTTATCTCCTTATTTGGCTGCATGAAAGTAGAATATAAATTTGGATTGCTATAGTTTATATGTGAGCAGCTTGTAAAACTCCATCAATTAATTAACAAAGTTTGTCTGTCTCCCCTGGTTTTTCCCCGAAAAGGGTTTTTCCACGTTAAATCTTGTGTGTGATTCTATTTTTGCTTGCTTCATTGATCATTTATTTATTAACAGAATATGTGTACAAGTTTAAAAGCAATTTGATGCATTTTAAACACTCCAAGCAAGTAAAGGATCTTCATATAGTGGATTTTTATGTGTACTGAAATCAAATGAATCTTAAACTGGCGTCTGATCAAAACACAAGATATAACATTTAAAAATTGCATATGCACATAGAGCCATAGATATCTCAAACTTCCAAAATATACCACGGAAAAACCTCTTTTATGCAAATATGCAGGGACTAGAACATATGAAGTTTTACATCATTACATGTGTATATATCTATGTTTCCAAGATTCACCTGTATATGAAAAATTACTGTATTGCTAGGAATGCCTTTCTAGAATCTTATAGTTGACATTCAATCATAAATAGTTATACAGGACTTGATTTTCATAAGAACCTATTTTCGATACAACTTTGAAATTGTATGCTTTTTAACTTGCCTATGAAATCTCATTTCCATATTCCTTCAAAGTAACAACTTTATCAAAGTTATTATTAATTTAAAGTCTAGTTGTGCTTAGGATTATTACATCTACAAGCTAAAAACTTATCATATGCTGCAAAATGAAAATCGAAAGTTATAAAAAGTCACTTATAACTGATATTCGTTGTTGAATACTATACAAGAAAATATTGATTTTGTAATAGAAATTTCCATCATAAATTCGTCGCCATTATTGATTTAGTGATGGATTTTCGATGGATATGTGTAGTCGGTAATATTCAGGTCAGTAATTTAACGTCTCTTTCGCGATGAAAATTAGCGTGAATTCCCCGACCTTTTAACCAAATAAAAAAATTTAAATTCTAATATAATTTGGTAGAATTTTATGGAGGAATATATATTTTCCTAGAATTTATTTTGTATACAAAGACAACGCTGAACCCTCGCTAAGTAGCAGGAAACTAGAGACAGATATTATTATAGATATATATTTAATCCAACGATATCTATGGGCATTTCATCAATAAACCCTTACAAGTTAGCAAGGGATTAATGATAGATATATTTAGATGCATGGGCGGATCCAGGCAAGAAGTTCAGTGGTGGCAAAAAATCTCAGGAGAAGGAGTGGGGGCCAAAATGAAACCAAATTTGGAATAAAGAAGAAATGAGAGAATATATTTTGATTTTCCACCCGTTTGAGAAGAAGAGGAGTACAGATGCGGTGCTCAAATCTAACCCTAACATTGCTCGAGATAAAGAAGAAAGGTAATAGGTTGGGAATTGCTCCAGTTTCTGCCATAAATCTTCTTCAAGAAGATACTTCGGTAGAAGAAAAGTCAGGCATCCGGGTGTTCTTTGTTTTTTTCTTTGTTTTTGAACTGTGTGTAATGTGTTGTTGTTCTTTTACATGTTTGAGGTGTTGTTTGCTGTTTTGTGTATATAATTAGTTGTATAAGCATTTATTTGTAATAAAGTACAAGGTTTTTTCAGAGAAAAAAAGTAGTTGCTGAAGACGGAAAGGAACGATAGAAAACGGTGTTAGAAGTTGCAAAGAGTGACATGACTGACAAAAATAGATAAAAAAAAATCTCAGTGGGGGTAGCTGCCCCCACTCGTACGTGGCTCCGCCAGTGTTTAGATGCATATTTAATCTAATGATATTTGCAGACAATCCGTCGCTAAACCCTTACAAAGTAGCAAGTATTGAATATATCTATATGTTTTTTTGTTTTATTACAATAAAATATATGCATTGTTCAATAAATGTGTTCATATATGTACTATTTTATTTTGCATAAATAAATATTTTATTACAATATTAAATAATAATACACATTTCTATTTCTATCTATTATACAATCACTACCAATACACTCATTTGTACACTCACTTCCTCACACCATACTCATACACTCATAAAATGTTCACACTCACACACTCTCACAGACTGGGCTAGGTGCACTAGGGAGGGCTTTAGGACCTTGGTCGGTTTTCCTCCCAAACAAATTCAAAAATAATAATATGGTATTTACTGTGATACACTATGAATACTATAAGGTCTGAGCACATATCACTATTACAGACACCTGCAAAGATCAAGCCATGTGACTCAACTCGATGCAGTACTGGAGACCACAATCAAATTGACCTCAAAAAATTCAAATGAACGAGCACAACATACGACCTCAACAAACTCAAGTGCTCAATCAAAAGAACATGAACAAGTGACCAAGCAAGCCAAGTCAACCTCAACTATGGGGCACTTGAATATTTAGTGCATGTATAGGGGTGCAACTGCAACAAAGACCGCAAACAAATCCAACAACTCAAACAGAAGTGCAACAGTGTCTAGAAAGATCTAAGCCAGCAAAATTGGTGTACAGAATTTTCCTTGGTCATTATAAGACACCGTGCAAAGCTTCTTCATAAATGACTTGATGTTATCGGCGAAATATAAAACCAATATATGTGTTTTCATTACCATTGTAGATACACTCACAAATGTAAAAGGAGATTTTCTAAAACCGTGAAAAAATTAATCATTGTTCTATTCTGTTACACATGCATGTATAGTGCCCTACTGTATACACTGACTGGAAATAAATCCGTATGCAACACACAATAGGCTAGTATTGCCTAGCATGCACAATTTTTTTTCGTTGCACTTTCCTGGACCTATACTCACAAAATGTACATCAATATCAACTGCCAACAGCACTACAAAATGAACTTGAAAACCATTAAATCTTATCTCAAGTTGATCCATGTTCTATAGTTTTTTTTACATAACAATTATTTCAAATTAAAAAGCAGTTATAAATCATCCTAAATTTAAATTGCCTTAACTTATAATTTTAATTGCATTAACCCAAATTAACATTTTAACATATGAATTATTACAAGTTCATGGTAAGCCATAACTTGTAAGTACTTTGCTACCTTAAATGACAGCATTTAATTATTAGTTGTAATATTTATGAGTGTTTTGCACCATTTTCGAAGTACTATCTACATTTTTCAACAAATTGCCTATTGGAGTATTTCCGTTAAACCAAATAAAAGGAGATTGCAATTACAAAACAACCGAACAAGATAGGTTAAAGACTCAAAGAAATCAAACGACATAGGACTTGTGTCCATAATTCGAGATTGAAATATCCCGAGAGATCAATTAAAGACTAACCTATTAAATGAGCAAGACTAATTTATTAAACGAACAAGACTTGTTAATACTAATCTATTAAACGACACAAAACTTGTGTCCATAATTACAAAACAAACTAATAAGATAAGCATATTTAAATATTCGAGACTGAAAGGAAAAAAAAACTTTTACAAAACACTCAGTGATTCAGTGACACCTCTAAGTTGTGATGTAGTTCGCAGCCTCAAGCCGCACTCTAGCACGATGATACGTGGTAAGACTAAAATAGTGTCACTCAATGACTCAGTAGCATTTTTAGATTAAATCAAAGCGATCCATTGACACCTCTAAGTAGTGTTGATAGAGTGGTCCGTGGACATGATGTTAATGATGTTACATCCATTGATGTTTAAAGAAGATCTTTAATAGAGAAAAGAATCCATATGGAGAAACATGGCACAAATGTTCAACATATAGGTATTTGGACAGTAACATCCTCCTATATATAAAAAGTTCGATCTTTTATTCATTTATGCACATTCAAATAATAGCATCCCACCTAAATAAAGGAAGATGAGAAAATATATTCATTTATTAGCAATAAAACTTTGATTCCAAGAACTGTCAAGCTGCAACATGCAAGTAGAAACAAAAAATTAACTCAAACTAACTAAACAAAATCACATCTTTTAAACCAAATCGTAATCCAAATATAACCGCACTAGATGAAAAAACAAGTAGAAGAAAATATCAAATGGAAAGGCAAAATCAGGAAGCAACATCAACTATTTCTTCGCCATTATAATACAAACTGAGCTCCATTCATAAGAGGGATGTCGAGGTTGTCACTTTTGAGGAAAATACGATTGGGACCACTCAATCCAATCCCTAACGCAGCGAAAAGCAAGCTAGATAGTGCACAAACAACCAATCTATGTTCAAACCAACCTCTACCGATTCAAATTAGATCATAAACACAAAACAAGCAATATGAATGAACGATAACAATAAACTAAATCACACCGAGATTTATAGTGGTTCCACTAACAATTTGTTAGTGTACATCCACTTTGAGAGAGGGCTTTTATTATCACCAAATCAGAAGAGTACAAGAGATTGATTACAATGATCCAATATTCAATAGAGAATATATGTTTGTTGAGATTAGAATTGAAGAAACAATTAGGATTGCCAAACCCTAATTAATGGAGGACTAAACCCTTGCTTTGATGGATTAACCAAAGCCTCTCTTTCAAACCTGAGAAAATAGCTTATATACTTGTGTAGGAACCAAGGAAAAACGTCCACAAAGCCCCTTGCAACATCACAAATCAACCCTATCTTTCAAAGCCCGAAATAAGCCCATGTTATGTTTCATACATCTGAAATTAATTTAAGACGTCATTTCAGACGTCAGAAACTGCTCTCAGCCCAAATATGATCTCCGATTTGCGAACTGTCTTCTTATACACGAAGTTACTTCCATCCTATTCAATTCTACCGTATTTTATCGCAAAATTTAACACTCCATGTAGATACTATAACTATCTCCAATACCAATTGTACTATACCACCATCTACATTCGATAGCACTAACTATCACCACTTCTACCTTCACCCAAGCTTGAATTTTTTACCAATGAGTTCCGGCAAAGCCACCCCCGTTGCACTTCATCAACGTGTTCACAAAAAGCCCCCACCCGCTAATTAAGTGTTTAAAGCACCCAACTCAAAAAAAAAACCATCTCAACTAAAGACTAAAGTACTTAGGAGTGTCAACTAGTACTTGCATGAGGATAGAACTCCGATCTTGCACCACTACTCTTCCTCATTAAAAAAAAACCCATACCTTACCTATGCCTCCTAGTGGCACATAGCACTCCTCCAAGCGAATTAAGTTTGAGCAATGCTCAAACTTCCCAGCCGGCAACGTGTTAGTGAACATATCCGTCGTATTGTCATTGGTATGCACTTTCCAAAGATATACTTACTTATCTTCATCCATGGCTACCAAGAACGACTCTCTCACTTCTATGTGCTTGTCCGTGAGCTAGACACCAAGTTCTCCGCCAAATGGATAGCACTTTGGCTATCACAATGAACATCAATGCTATCGTGTTCAAACCCCAAGTCACACAACAAACACTTCAAATAGAGTGCCTCTTTTGCTTCCTCCATCGTGGCTATCAATTCCATTTTTGTAGTGGATAAAACGAATATGGTTTGCAATCTCGATCGGTCGTGCCACCAAGTGTTAAGATATCCAAAAGTTGAATTTCTTTGGTCCTTATTACCGGCATAGTCTGAATTACAATAACCAACGAAATTGCTACTCTTTTCCTTACTACCCCCAAAGACAAGTCCATGAGATGTTGTACCTTTCAAGTATCTCAATATAAGCTTGACCTCTTCCGAATGAAATTTTCACGGATTAGCCATCAACTGGCTAACCATCCCGATGACATTTGCAATATCAATTCATGTACACACCATGTCATTCATCAAACTACCAACCGCACTTGCATATGGCACCATTGCCATATAAGCCTTATCTCTCTCCTCGATAGGCGATTCTTGACTCGAAAGCTTCACATGCAAAGGTAAAGGTGTATACGACACTTTTTCATTCTCCATGCTAAACTGGTAAAGCATTTTCTTTAAGTACTCTTTTTGAATCAATTTCAACTCAAAACGCATTCAGTCCCTTCTATTTCCATGCCTAAAACCTTCTGAGCTTCCCCAAGGTCATTCATTTTGAATTCCTCTTTCAATCTCAGTTTTAACTTGTTGATTTCCCCCTTGTCCTTTGAAACTATGAGCATATCGTCCATGTACAAGAGCAAATACATCCAAGAATCATTTCTCAACTTCTTGAAATGTACACAAGCATCTTTGATGCTTCGATGGAATCCACTTTCAAGCATGAAATGATCGAACATTTTATACCATTTTCGAGGTGATTGCTTCAACTCGTATAGCGATTTCTTTAACTTGCACACCAAGTTTGACTTACCATCTACCGTAAACCCTTCTGGTTGGTCCATGTATATGTCTTCATCCAAGTCGCCATGCAAGAAGGTGGTTTTCTCATCAAGTTTCTCTCAACTCCAAGTCGTGAATATCAATTATAACAAGTAATATCCGGATAGGCGCATAACCGATGAGAATATCTCATCATACTCCTTTCCCTTTCTTTGTGCAAATCCCTTTGCCACTAGCCTAGCCATATATCTTCTGTCATCTTTCACCTTGTATATCCATTTGCACCCTATTGCCCGATTTCCTTTAGGAAGTGGAACCAACTCCCAAGTTTGGTTCTTCGTCAACGATTGCATTTCTTTCTCCCTGGCATAAATCCATTTGGAGCTATCATTCGATTTCATGACGTCATTAAGGTCCATCGGTCCACCTTGGACTACATGAAGCGCATAGTCCAACCTATAACAAAAGATTAAGTAGTTCCAATCACCATACCTCTCAGGTGGCCTTATAGGACGACTTCCAACCAAGTAACAATGTAACAGCCCCATTTTACGTATCGAAAGATCGTAAAATAATTTTATTTTATTCTCTGAGGGTTAGATCATTCTCATATTTTGATATGTTGCTTATGGGGATGTGAGACATGTCCGTAATTTTTACAAATTTTGTTTGTGACCATTTTCCCCTGACAGCCCTGTACATGGCATAACTTTTGACTTAGGTCGAATAAGAGGGTGATACCTATGCCATTGGAAAGGAAATGACGATTGCCTTTCCGTAGAGTGGTTACGTTAAAGATTTGGCTCAGCGGTTTGGGAGAAATAGCTGTTTTAAGGTTTTTCAATTGGTTGTTCAGGTTTTGGGAGCCACAATGGGTTGATTTGGAAGGCCCGTTAGTGGGCTGGTGGAAACTATAAATAGAGGGCGAGAGAGATATGGGAAATGGTTTAGTTTCTCTATTATCTCAATTGTGGCCTATGTTCCTCCTTCCTCTAACACCTTTCCACCATTAAAAATCAAAATCTAAGGAGGGAAATCAAAGATCTACACCATTGGAGACTAGATCTACATCATTTCAAGGGCGAATTCATCGGATCGAGGAGTTTGGTTCGAATTTCTTGCTGTTCGGATTCATATTTCTATCATTTTAGTTTGTTTTGGAGAATTGGTGAGTGATATGCATCTCTCACGTAGATTCAATGAAGTATATGAATGTTTGATCATGGTTTTCATCAAATTCAAATGTTTTATCGTAGATCTACACAATGATAAGTCCATTTTCATATGAATTACCCTTTGATCTAATTTAGCAAGTTTAAAACCATCAATGTTTATGCAAGTTACACCCATAATTTTGTTCAAATGATCATTTATCATAATTTTGGTAAAACTGCATAATTTTGGTGAAAATTGTCATATTCATGTTGTTAGTGGTTCCATAACATGCTTATGAATGTATTGGATGAGTTAGTTTCATCGAATTTGTCATTTGCCGAAGTTTTGGTCGAAATTGGAGTTGGATTGGGGCTGTACAATGGACCGATTGGTTAGGAAGGATCAGTTGTGGAGTGGCTTGGAGAACAAGCTAGGGGAGGAACGATCGGTGCCCAGAGGATGGACCGATCGGTGGGTGTGTTCCGAAATGGGCAGATCGGTGGTGTCGTGATCCAGAAGGTCGATAGGTGGTGTTGTGTTACAGGAGGCCGATCGGTGGTGTCGTGTTCTAGGAGGTCGATTGGTGGTGTTGTGTTCTAGGAGGCCGATTGGTGGTGTTGTGTCCCAGGAGGCCGATCGGTGGTGTCGTATTCCTGGAGGTCGATCGGTGGTGTTATGTTCCAGGAGGGCCGATCGGTGGGTATTCCAAGGGGCCGATCAGTACTATATGGTGCTCCAGGTGGGGGCCGACCAACCGGTGTTCTGGGGAAGGTTTAGTCGGTCAGTGCTTCAAGAAGATGGGTCGATCGCATAGGGTTATTTCTGAAAAATTATATTTTTCGGGTACGACCTAGATTTAAAGAAAAGAGATTGAAAAAAAATCAGGGGCAACTCCCTGAACCTAGCTTCAGCGCAGTGATGTAATTTGGCTCGGTGAGGGTGTGACTTTGAAGTAAATTTAAGTAGGAAGGTTCGAACTGTTGAAAGGTGTTCGTTGATCGGTGTAGAACAACCAATAAAGTGAAAACTCAAGGGTCGTGAGTTGGTGAATAATGGCTGCTCGAGAAGGTTGCTTGAGCTATGAAAATTCATCGGGTTGGACGACTAGAGATGCAAAGGTCGAGAGATTATCGTTGTCGTAAGTTCTAGCAGGCTCAAAGCATGGATACGATAGGGGCACCTAAAAGACCGGTTGTAGGTCGAGTACCCTAGGTATCGTTGAAAGTCCTAGTTGTCAAGGATGGACAAACATACGTATCGTTGAAAGGCGTATGAAGTTTATGCTAGAACTGGGGTTACCATTAGCCCTTGACATATGGCAAGGTTGGCCGTCATACGATTAACGATGGTTTCGAAGTAGGATTGGCAGTGATAGTCAGAGTCTGTCATGGTGGATTAGTTTCCTTGTTTGAACCATCTCATGTAGATTTTCCATCGTTGAAGGAAATGTTCCTTGGGTGCTTGTCTGATATTGGTTTATGCCTTTGGGGCTTGTGCTTGAGTGATGTTGAGTTCGCTTAGGATGATTTACATAAGATATATAGTTTAAATGTCATGAGTGCTTGCCATGATTGAATGGGTGTTCTGGTTTCCATGGATATGTGGTTGAAATGTTGTTGTAATGGCTATCACTGTCCGATGTGGGGAAGATAAGGTTGAGTTCTTCTCTGGTGTTGTGGGTATATTAGTATGTTTGTCTATCTCTTCTCATATACTTTATGTTTGTTAGCTATTTTTCGCTCACTAAGATTGTTGTATGGCTCAAGGTTTTATGTTTCCCTCTTATTCCCTTGGGCTGTTCATCCGGTTGTGGATGGGCAGACTAAGTGGCAGGCGATAGATGATTAGTGAGGATGATGTTGCAGTTCGGAGGCGAGCTGGAGGCTTACATACCAGTTTTATTACTATCTACTATTTCCGTTTCCGCTGTTTGAGTTACTCTGTGAGCGTTGTTGTGAGGCTTTATGTACAAACTTTGATATTTCCTATAATGTTTGGATAATCCTTCAGGATGTTGTGAAAGTTTCAAAAGTTTGTTATATGATGCTTCACTATTATTACATGTTGTATATTTTCTACTATACTTTATCCTTGCGATGTGAGTTCTATGACAAGTTCCGATGGTATTATCATAGCTGATGACCGTCCACAGCTGCCTGGCACACCTATCAGCACACCACTCCTCTTGTTTAGTACAGGGGTTGTGGGCGGTCGTCACAAACATTACCATACTCGGACTTCTTTCGGATCCACCTTGATTCGAATCTTCTCTACGCTCATGTACATCACCAACACTACTAGAGGAACCATGTGGACTATATGATGTTCCATCAACAGCTTCTTCCCTACAAACATCTCCAACAACTCTACTCTCTTTTCTCCTTGAATAAAATGTGGTAATGACCTCCTTCTCCTTTGATTCATCATGATCCAATTCTGAAACGTCCGATGAGAAATCATTCTCCCTGAACATAGCCGATTAATCAGAAGTAACATGACGAGATAATCTAACCTCCTTTGTTTTTTTGAATTCCAAATCCGACAGCCTTTCACTCCATCCTCATAACCAAGAAAAATCCCTTTGAAAGCTCTAGACTCAAGTTTATCATCTGGATCATGCACATACACAGGACATCCAAAGACACAAAGATAAATTAAGTCAATTCTTTTTCCCTTCCACGCCTCCTCCAGAATTTTGTTACCAATAACCGAGCACAGAATTCAATTCACAATATGCACCGAGGTTGACAATGCTTCGGCCTAAAATCCCTTAGACAAACCCGATGTTAATCTCAAGCATCGAGCTCTCTCAAGTAGAGTACGGTTCATCCTCTCCGCAACCCCATTTGATTGTGGATATCCTGGTGTGTAGTAAAATGCCTCCGAATACTATGATGCTTGAAACAATCCAAGAATTCTACGAAACCATACTCCTCGCCATTGTCGGACCTAAGAACCTTCATAGACTTACCACTCTCATTCAACAAGAGCTCTCCCTTCTTTGAACTTAGTAAATGCCTCCGACTTGGCGTTCATTGCATACACCTGAACTTTTTGATAAAAGACATCTACGAGGGAAATATAATTCTGAGCTCCTCCAAAAGAAGCTACCGATGCCGACCCCCAAACATCCGTGTGCACATACTCAAGAATTCCTCTCGAATCATGTTTTCCTTTATCGAATGTTACTTTAGTTTGCTTCCCCATGAAACATTCTTCACAAAACTTCAACTTGTTGAAACTTTCTCCACTAATCATCTCCTTTTTCCAAAGAATATCCAAACTATTCTCTAAGACATGACCCAATCTCAAATGTCACAACCTTATAGCATCCAAGCCACGAGAACTATTAACGCCTATGCAAGTTTCACCTTCAACGGTCACTCCGTGAAGAAAATAAACTCCATTAGCTCTAGTACCTTTCATAACGACAAGTGCCCCTTCGAAACCCTCAAGCTATCACTCTCAATAGTGACCTTGCATCCCAAAGAATCCAACTGCCCCAAATAGATAAGTGACTTCCTAAGTCCCGGAACATAGCCCAAATTGGTGAGAGTACGAACCACTCCATCAAGCATCTTAATTTGCACGAAACTAATGCCTTCCGACTAACACATAGCACCATTACCCATAACAATTGCATTTCTTTCCTTGTTGACATAAGAAGAAAACGAATTCCTATTAGGTTTCATATGATAAGATGCCCCCGAATCGAGCACCCAATCGCTACCCAAACATCCGATGCTACTGTCGTCAATACATCCATGTCTCCTTTAGCAACACCTCTCTCCACTGCTACGGATGAAGAAGTTACTTCCAACTTTTCGTTCTCCTTGTTCGTACACTCATTATTCCAATAACCAGGCTTCTTACAAATAAAGCACTTGCCTTTACTTTCCTTCGACTTCCCTCTCCAACTGGGATTTCTAGATTTGGAACACCTCCGGTTCTCCTTCTTTACATATTTATCCTTCTCCACAAACAAACCTTGACCATTACTGGCATTACCACTTCCCACACTCAACTCCTTCATTTGATCTCTCAATTCTTCACTAAGAAAACCCATCTTGACATCATCCAATGCCAATGTATCCTGGCTATAGATCAAACTATTTGAGAAACCTATATAGCGGTCCGATAATAAACACAACAATCTCATTGCCTTTTGCTCTTCCTCAATCTTCAAATCTACCGCCTTCATCTTCATTAGAAAATCACCAAACACATTCAAATATTTCTTTAAGTAAGTTCATTCTTTCATCTTATAGGTAAATAACGTTTGCAACAAGATCAAACGATTAGTGAGTGACTTCTTCATATGTAACTCCTCTAACTTCTCCCAAATAACTTTAGCGGTCGTCTACTAATTTCGAATATAACATTCTCTCCAATACTAAGTTTAAGTGTAGTAAATTCCCCTCTTCCATCTCCTCTCCCTCAACATTCGAGATGTCCATCGGTAACAAATGTGTATAAAACACTACCTGATGCACTCGACTCCTCCTTAGAACTGCTTTCATCTTCCATTGTCACTTTTCAAAAACATTATCCGATGATCTATGTACATACGACGCTATTACATTTGAACCAACCGCTGAGGGACTATTTGAATCTGATTCCAGCATTTCTACAACAACCTAACAACACCTATGTTCTGATACCAAATGTTAGGGAAAAAACACGATTGAGACCACTCAATCTAATCCCCAACACAGCGAAAACAAGCTAGATTGTGCAAGATAGTGCACAAACAACCAATCTATGATCAAGCCAACCTCTACCGATTCAAATTCGAACACAAACATGAAACACACAATATAAAAGAAACATAACAATAAACTAAATCACACTAAGATTTATAGTGGTTCCACAAACAATTTGTTAGTGTACATCCACTTTGAGAGAGGAGTTTTATTATCACGAAATGAAAAGAGTACAAGAGATTGATTACAATGATTCAGTATTCAATAGAGAATATATATTTATGGAGATCATAATTGAAGAAACAATTAGGATTGCCAAACCCTAATTAATGGAGGACTAAACCCTTACTTTGAGGATTAACCAAAGTCTCTCTTTCAAATCTGAGAAAACAGCTTATATACTTATATAGAAACACCAAGAAAATGTCCATAATGCCCCTTACAAAATCACAAGTCAACCCCAGCTTTCCAGGCTCGAAATCATCCCAGTTTTAGTAGGTTCCATTTCAAATGTCTAAAACTAATTCCAGACGACTGAGATTAATTTCAAACGTCTGAAATTACATTCAGTATTCTCCTTGGCTCGTTTCATACATTTGAAATATATTTCAAACATATGAGTGGCTTCCCAGGATTTTACACAGGCTGATTTCAAATGCCTGAAATTAATTTCAGACATCTGAAACTACTCTTAGCCCAAATCCTCCTGCCTTGTTCGTCATAACTTCCACATACGAGCTCAGATTTGTGAACGGTCTTCTTCTATACAAAGCTATTTACATCCTCCTCAATTTTTCCGTACAGTAATACAAAATTTTGTTGGGGATGCAGATTTAGGATTTTTAGGCAAACTAGACACTAGAAGGGGTAAATAGTGTTTTGTGAGATTTATTAATTTCTTGAAATCTTTTTGGATTAAACAGAACAATATGCAGATCAAAGATATTAACAAACATAAAATCAGTCACAAAATGCAGAAAATTAAAGTAAAAGTAGTAAAAAGGAAAGTACACACCATGATTTTTTATTGGTTTGGGACTCCCCTACATCCAGTCCCACACAATACCGGGTTAATGTGGATTTTATTCAACAATATCTAATCACAATCCTTGATTTCAGAGCTACAATGCACATCTCTAACTGATTCCAGTTACAGTGAGACTTAGTTCATTTACGGTCCTCAACTTTACATCTAATCAATTTTCAGGGTACAGTCGCACCCAGTCACTTTACATGGGAAAGGACCACACTCTTCTCTTATCAGTTTTTGTAGTATTGACTCGATATGACCTGATCTTGAGATATTTGATTACAAACAACCTATAACTCTTTAGTAGTACTTGAATGCAAAGAGAGTTTTATTTAGAATTGAAAGAGAAGAAAAATGATATGATATCTGTTGAATCAGCAGAGTACAAGTGCAGAAAGTTAAGAATTTAAGAATAATAAAGGTTGAATGTTTAGAGAGGAAGGAGATGAAAAGTGATTAAAAAGTTCAAATTTCAGAAGGTATTTATAGTTTTCCAACAACCACAACCTTTCATAAAAAGTTTGAATTCAAAAGATGCTTCTTTTCAAAATTAAAAAAACAACCTAACTGCTAGTATGTCGACATATACAAATGATGATGTCAACACATGCTAGTGTAATTTTAAAAAATGACTTCTAAAACAAAGTAAATAATGTTTAAATAAATTATGGTGAATCTAGAGTTAAAACAAACTATATTCCTTTATATTAGAAAAGAGCATTTTAAGTAAAAATATATTTTAAAAACATATATTAAAATGATTAGGAAATAATTAAAAACTAAATATAAAATGATATAAAGTATAAATATAAAACTATGAATATATTATAACTTAATATAAACAAGGAAATTAAAAACATAAGTAATTATAATAAAACTAGTAATAAATTCATAAGTCAAACTTAAGTTAAAATCTATTAAGCATAAATTTGAAAATATGAATTAAAAATAAATTTCAGGAGTTAAAATATTTCTCAAAAATAAAGAAATATATATTTATTATTAAGGAAGTAATTATGAAATCATTTGAAAACCAGATTTAAAAAACAAGGAAATAATTTTAAAATTATTTGAAAACAGAATTTGTTTGAAATAGAATTCAGTGCTAACCAGAGTTTTAACAATATATCTAGACACATTTACTCTATAATTCTAGAACTCTTGAACTCTTGATTTCTTGATACTCATGAGTCTTGGAACTTGAACTTTTCTACTTTGAAATCTTGATTCTCTGAACTGTACAATCTTCAATAATAAATACCTGCATAGATTTCCTATATATGCATATATATTCTAGAAAATCATGTTAATATATATTTTATAACAATAATAATAAAAACGAAGTTGAAACAAGGTTGTTATCATCCAAACCATCACCATTAACTTCTAAGTCTCTTGCAATCTCCCCATTTTTGATGATGACAACCTTCGTTATAAAATATTCATACTTGATGTTTTGATTTTTCGGTTACTCCCCCTTACTCCAATACCTCCTTCTGAATTTACTAACCCCCCCTTAGTCCAATCCCTAGTCTTATTTTATAATTCTCCCCCTTTGTCATCAACAAAAAATATATAATCTTAACTATAATATTCCCCCTAAAACTAAGGAATAGTTCTAAGACTAATATGATAATAATATCTAAAACTAAGATTAATACACCTAAACTATTCTATATCAAAGCTAATGTAATAGTCTAATAACATCCTTAGGTATAAATACTATAATATAGACACTAAATACTAGAAAACTAAGGAACATCCATACAAACATATACTTTTATTATTATTCATGTTGTTTTACAAATACATTAGTATCTTTAACGAATATATACAAACATTCACGTAAAATATCACATATGCGAATATATAATCGTAATTATTAATTGTTTCTAACAATCGGAGATTTGTGAATTGGACAATTTGGGTAATGGAGATAGAATTCCCCATTTTGTTCAACCATATTTCCATTCTTATCGAAACAAACTTCACCAACGCATATTACTTGATACTCTTCGTTAATTCCTTGATTGTGATCCTATACTTCCCCTTCTTCTTCAACCTCTTCTTCTTGGTCTTCCTCCATAGAATCATGGACTTGAATGTTAAAGGAATCAACTTCGATAATAATTGGATTTTTTAGTTATCCATTATATATTTCTGTAGATTCCTAATGATCTTCCCTTGCTTTTTCTCCTTGGCCATCCAGAGTTGAAGAAGTTGGATTTCAGTGAGTAACTGAATGGTATTTTTCATAGATTCTTCTAATTTTATAACCCTTGTGTGTGTATAGAACGTTGAAATAGGCCTTGGTAGGCGTAGGAAACAAAAAGAATTTGTTTTGGTTATTATTTGAAGTGGAAGCCATTATTTTATAGTTCAAGGATTTATATTAAAGTGAAAATAAGTGAGAAGAGAAGGATTTTCGAAGTGGAGAGTTTAAATAAGAGTAATAACTAACTTTGGAGAGAATTAATTTTAAAAATTTTCTATTGTATGTTGACATACAACTTTACCTATGTCGACATATGAATGTTAATTTTGAAAAGAAATTAATTATAATTTATACTAATTTATTTAATTATTTTATTCATTAAGAGAACAAATTCATAGTTCTCCTCTTAATTTAGTAAATGTTGCTTCATTTAATGGTTTAGTTAATATATATGCAATTAGATTTTTTGTGTTAACAAATTCCAGTGAAATATTTTCTATATTTATGTTATCTCTTAAAAAATGATATATCACATCAATATATTTTATTATAGCATGACGTGTAGGATTTTTAGATAGACTTATAGCACTCGTATTATCGTAGTAAATTAGTGATTTGATTATATTTAAACCAAAATCTCTTAGAGTTTGTTGCATACATATTACTTAAGAACAAGCCAAAGCAGCAGATATATATTCTGCTTCAGTTGTTGACAAGGAAACGATATTTTACTTTCTACTAAACCGGAAAACCAGGGAGTGGCCTAAAAAGTGAAAAGTTCCATTTGCGCTTTTCCGGTTTGATTTACAACCAGCATAGTAAGCATCACAATACGAAATAAAATCAGATGAATCATTCTTAGGAGAGAATAATCCAAAGTCTAATGTATGTTTGACATATCATAGAATATGTTTTACGGATTTCAAGTGAGTTTCCTTAGGTTGTGATTGATATCTAGCACAAATACAAATGCTATACATTATGTCTGGTCTACTAGCAACTATATATAGTAAGGATCCTATAATTCCTCTTTATAGTACCCGATTTACATCTTTTAAAGAATCAACTTTACATAAGGCTTCACTGGTTGCTATAGGAGTGGGTTTTTCTTTAGTACTAGCCATATTAATAAAATCCCTAACGTAATTATCTTGATTAATAAATATTCCATTATCTAATTGATTAATTTGTAATCCTAAGAAGAAAGCAAGTTCTCCCATATGACTCATTTCAACTTCTTTTGTCATGATTTCTGAGAATTCTGGATTCATTTTATTATTAGTTGATCGAAAAATTATATCGTTTACATAGATTTATACTAATTGAATATCATTTTTATTTCTTTTAATAAATAGTGTATTATCTACTTTAGCAATTTCAAAGTTTGTTTATAAAAAATAAGTTCTTAATCAATCATACCAGGCTCTAGGAGTTTGTTTTAAACGTATAAGGCTTTCATTAACTTATAAAACCTATAAACGTGATTAGGAAATTTTTCATCCTCGAATAATTGTAATTGTTCAATGTAAACGTCTTTTTTGATGAATCCATTTAGAAAACCACTTTTTACATCCAATTGAATTAATCTGAAATGATTATAATTAGCGAAAGCAAATAGAATTCTAATAGCTTCTAGTCTTGCTACATGGGCAAAGGTTTTGTCGTAATATATTCCTTCTTCTTGATAATATCCTTGAGCAACTAGTAGTGCTTTATTTCTAACAACCTCATCAAGTTCATTCATTTTATTTTTATGTACCCATCTAGTTCCCATTATAGTTTTATCCTCTGATCTAGGAACAAGTTCCCATACATCATTTCTGGTGAATTAATTCAATTCCTCCTGCATTGTAAGTATCCATGAATCATCAGTTGATGCTTCCTTCGGACTTTTGGGTTCAATAGTTGATATAAATTCTATATTATTTATTTGATTTCTAGTTCTAACTACAAATTCAATATCTCCTAGTATGTTCTCTACAAGATGACTCTTAAAAGCCTAATTCTTTTATTAGGTTGAATAATTTCAATATTTATTTTATTTGATTCATCATTATTATCGAAGTCATCTTTATTTTGATTTAAATCCTTATGATTTTCATTAAATGATACATTTAAAGTTCCTAACTAATATTGAAAATTCTATAGGCTTTACTTATATTTGAATATCCAATAAACAATCCTTTATACGATTTTGGGTCAAATTTATTTGGATTTTCTTTAGTATTTAAAATAAAGCATTTACTCCCATAAATTATAAAATAAGATACCGTTGGTTTCTTTTTATACAGAAGTTTGTATAGAGTTTTGCTAGTTAATGGTCTAATTAAGATTCTATTTAAAATATAACAAGCCATAGCAACAGCTTCAGTCCAAAATCTCTTTGGTAAACTGCTAAGAAAAGAAAATTTATGAGCAATTCCCTTTTTATTACAAAATTTCTCAAAATTTTCATTTTCAAATTCTCCACCATGATCACTATGTATATTTTTTATTTTAATGATAATAGATTTTAAATTCTCTTAGCAAAGGTTTTAAATAATTCAAAAGCATTAATTTTATGTTTAAGAAACAATGTCCAAGTAAATCTAGAGAAATCATCGATAATTACAAAAACATATCTATTATCTAATTAGCAAGCGTCACATAAATTATTTAATTTAAATTCTTTATGGGTAAACCTCTAACTAAATCTAGTTTAGAGATTTTAGATAGATGTTTGAAACTCAAATGACCAAATCTCTTATGTCGAATCCAAGGGTCACTGTTGGCCAGAAGACACAAATTATCATTTGAAATTTTCATACTTAAGATGTAAATATTTTTCTTTCTAATTCCTTCAAAAATTATGTTTGAATTATTATCTTTGATAAAGCACTTATCTTTTTCAAATTTAATTACATAGC
This sequence comes from Allium sativum, assembly GCA_030737875.1. NCBI lineage: Eukaryota > Viridiplantae > Streptophyta > Magnoliopsida > Asparagales > Amaryllidaceae > Allium > Allium sativum. Next base: position 744,455,080 of record CM060912.1, read on the forward strand.
CTTTATCACATAATTGACTTAGTAAGTTATGTTTTAAATTGCTAACTAATAAAACATCTGAAATAGTAGGAGTTTTTGAATTACCGACATTGTCGATGCCAATCACATATCTTTTCGAGTTATCACCAAAATTGACCATTCCTCCATCTTCACATACTATATTGTTTAGTGATTCCGGTTTTCTAGTCATATGCCTCGACCAACCACTATTTAGGATCCATTTATCTCTTTTGATTTGCACCAATTGACCGTTAAGTTTTGAATCATTATCTGCCATATAACACCTCTATTCCTGTACAACACACTGATTTGGTAGACAACTTGACTTTTAATGATAATTAAATGCGGACTTATGAAACAATGATGAAATGCATACTTTAATCTAGTATTATAAAAATCTTCAAAAATTTCCATTTAAACTTTTCAAAATTCATATTATGAAAACTTTGAAAACCAATGCTTTGATACCAATTGCTGGGGATGCAAATTAAGGATCTTTAGACAAACTAAACAATAGATGGGGTGAATATGTTTTATGATATTTATTAATTTCTTGATTCTTTTTGGATTAAACAGAACAATATGAAGATCACAAATATTAACAAACATAGAATCAATCAAAGAATGTAGAAAATGAAAATAAAAGCAGTAAAAGGAAAGTACACACCAAGATTTTATACCGGTTTGGGACTCCCCTACATCTATTCCCACACAAATCTCGGTTGATGCAGATTTTTATTCAACAATATCCAATTACAGTCCTTGATTTAAGGGCTACAAGGGCACATACCAACTGATTCCAAGTACATTGAGACTTAGTTGATTTACGAGCTACAATTTACACCCAATCAATTTTCGAGACACAATCGCACCTAGTAACTTTATAGGGGACGGGACCACACCCTTCTCTTATCAGTTTGGTATTATTAACTCGTTAGGACATGATCTTGAGATCTTTGGTTACAAACAGCCTATAACTCTTGAGTATCACTTGAATTCAGAGAGAGAGAGTTTGATTTAGAATTGAAAGAGAACAAGAAAAATATGATTTCTATTGAAATCGGCAGAGTATAAGTGCAAAAAGTTAAGAATTTAAGAATTAATAATGGTGGAATGTTTAGAGAGGAAGAAGGAGATGAAAAGTGATTAAAAATTCAAATTTTGAAAGGTACTTATAGTTCTCCAACAACCACAACCTTTCGGAAAAGGTTTGAATTCAAAAGACACTTCTGTTCAAAATTCAAAAAACAGCCTAATGGCTAATATGTTGACATACACAAATGATGATGTCGATATATGCTAGTGTAATTTTAAAAATTGACTTTTAAAACAAATTAAATAATGTTTAAATAAATTATAGTGAATATAGAGTTAAAACAAACTATATTCCTTTATATTAGAAAAAAGTATGTAGAAATTTATTTTCAAAACATATATTAAAATGAATATGAAATAATTGACAACTAAATACAAAATGATATAAAGTATAAATATAAAACTAGAAATATATTAAAACTTAATATAAATAAGGAAATTAAATACATAAGTTATTATAATAAAAGTAGTAATAAATTCATAAGTAAAACTTAAGTTAAAATCTATTATGCAAAAATTTGAAAATAGGAATTAAAAATAAATTTTAGGAGTTAAAATATTTCTCATAAATAAAAAAATATTTTTATAAATAAGGAAGTAATTATGAAATCATTTGAAAACTAGATTTAAAAAACAAGTAAATATTTTTGAAATTATTTGAAAATAGAATTAAGTTCGAAATCAGAATTTTGTGCTAACAAGAATTTTAATCATATATCTAGACACATTTACTCTATAATTCTTGAACTCTTGATTTCTTGATACTCATGAGTCTTGGAACTTGAACTTTTCTACTTTGAAATCTTGATTCTCTGAACTGTACAGTCTTTAATAATAAATACCTGCATAGATTTCCTACATATACACATATATTCTGGAAAATAGTGTTTGTATATATTTTATAACAATAAAAATTGAAACAAAGTTGAAACAAGGTTGTTCTCATCAAAATCATCACCATTAACATCTTAGTCTGTAACAAATTTAATAGTCATCCAAACTGAAGCAAGTAGCTGAGATTTGGATACATTAGTTGGAGACAGATATCAGATCAATAAAGACTCATCTCTGAATCCTCAACAATAAGCAACATCTCTTCTAAAATTTTACGATAGAAGTCATATATGTGTTCTTGGGCTTGGATTCGAAGGAGAGGCGAGGCTAATTACCGTGTTTGGATTTCGAGGAAGAACATTTGCGAATGAGTGAATATTGAAGCTACGAAGGGAGATGAGAGAGGGAGCGTTGATTAAAACTGAAAGTGTTGTTTCGAAAGCCAAAAAATTGGCTTTGTAGCCTAAATTAAAATTTAGTTTTGAAGCCAAAATTTGAGGTTGGAGCCAACAAAAATTTGTATGCCTTGGCATAAAATGTTCGATGTTAATTAGGTTAAAAATTTCGAAACCATCCGTATTCGTATTAAATTTTATTATAAAAAATTATTATTAATAATTAAATAATATTATTTAATAGTGGATTAATTATAATATTTTTATTTCTAATTAAATATTTAATATTATTTACTAATTATTGGTTATTAATTTATGAAATAATTTTAAATTACCAAATAATTATTAAAAGGAATAATTTCATACTTCAAATTAGTTAATAATTTTTATTATTTAATATTGGTCATTAATTACTAAATGTTGATATTTAAATTTTTTATTTAATATTAATTTTTATTGATATTAATTATGATTATTATAACTAATAATGAATAGTATTATTATTTAATATTTATTTTTAATTTTTATCTTTTAGTTGTTATTGATTTTCAAATTTTATTTATTACTTAGTTAATTACTGTTTGTTATAAAAAAATATTATATATCAATTATTAGTTACTAGTAGTGGCTAAAAAGTTATTATATAATAGTGGCTATTATATATCTCTCAAAATCTTCTTCTTCTTCAGTTCAAATATTATATTATATATAATAGTGGCTATTATATATCAAAATCTTCTTCTCAATTTTAATATATCTCTCAAAAGTTGGAGCTTTCTCTCCAATGTTGATCGAGTTTCTGTCTGCCTCCCTTTTCATTTTCCAGTCTCCTCCTTTGCTCTTATTTAGCTCTCCTCCTTCAGATCTACTACTTTCTTCTTCGATTCTCCCCTCTAACTCAGCTTTCTTCGTCCTGGTTTGAGTTTTTACTTTCCCTTTTTCTAGACTTTTATCCAGATCTTGCCGGACTCTCTTCTTAGCCTCCTTTATTCCTCGTTGTCTTTCCATCCTTACCAGATCCTTATCTAACCCTAGTCTCACTAATCTGCACTTCTCTTCCAACCCACTTGAGATCCATTCCTTTGTTCAACCTTTAGATCCTGTTGGTATATCTTTTAACTCTTGACTTGGTGAACAAATTCTCCCTATCTTGTATCTTCGATCACTATGAAAGATTTACCACCGAACAACTATTGATCAACAATGTCGACATGCTGGCGTTTAGATCTACTCACTATGTTGGTGGTTATCGAGTGTGATTTGTGCTTGTTGCTTTCTATTGGTTTTACCGTTTGTACTGTCTGTTTTCTTCAGTTTGGTTTGTGCTTTGTCTTATGTTTTCTTTATCTTATGTTTGTGTAGTTTCTTTTTGTGGTTTTTTCATGGTTGTGTGTAAGGCTGGTCATCTCTTACTAGCGTGCTTTAGTTGAATAAGGAGGAGTTTGAAAGAAGCTTTTTTGTGTTGGAAGAATATTGCCACCACTTAGTTGTGGAGATAAAGTTTGTCAAGGGTAATTTGTTGGTGTGTGTCCGGCTTGTTAGAGGCTTGTTCCGACTGTAAGCTAATTAAAGTGATTTATTATGTTGTTTGTTATGCAATTGTGTTTACTTCTATTTGCAAGTAGTGAGGAAGTTGTCGTAGGCAAGTGAGTGTCTTGTGAGATTAGTGTCCATTCCGTGTGGTGTAGTGACTGGGAAGGCAATCTAAAATGTGAATTTGTTGTGTGGTGTAGTGACTAGGAAGGCATCTTAAACTATGAATTTGTTGTATGGGGTTAGTGATTGCATTGGTAGTAAGTGAAATGATTTGTAATCAGTTCCGTTTGGTTGATGTAATAAGTATTAGGTTTTATTTTTGCATTTTCACATTTCTGTAATTGCATCGTGCGCAATGTCCAGTCTTGAACTGTAAAATGACTGTAGCAGATAGGCAATCTTCCTATCTCTTGCATATTATTGTACTCATTATTCATAGTAATGAAAAAAGTGTTACGAACCACTATAAAAACTAGTTGGTCTTGCCAAAAAAAATTAACAGTGGTCAATATTTAAAACTTATTAACTTATTATTTATTAATTACTAATTAAATATTAATTACAGAATAATAATTGATATGAGTTATGTCATATTCGAAATTAATTGTTGTAATTTAATAATAATAATTATTATTTATTATATATTTATATTTAATTATAATTATTTATTAAAAAATATTTATTGATTATTATAAATTATATTTATTATTAGCTTTTTATGAATTATCATAATTTAATTACCTAGATATTACATCTTAATTATTAATGTTAATTATTTCTTTTAAATTATTACTTCTTTATTTCAAACTATTAGTATTAATTATTCGTTATTAAAAATGAATTCTTATTACTAAGTAATAATCATTATATTAATTATTAATTCCAGAGTAATAACTATTAATGATAAATATTTCATATGTTTAAATTAATTATTAAGTATTATTATTTAATTATAATCATTAACATATGTTTTTGATGGGCAAACAAAAAGGGTTGTATTAAACGTCTATTACAACTAGCAAAAAAGAATAGTTAGTGTCTAATACACAAATTATACAATGTTATTTCCTTAAGAAACTGACACATGTTCTATCTACGCACGGTCAAACAGTATGTCTGATCGCTATGAAACTTGACAACAACTAACTACTACAATTCCAAAAATATATATTTCTTCACAATCCGACACTGTGCTCTAAAAACGACAATTTACACGTATTTCGAGATAGATTTGACCATCAACTGGTCTAAACTTGAAATATAGCGATCCATGTTCTCATTTCCCATGTAACAGACAATCCAAACTCAATGGAACTGGCCTCGAGTCCAGATTCGATCATTTGTGAAAAATCACACTTTGGAACTGTCAGCCGAATAATTAACGATCAATATTTAAATATATAATCGTTAAAATACGAGCCATTACATAAATTATAAGATGTGATGATCATAGGCAAGATGAAATTTAGGGCCAAACAGAGAAAATAGTGAAAATTCATTACATAAACCAAGTCTAATGTTTCAGCTCTCCGCTGCAAGAATAGGATATTTTTGATCAAAAGCTTCCATTGTTCTCCATTATCTAGATGTGTTAACATACCTTCTTCTTGTCTCTTCACACTGTGCCAACTCATAAGATGCACAGTTATAGAAGATGCATATGTCCTTTGTATGGGACTTCATTTCCCTTCTTCTTTCCTGGTTTGTATCTTCCCTAGTTACAAATTCTACAATTCCTTAGATTGATATCTTTTTTCCAAACAATATACAACCATTTAAACATATTTCTATTTCTGATACAGCAACCCAAAAGTTGACATAAGTTTATTTTATTTTATAATGATTCTCACACAAAAAATGACAGAAAGTGCCATTTTTCAACTTGTACAACAACTACAAATCCATCTTATATGAGGTTGAATTTTTATTTCATTGCAGTATATTTTGCAGTTACTGATAATTGAGTGTCACTTATGCAGCCTTCCCGAAGAGGTTTCTTAGCAATTTCCATACATTTTTTTGCTTTAATATTCGGTTCTTTTTTGACATTAACATCATCATCAAAAAGAAATCAACTAGTATGGAACAACAAACGTGTTGCATCTTTAATTACATCTTCTATGAGATTCGGCATAATAATTTCATTACTCATCACCTCCTTTGACCGTGCATGATCAGGTGATACAAGTTCTCCGTGGACTATGACAATTCCACATCAAAGAATTTGGCATAAAATCGTATTGATGCAAATGAATTATAATCATATCTAGTATCAAATGCTTCAACACTTTGTACCTACTACACGGACAATGGATTTCTCCTTCGTTCCCATTATTACTCACAACGAATTCAATAAATACGCGTATTGCATCATAAAAATGTTTACTTATCGCACCATCCATTTCCCTTCGTTGTTAATACATCCAACTTCGATCAGTAAAATAATTAATAGTATCTTTTAATTAAAAACATATGATATAAATTATAAAAAAATAGATATTTTATTTTTCAATTTGATCTTATAGTTTATTTTTCAATTAAAAATAATAATAATTGATCATTCGGTTCGTTTATACATTTTTAATGTTTTGTTAACCATACTTCTACTGTTAATTTTCAATTATTGATTTCATGCTTGACATTTTGAATATAATATTTATTTTTTATCATAACTTATTAACCATTATACTAAATTAATCATCATTTGATATTTTACAAAACATATAAACTATATAATGCTTATCCACAACTTACCCAAGCAAGGTCTAAACGCGTTAATCACTCAACAACTAAAAACTAAATACTTATTGCATAAGCTAAACAAATTAGTATTTAAAATATTTAAAGGGAAATAATAGCAACTAACATTCAATAAATTATACTAAACGATCATTAATATAGCACAAACAAGTAGACTAACAAACTAATCCTAAATAACAAAATTAAAAGTAATTAGGATTTAAGTAAATTATTTAATTAGAGGTGGTTAGGAGGTTGAAGAGATGAGGACTGGAGGAATTGGAGGTGCTGTCAAATGTGTGGAGAATGACCAGTGGTGACGTGGAGGGGGGGCTTTATTTTTGTTTTGGTAAACAGGAGGAATTAGGAAAGAAGTAGGTCTCGAGTTTGGATATTCCATCAGTTTCTGAAGACGATCGATGGTTGCTGATGGTATGCAGATCAACGGTTTTCGATGGTTATATAATTTATTTATAAAAAAAACACCGAAAGAAGCACTTGTAGATAGTTATGGGAAATTCCATCTGTGACTGTTGGAATACATTGTTCCTCTTATAGTGTGAACTTCACCTCTCACGCAAAGATCCATGGTTCAGATCTTTTGTGATTTATTTTATGTGCAAATGGCCAGTCGTATATATGCGTGTATGTATGTGTATATACACACACATATATATATACACATACATAAACACACACAGTTAACGTGGGGAATTGTTGCTATTTGCGCACGCTAACACCCGAGTGTACGTTTTGCAGAAAAACGATAATCCAAATCCAAAGTAATGAAATATGCAGGGAGAACATGGCTTTTTATATTGATCCGTAACTGAAGCCTACATACACTTTATAGTATTCATTAATCATATAATAGCCGATTACAAAAGTTGTACAAGTTCAAATAATATTTGTAACAACCCGGAAAATTGGTACCAATTTAAAATTTTTATTTTGGCTATTTTATTGAATTTTAAACATTTAAAATGATTTAATTTAAATAATAACAACTAAAAAATTTATTTAAATTGAAGTTGGAATATAAAAAATTATTATAGTTATACAACGAGCCTAAAATGGCGCGGTAGTTTGAAATTCGTTTTTTAAAATTTAACTAAATGTATAGGATTAAAAATAAACCAGATTTCAGTAAAACAAGAAATATTTGAATTTGCTTAATAATATCTTTCTAACGAATGTGAAAAACTGAGATTTCATAATATAAATTGGAAGTTATGTCCAATTTCAAATTCAGAATAGTCGCTATGGAATTTATATATATTTTAATATAATATATAACCATTAAAAATAGTCATTTTGCAAACGACCTCCGTTTTCTACGAAACCACTTTTGTTGGATCCCGAATGTCAAATTATTGCTAGATTCCAATTTTCATAATTTTTGGAATTAATATGTGAGCGTGGCAAATTAAAACGTGTTTGGTCAATTTTAGTTGAATTGGATCAAACAGAAAATGGCCATATTTCAAACAGTCTAAAAGTTCGACGAAATTAGTTTTGTTTGGACCTTATCGTCAAAACAAAGCTAGATATAATTTTTCTGTAATTTTTGGAGTCAGTATGTGTAACAACCCGAATTTTTATAACATGTTAAAACCATAAATCTAGGCAGAATTAAATTTTAAAATAAGAATCAAGGGAAACGGGATACGCCATTGCGTTCGTCTCGATATTTTACATGAAATAGAGTCCGAGTTTTCGAAAATCGGAGTCCGGATGAAGAAGTTATGGCCTGTAGAAGATTCAGCAGATTTTAGGCAGCACAGGACCAGGCAGGTAGACCTGGGGGCCAGGTCGACCATGTGGTCGACCTTAGGGTCGACCTACACCCCAGGTCGACCATGTGGTCGACCTATCCCCCTTATAGGTCGACCTGGTCGGCCTATTTTGACCCAGAACTCATTTTTGAAGCCTGAGACGTGTTTTGATGGTCCGGATTGATTCTAGGGTTAATCTAAGGGCCTAAACTAGTTGCTACCCCTATAAATACATCCTAACACCTAGCTTAATTCATACAAATCATTCTTACACTGCTATGCTGCTAATTCACCTCTTGAACCATGACCGCCACCTCCAAATTAAAGCTTAAGCATTCAAACTCGATTCAAATCAAAGATCAACGCTTCTATAACAATTCAAGAGAATAGATCAGCGACACCGCAACGTTCTACGACAAATTTCTAGACTTGACTTCTGCATCTAAATTTCTTAGACCACGATCTGTAAGTTCCAGTTACTTTTAGATAAAAACTATAAATCTAATATGGGCATGTTATAAATTGGAATTGATTTATGTATGATTCATATCTATTCTTGTTTTCTTCTTGGATCTTGACTATTGGGAATATTGCCTACGATGTTGAAACTATTGTTAATAGCCTAAGACTATGATGGTGAACATAAGATTATGCCTATGTCTATGATTATGAATATAAGACTATGCCTATGACTGTGAACATAAGACTATGCCTATGCCTATGACTGTGAACATAAGACTATGCCTATGCCTATGACGGTGAACATAAGACGATTGCCTATGACTATGACAAGGACAATTATGACTAATCACCTATGATTCATGACCATGAGGTTATTTCCTAGAATTATGACTATGAAATTGGATCTAAGCTTGATTTTCTATTCAGACCTATTTTCTTTATTTGTCTTGATTTTGGGGATTTTTCTATTTAAGTTAGATCTATCCGTGTTCTTGAATCTAGATTATTATAATTCAAACCTTTTCATGTTCATAATGTTATGCCTGCGATGTTTTAATCAATTTATTCAGTTAGGTCATGCCTTGGAAATAAATTGATAATAGAGCAATGTTCATTATGTTGATCTATGCCTGTGGTTCTATTCTATCATCATGTTGAATTGGGAATTAATGAATAAGTCTATTCATATGAACTTGGAGTATAACCCGTTATGAAAAATTGTGTAGTTTATTATGTTATGCTAGTTTTAGGTTGTGAAATCATATCATATATGTGACCAAATGTTAGATCTACATGTTTATGTGTGTATGTTAAACCTATGTCATATTTCAAGTTCACACTTATTCATATGTTCGTGATTGATTTGCAAGTTCACATATATGTAAGTTGATTTAGTCTATGTTGCAAATTCACATATATGTATGTTGGTTCAGTCTACGCTGCAAGATCACACCTATGACATTCATGTTGATTATTTTGCAAGTTCACACCTATGATGTTCATATTGACTATGCCGATGATGCCAAGTTTACGCCTATGTCATGCTTATGTCAATGAATTGCTTTATGCCAATTTTGTGTATGTTAAATTAGGCTAAGTTTTTAGCCTAATACTATATGTCAAAAAACCATGGGACGGAAAATTAGGCTAAGATTGTTAGCCTAATATTTAGACGGGGTAACGTTGGGAAATATTGGTAATTATAGGAAACTTGACATGAAACTTGCCTTGAAAACTTGACACGAACTTGACATGAATCTTGAACTTGGACATGGCACTAGAAGGAACATGAAAATGGCCAACTCGGGGTTGGGTTGAGTTTGCAGTGTAATTCTTCCCGGAACCGCCCGGCAAATCCAGTTACTGCAAACAACAGGATCCAATGTGGGTAGTTGGTCATATCGCGCTTGAAACCCGAGGTCAGACTGAGTTGTTGTAATGACCCGCATTGTTACGGGGTAATAATTAATTAATTTAATTATTTAAATAGTGAATTAAAGGATTTAATGGTCGTGGAATTAAATAATGGTGAATATTTAATTAAAATAATAAATTAAATAATATATTTAATTCTGAAATAATCAGAATTGGCTGAAATGGCGATATGGTGTGAACTGGATCATCTGTGATATTTAACTCAGCTTGGAATTTGAATTTGAATAACGAATATATTATATAAATGACAGTTTGAACGTAGAGTTATAATATAATTAAAATCGAGCTTGAAATGGCGCTGCAGTTAGCGATTTGGCGATTTGAACTTCAACTGAATGTACATGATTCGTTTTAAGCCGGATTTCTGTGAAACAAGAAACGTGTGGAGCTAGTGGAGTATATCTTTCTAGTGGAAGAGAAAAATCAGGATTTCATCGTGTAGATTTTGAGATATGTCCAAATCAAATTTTAAAATAGTCGCTATAGAATCGTTTATCGACCGTAACGGTTTATTCGATATAACTAGAGATCGGGTTTGAATTTAGACTAGGTCTGTTGAGACGTAGTGATAATTTAATTTTTAGAATTTTACTGTAATTTTTAATTAATTAAATGAGCAACTTTTTATTTGGAGTGTTTTGCACCCTGTATCACCGATTTTGGGGTTTCACAATATGAGTTAACCTACCGATATTATAGTGTTGTTGGGATCGGGGCACATGGCTAATCACAATGACATCTTTATTTCAGTCTGTAGCGTTCGTATATGAATATAATTGTACATGGTAGAGTGTATAGCTTTTAAATCTTTAAAGGAAATATATACATACGTTCTACGTCCATACTTCGTGACCAAGGCAAACTACAACCTACTTTTTCTTTAATATCTAATCCGCCAAACTGTTGAAGCCTAGTTTTGACCACACAACCAATGCATGCAACGTATACTATCTACTCACCATCCATCAGAGAAAACAAATCGAATATAATAACCAACGTCAATCCTTAAGACCTAATTTATTCTTCATCGGCTGTAGAGAAAAAAAGAGGGCGCCTCCATTCTAAAACTTCAACAAATTAAATCGAGAGCAAAACCAAACGAAATCGAAAGATGATGGATTATTTGAACTCATACGGGCGGGGTTTTTACTCTGATGTACATCGTTTTGGGTACGACGTATTTCTGGGTTCATCGTTTTGGAACAGCGAAGGGGCGGTTGACGATAGAGTGGGTCTTGGGCGAAGATGAGGTGATGGTTGAGTTCAGGGGGGGCGAGGCACATTAGGCGAGTGGTTTGGTGGTGCTCCAGTTATAGGAGTGGAAAGCGACGGTTTGGAGTGGCGCGTGGAAGCAACCGGTCGAGAAGGAAGGTGGGGGTCGAGTTGAAAATGGTGGTGGCGGCTGGGTAGGAGAGGCGAAGCTGGTTAATTTGGTGGAGGTTGCAGAGTCCTTAGATGGCCGGGGAGGAAGAGGAAGTCGGTCAAAATAGGGTCAACGAGAACCATTTTTGGGCGCTGCGTGTAATTGGGGAATCAGAGAAGAAAAACGTTCGGGTGTGATGATGTAGGCGGGCCGTGGTTTTAAGGGAGGGGTAACGGGCCAAGGTACTGAGTTAAGGCCCAAGTATTTTTTTTTTAATTCATGTTTTAGTTATTCAATAAGTGTTCAAACTTCGAAAGGTTATAACCTGAGCATACGTTGTCAGTTTTCTGAACGGTCAGTCACGTTAGGACTGTATGGACGTGAGCTTCACAATAAAGCCGACTGGAAGTGGATTGGGGCTAGTTTGAATTTACGGCGAGATAAACTGTTTGATTCAAAATCAAACAACAGTTTATCGTTCTTCAACGATGAACTACCAATGTGAGTAAATCTCACTAACTCTGAACAGTTTATAATTTCATGTTGTATTTTTAGAACTGTTAAATATTGGCTGATTGACTGTGTGTTGACTGTTTGATTGAACTGCTAGTCAGTTAGTTGGATTTCTATATTGATTCTGTTTTAACAGAATATATCATATGGAACTGAAAGTGATGTTATCTATATTGTTTAACATCTATGATGCAGGGAAACAGGTTGGAGGAATCCAACGGGATTCCTCAACATTTATTTTACTGTGATTTATATATTGTGATATATAATGTGATATATAATCTGACGTTGATTATGTGTGTTTGCACGATAATTATCATTGTTATATGGTGTGTTAAATACCATAAGAATTACCAGAATGTGGAAAAGGGATTTTCAAAGTACATTTTGAAAATAATTTATTTATATAAAATCAATGGATTTTATGTAATAAAAGAAAAAGGGTTTTGAATAAGGGGATTATATTTGTAAATCAAATATAAGGGAATTATATTCGTAAAGCAAATATAAAGGAAAATATTTGTCAAACAGATAGAAAGAGAAATATTTGTAAACCATTTACAAATAGGTTAAAAAGGATTTATTTATGTAAGGAATAAATAAAGGTATAAAAGGATTTATTTATGTAAGGAATTAATAAAGGGGTAAAGGAGATATTTATTTGATAAACAAATAGAATTAAATCAAGGGAGTATATATTTGACAAATAAATAGGATAGAATAAAAGGGGAGTTATCAAATCCAATAGAGTAAAGGAGTTAATCGAATATAGTTTATTCGAATATAATTAGAGGAGTTAATCGAATATAGTTTATTCGAATATAATTAGAGGAGTTAATCGAATATAGTTTATTCGAATATAATTAGAGGAGTTATCGAATATAGTTTATTCGACAGGAGTTAAGTGAATAGGGTAAATCCAATAGAGTAAATCAAATAGAGTTAAGCAAATAGAGTTAATCCAAAGGAGTTAAATCGAATAGAGTTAATCCAAAGGAGTTAATCAAATATAGTTATTCGAAAGAAGGGTTAAGCAAGGAAGTTAGTTAAAGAAATGTAAAGTGAACTTCACATATTTCAAGGTTAGAAATGTTGTTCAGTTAAGGTCTGAGAAGTAATTATACCCCAACTTGATTGGCTTCGTTTTAACTAAGGAATGGTTAAGGTTCGGCAGTAAAGGATGGTAAAGTGAATTTAGTAATTAAAGGAAATGGTGGAGTTGGCATAGCGATGTTTTATCTAAAACCTCTGCTTAATCCAAATGTAGGAGTGCTGGAAATGTTTTCCAAACAAGAATCTGGAATGTTTTCTAATACTAAAAACAAGAAATGGAAATGTTCCCAATGTTAATAACGTATATTTTCTAAATTTAGAAAATAGGAAATGTTGAATATAGGGAAACAGTAGATGAAAAATGAACTAAGGAGATAAATGTTAAATGATGTTAGATCGATATAATTTCCATCTGGAAATAATATCGTTGTTTGCACACTTGTTTTTCTTTGATAGTTAACTCACAGACTATCGAAGTTTTGACCATTTTAACGTTGTTAATATGGAGAGACCGGTTGGATTATTATCCAAAGAACCACTCTGTATTGGCATAAGCGTTGCGAATCATATATGCCAAATATAATTGAAGACGGAGTAAAGTGCAAGGGCTATTGTATAAGTCTTAGATAACAGTGCCTAAGATGGATATACTGAATAGTACCTTCGGTTCATCCTGTTCCTGGATGACTTGTATGGGCGGATGTCTGACAGAGTATTTCCAGACGATCACATATATTGATTTCTCCAACCGTACCAAGAGTGGAAGTGGAGAAGGAAACTTCTTTTAGCTAACACATAATGTATTGTTGAGGACGTCAATCGGTGATTGGATGGATTTGATGATGTGGCATTCAAAGTGAATCTGGTGTGATGATAAAGCGTAGCTTCTAGCCTCACATCCGGTAAATGACAGAAATCGGGCAGGTAGCATGGCTAAGTCGGTCGCTCTGAAGTAGGGTATATAATCACCTGATCTAGAGTTTCATTTATTTCTAAAAATCTGTTGTCGGTACTGTCCCATTCGGGAAAGGTTGCTGATCCCAACCGTTGGTGATATACATTCTATACACTCAAGCGAAATGAGTGGTCGGTCATGTGTGGCCGAGTTGCAAGATGTTCTTGTTGAATCCAGTGTATTCCTCTCTAGAGGTACACTAGCGATAGGTGGTTCCATACCTTGTCATAGTTGGAAATCCATTACCCAATATGTGCTTGCGGTTTTGATTGTATACTATATATGTAGAACGTGAGATGAAAGCGTTTCTGCTAGATGATTATTATATTGTGGTTGATAGACATTATTATAATATCAAAAGGTTTTTGATATAAAGATAATTTGGATTCTCATAAGGGAAAACCCGTTCCGTTATACGGCGTGGTCTTATGAGATACCGTTTACCTGTTCGAACTGTTTTAAACTATTTTACTCAAACCAGTCCCATGACTGACCCGGAGTTTATTTTGTTTTGTTTTCCCTAAACTCTTGGGTGCCCAATTTTGTACGGGCAGTCAAGTAGTCGGGATTTACAAATACATCTGAAGAGCTGGAGTAGGAGGCTTCAGGATCATATAACTATAGTTTATTTCCGCTGTGTTGTAAGTGATGTACTTTGATAATGATGTATATTCAAATACAGATGTATATTTCAAGTTATGTTATATATATTATATGTTATTCGTTCCGCTGTGAGGTTCGTGTTACTCTTATGTTGTGTTCTTCTTCTGTTCTAAGTTTCTATCTTATCTTCCCTCACCCTCTATCTTCTTTCTATTAATTTCCTGATTTCCAGTGCAATTTGGTGTTAGACTTGTGTTATTTAGTCAGCTCAAATTGGACCGGATTTTCGGGTCATTACAGTTGGTATCAGAGCTTAAGTTAAGTGAATTACCTTGGCTCTGTGGCGTGACTCAGTAGAGATGGGGTTAGTAATACCCTAGATTGAGTTTGAGTGTATATATACGAGTGAACGTGTTTGTTATTTGATATAAAAATTGTTTTATATTGTGTAGATTTATTGGTTGAGTTGTTTATGGGTTCTGGTCGATCAGTTTGATCCACTGTATCGGTAGGAGTTGCTAAACACTTGAATACGATGGGTCGACACGATATGTTTTGAAAAGAGGGTAAATGAAAATAAGTTTACCCAAAGTATATTTTGATATATAATGGATATATTGGTTGTTATTATAATTGAGTAAGATTATAAATTAAATGGTTATGTAAATAACCAATCAGAATTCATATAAGTGAAATACGTGAAATCCGATGAGTTAAATCTGAAATTTAAACCAGAAATTGATTTAAAACTCTGGAGAATTGGATAAGTGTTTGTAAAAGGATTTGGATTAAAAATAAGGAAAATTTAAGATCCTGGGAGATTTTAAATTGTTTTACAAGCAGTGTGAATTTTATTTTGAAATGAATTTCAAAGTAGAAATGTTTAAAAATGGTTCCATAGTATTGAACTCACTTCGATCGCTGGAAAATAGATTCTGATGATGACAGCTGCATCATCAATATTCATTTTCGAGTTGTAAGTGACGAATTACTACCAGAGATACTGTTTTGAATTTGTTTTGGGAAAGACAAGTTGTGTTGAATTTCAAAAAGGAAAATTTGATTTTTGAAAAGAATAAACTGTTTAAAAAAAAACTCCCAGGGAAAGACTGTTGAATTCGAAACAAATTTAACAGAAATTTGTGAAAGCAAATTTGAATTAAAGTAAAGCCAGTAAAGTGGTAACTGAGATTGAATTAGAATGATATCAAGACAAATTGGATTGTGAGATACAAATTTGAAGTGAAATGTGATAATCAAGTTAAGAGTTGGGAATCGACAAGAAACTCGAGTTGAAATGATATTTGGCTCGGATATAAGCGAATGGTTGTGTTGTGGATAAAAGCAGATTAGAATTTGATTGGGATGACCCTTGTATCCGCTAAATTGATAACAGGTGGAAAGGATATAATGATATGCCGACAAAAGGTACAAGTTTATATTTCTATTGGATATAAGATTTATGAGCCGAATTGGCAAGCCGCTTGGCTGTTTGATTTTCTTTTGGGATGGAGATGGCCCAGAGAGGCAAGTTGGAGTTTGACCTATTGACCAGTACAAAGGAGGTGCTGGCGAAATTTTTCGAAAAGTTAAGGCGTTAGAAAATTTTCAGGATTTTTGAAAATTTTCGTTGGTAAGAATTAATTAATATTTTAATTAAAATTAAATTGGTTCAGTTGAAACTGAAGTTGAGACGTGAACAAATAAGTTATAACTAGTCGATAGGGTCGTCCTTTACCTTAGCAATTTCGAGGACGAAATTATTTTAAGTGGGGAAGAATGTAATGACCCGCATTGTTACGGGGTAATAATTAATTAATTTAATTATTTAAATAGTGAATTAAAGGAATTAATGGTCGTAGAATTAAATAATGGTGAATATTTAATTAAAATAATAGATTAAATAATATATTTAATTCTGAAATAATCAGAATTGGCTGAAATGGCGATATGGTGTGAACTGGATCATCTGTGATATTTAATTCAGCTTGAAATTTGAATTTGAATAACGAATATATTATATAAACCATAGTTTGAACGTAGAGTTATAATATAATTAAAATCGAGCTTGAAATGGCGCTGAAGTTCGTGATTTGGCGATTTGAACTTCAACTGAATGTACAGGATTCGTTTTAAGCCGGATTTCTGTGAAACAAGAAATGTGTGGAGCTGATGGAGTATATCTTTCTAGTGGAAGAGAAAAATCAGGATTTCGTCGTGTAGATTTTGAGATATATCCAAATCAAATTTTAAAATAGTCGCTATAGAATCGTTTATCGACCGTAACGGTTTATTCGATATAACTAGAGATCGGGTTTGAATTTAGATTAGGTTCTGTTGAGACGTAGTGATAATTTAATTTTTAGAACTTTACTGTAATTTTTAATTAATTAAATGAGCAACTTTTTATTTGGAGTGTTTTGCACCCTGTATCAACGATTTTGGGGTTTCACAATATGAGTTAACCTACCGATTTATTGTGTTGTTGGGATCGGGGCACATGGCTCATCACAACGACATCTTTATTTCCGTCTGTAGCGTTCGTATATGAATATAATTGTACATGGTAGAGTGTATAGCTTTTAAATCTTTAAAGGAAATATATACATACGTTCTACGTCCATACTTCGTGACCAAGGCAAACTGCAACCTACTTTTTCTTTAATATCTAATCCGCCAAACTGTTGAAGCCTAGTTTTGACCACACAACCAATGCATGCAACGTATACTATCTACTCACCATCCATCAAAGAAAACAAATCGAATATAATAACCGACGTCAGTCCTTAAGACCTAATTTATTCTTCATCGGCTGTAGAGAAAAAAAGAGGGCGCCTCCATTCTAAAACTTCAGCAAATTAAATCGAGAGAAAAACTAAACGAAATCGAAAGATGATGGATTATTTGAACTCATACGGGCGAGGTTTTTACTATGATGTACATCGTTTTGGGTACGACGTATTTTTGGGTTCATCATTTTTTAACAGCGAAGGGGTGGTTGACGATGGAGTGGGTCTTGGGCGAAGATGAGGTGATGGTTGAGTTCAGGGGGGGCGAGGCACATCAGGCGAGTGGTTTGGTGGTGCTCCGGTTATAGGTGTGGAAAGCGACGGTTTGGAGTGGGGCTTGGAAGCAACTGGTCGAGGAGGAAGGTGGGGGTCGAGTTGAAAATGGTGGTGGCGGCTGGGTAGGAGAGGCGAAGCTGGTTAATTTGGTGGAGGTTGCGGAGTCCTTAGATGGCCGGGGAGGAAGAGGAAGTCGGTCAAAATAGGGTCAACGGGAACCATTTCTGGGCGTTGCGTGTAATTGGGGAATCGGAGAAGAAAAACGTTCGGGTGTGATGATGTAGGCGGGCCGTGGTTTTAAGGGAGGGGTAACGGGCCAAGGTATTGAGTTAAGGCCCAAGTATTTTTTTAATTCATGTTTTAATTATTCAATAAGTGTTAAAACTTCGAAAGGTTATAACTTGAGTATACATTGTCAGTTTTTTGAACGGTCAGTCACGTTAGGACTGTATGGACGAGAGCTTCACAATAAAGCCGACTGGAAGTGGATTGGGGCTAGTTTGAATTTAGGGCGAGATAAACTGTTCGATTCAAAATCAAACAACAGTTTATCGTTCTTCAACGATGAACTACCAATGTGAGTAAATCTCACTAACTCTGAACAGTTTATAATTTCATGTTGTATTTTTAAAATTGTTAAATATTGGCTGATTGACTGTGTGTTGACTGTTTGATTGAACTGCTAGTCAGTTAGTTGGATTTCTATATTGATTATGTTTTAACTGAATATATCATATGGAACTGAAAGTGATGTTATCTATATTGTTTAACATCTGTGATGCAGGGAAACAGGTTGGAGGAATCCAACGGGATTCCTCAACATTTATTTTACTGTGATTTATATATTGTGATATATAATGTGATATATAATCTGACGTTGATTATGTGTGTTTGCACGATAATTATCATTGTTATATGGTGTGTTAAATACCATAAGAACTACCAGAATGTGGAAAAGGGATTTTCAAAGTACATTTTGAAAATAATTTATTTATATAAAATCAATGGATTTTATGTAATAAAAGAAAAAGGGTTTTGAATAAGTGAATTATATTTGTAAATCAAATATAAGGGAATTATATCCGTTAAACAAATATATAGGAAAATATTTGTCAAACAGATAGAAAGAGAAATATTTGTAAACCATTTACAAATAGGTTAAAAAGGATTTATTTATGTAAGGAATAAATAAAGGTATAAAAGGATTTATTTATGTAAGGAATAAATAAAGGGGTAAAGGAGATATTTATTTGATAAACAAATAGAATTAAATCAAGGGAGTATTTATTTGACAAATAAATAGGATAGAATAAAAGGGGAGTTATCAAATCCAATAGAGTAAAGGAGTTAATCGAATATAGTTTATTCGAATATAATTAGAGGAGTTAATCGAATATAGTTTATTTGAATATAATTAGAGGAGTTAATCGAATATAGTTTATTTGAATATAATTAGAGGAGTTATCGAATATAGTTTATTCGACAGGAGTTAAGTGAATAGGGTAAATCCAATAGAGTAAATCAAATAGAGTTAAGCAAATAGAGTTAATCCAAAGGAGTTAATCGAATATAGTTATTCTAAAGAAGGGTTAAGTAAGGAAGTTAGTTAAAGAAATGTAAAGTGAACTTTACCCATTTCAAGGTTAGAAATGTTGTTCATTTAAGGTCTGAGCGGTAATTTTACCCCAACTTGATTGGCTTCATTTTAACTAAGGAATGGTTAAGGTTCGACAGTAAAGGATGGTAAAGTGAATTTAGTAATTAAAGGAAATGGTGGAGTTGGCATAGCGATGTTTTATCTAAAACCTCTGCTTAATCCAAACGTAGGAGTGTTGGAAATGTTTTCCAAACAAAAATCAGGAATGTTTTCTAATACAGAAAACAAGAAATGGAAATGTTCCCAATGTTAATAACGTATATTTTCTAAATTTAGAAAATAGGAAATGTTGAATATAGGGAAACAGGAGATGAAAAATGAACTAAGGAGATAAATGTTAAATGATGTTTGATCGATATAATTTCCATCTGGAAATAATATCGTTGTTTGCACACTTGTTTTTCATTGATAGTTAACTCACAAACTATCGAAGTTTTGACCATTTTAACGTTGTTAATATGGAGAGACCGGTTGGATTATTATCCAAAGAACCACTCTGTATTGGCATAAGCGTTGCGAATCATATATGCCAAAGATAATTGAAGACGGAGTAAAGTGCAAGGGCTATTGTATAAGTCTTAGATAACAGTGCCTAAGATGGATATACTGAATAGTACCTTCGGTTCATCCTGTTCCTGGATGACTTGTATGGGCGGATGTCTGACAGAGTATTTCCAGACAATCACGTATATTGATTTCTCCAACCGTACCAAGAGTGGAAGCGGAGAAGGAAACTTCTTTTAGCTAACACATAATGTATTGTTGAGGACGTCAATCGGTGATTAGATGGATTTGATGATATGGCATTCAAAGTGAATCTGGTGTGATGATAAAGCGTAGCTTCTAGCCTCACATCCGGTAAATGACAGAAATCGGGCAGGTAGCATGGCTAAGTCGGTCGCTCCGAAGTAGGGTGTATAATCACCTGATCTAGAGTTTCATTTATTTCTAAAAATCTATTGTCGGTACTGTCCCATTCGGGAAACGGTTGCTGATCCCAACCGTTGGTGCTATACATTCGATACACTCAAGCGAAATGAGTGGTCGGTCATGTGTGGCCGGGTTGCAAGATGTTCTATTTGAATCCAGTGTATTCCTCTCTAGAGGTACACTAGCGATAGGTGGTTCCATACCTTGTCATAGTTGGAAATCCATTACCCAATACGTGCTTGCGGTTTTGATTGTATACTATATATGTAGAACGTGAGATGAAAGCGTTTCTGCTAGATGATTATTATATTGTGGTGATAGACATTAATATAATATCAAAAGGTTTTTGATATAAAGATAATTTGGATTCTCATAAGTGAAAAACCCGTTCCATTATACGGCGTGGTCTTATGAGATATCGTTTACCTGTTTGAACTATTTTAAACTATTTTACTCATACCAGTCCCATGACTGACCCGGAGTTTATTTTTTTTGTTTTCCCTAAACTCTTGGGTGCCCAATTTTGTACGCGCAGTCAAATAGTCGGGATTTACAGATATATCTGAAGAGCTGGAGCAGGAGGCTTCAGGATCATATAGCTATAGTTTATTTCCGCTGTGTTGTAAGTGTTGTACTTTGATAATGATGTATATTCAAATATAAATGTATATTTCAAGTTATGTTATATATATTATATGTTATTCGTTCCGCTGTGAGGTTCGTGTTACTCTGATGTTGTGTTCTTCTTCTGTTCTAAGTTTCTATCTTATCTTCCCTCACCCTCTATCTTCTTTCTATTAATTTCTTGATTTCCAGCGCAATATGGTGTTGGACTTGTGTTATTTAGTCAGCTCAAATTGGACCGGATTTTCGGGTCATTAAAGTTGTGGTGTAATTCTGCCCGGAACCGCCCGGCATATCCAGTGACCACAATAACAGGTCTGATGTGAGAGGTTGGGGTGCATTAATGAATTAATGCCACATGATAGGGTTAAGTCATGAACATGAAAGACAATACTTAACCAACTTGATACATGAACTTGAACGGTGACACTTAGTCAAATTTGACATGACACGTGGGTGGGTTAAGTCACGAACCTGAATGACAAACACTTAACCAACTTGACATGCTAGACTGATATGGGTTAAGTCATGAATTTAAAGGACAACACTTAACCTATTGGACGGAAACCCTAGTTACGTGGTCCGTTTCAGCAGTAACCCACTAGATGTATCATGGTACCCTGGAACTAGGCAGGGTGGGGAACGATTACTGGGCTGATTGTAAGCGACCAGAACGATGGCTGTGTTGGTGCGCCAGTGTAGGTTCTGGTGGGCTATGGTCGTGCACGTGGTCCAGAGTTGAAAAAGCAGGCATTGGGCATCAGTAGGTTTATCTGTGTATTCTTGATTCGTTTCGGTGGTTGGCACCCTAGGGATTGATACACCCTATGGAGGACCTAGCACAGGTGACTACATTCATGATAGGGCCGTATGACACCGACACAGGACAAGCTAAAACTTGTAGGGAGCCGATCGACTAGTGGATCGTTTCGTTGGACCTAAAAATGGGTCATTTCATGATATTGGGCCAAGGGATCATTCCATGATTAATATAAGACATGGGTTGGGATTCTAGTACAGTTGATGCAGCGAATCTTGAATATGTGATGCTATACTTGATTTACACTTGAATTATCATGCTATCTTAGTCTATCTTGCCAATCTTGACAGCATCCTTATGTTTACTTTCAGTTTATACACGTCATGTTACCTTTATCTGTTTTTATGCTGAAAGTCACTTGGACTTACCAGTCTTTATGACTGACCCATTTTCTTTCGCCTCTTTTTCTTTCGTCCCCCAAGGTTCTCAGGGAGGAAACTCTAGCACTTAGCTTGGATTTCGCTTGTTTTGATTCAGCTCATGTACGGTTTGATCTTGGGCTATGCTATGGCTGCATTTTTGATACCTTTGGGGAATTAAGCTGCTTTTGATGTTTTAAGTTTATGCTTCTTTATTTATGCAAGACAGAATTTGTTGTAATGGAAAATAATGACCTTGGCTATTTGATGTAAAAGGTTTTGACTCTTTTTGAAAGAAATGAAATTTATCTTTTGATTCTTCCGCTGTTTTATTTATGTTCTGTCTTGTAATATTTTCTATGTTTGTTTACCTCGATAATGCTCCTCCAAAACTAGTGCATTCCCTTTGTGAGTGACCCTAGGGGAGGTGGGGTGTTACATTTGGTATCAGAGCAGAAGGTTACCAGACTGGGAAAAAGTTTTTAAAACCTTCTGAAACTATTTTCAAAACCGTTTACAATGAAGCATTTTTCAAGGAAAAAGTCTTGTTTTATTTAAAGGCTATTCCCCAAATGCCATTAGCACTATCCTTTGTTTCCTCGTTTGAATTTCTTTTCTCCATCTGTAGTCGCACAAGTTTTTACCTATGGCTAATCGTCTTTCTAGCTTTGTAGAGGGTTTTCTGTACGATGGAGATAGTTTCCGTGAGGCTTGTTAACATGTTACATAGGAAAGGTATGAGTGATAGGTTAAGGCGGATGAGTCTCAGAACGAGAAGAAAGACTTCCAGAAGGGAGGCGAGAACAACGACAACAATAATAACAAGTCACGTGAGAAAAGAAAATGCCACTTCTGCGGTATTGAGGGGCATATAGCCCAGGATTGTAGAAAGAAGAAGATGAAGATGGGAGCATGCTTTCAGTGTGGTGAAACTGGACATATCAGCAAGAACTTCCCTAAGAAGCAAGGGCAAGCCCCACAAGCAGGACCTTCTGGGGGTACATCTTTAACTTCTTCTCCTAGATGCTTTGTTTTATCTTGCTTATCTTCTCAATCCTATCTTGAGAACCTTAGGTAGAACCCTTCTGGATGTAAACATGTGATTGAAACATGTTATGGTTGATGTTTGCAAATGGTTGCAAGTGGGTACTCGTGGTTGCATAACACACATTAGGCACTAGATCGGCTCAGACACATTTTCATATTGCATATGCATGAGTGTTTATACTTGTTTATGGATGAAATTGAATGTGTTATCATATGGATGTTGCATATGGATGGATGTTTGTGCACACATATAGTGTTTATGTGACTATGACTATTTGCACACATGTTGGATTCAAGACACTAGACATATTTTGCATTAGGAAGATCAATCAGGCCTGATCATTTGCATTAGATAAGGAACATATACACACACTTTCTGCATATGTTCATATAGAATTAGTAATCTTTTAAGGACAAGGGTTGCTTATGGATGATGGTTGAGTAGATGGTTTATTGGATGATAGGATGCATTCTTCTTAACTTGAAGATTTCGGGGACGAAATCCTTTAAGAGGGAAGAATGTAACAACCCGAATTTTTATAACATGTTAAAACCATAAATCAAGGCAGAATTAAATTTTAAAATAAGAATCAAGGGAAACAGGTTACGCCATTGCGTTCGTCTCGAAATTTTACATGAAATAGAGTCCGAGTTTTCGAAAATCGGAGTTCGGATGAAGAAGTTATGGCCTGTAGAAGATTCAGCAGATTTTAGGCAGCACAGGACCAGGCAGGTCGACCTGGGGGTCGACCTGGGAGCCAGGTCGACCATGTGGTCGACCTTAGTGTCGACCTACACCCCAATCGACCATGTTTTCGACCTCCCCCCTTACAGGTCGACTTGGTCGGCCTGTTTTGACCCAGAACTCATTTTTGAAGCCTGAGACGTGTTTTGATGGTCCGGATTGATTCTAGGGTTAATCTAAGGGCCTAAACTAGTTGCTACCCCTATAAATACATCCTAAGACCTAGACTAATTCATACAAATCATTCTTACACTGCAATGCTGCTAATTCACCTATTGAACCATGGTCGCTGCCTCCAAATTAAAGCTTAAGTATTCAAACTCGATTCAAATCAAAGATCAACGCTTCTATAACAATTCAAGAGAATAGACCAGCGACACCGCAACGTTCTACGACAAATTTCTAGACTTGACTTCTGCATCTAAATTTCTTAGACCACGATCTGTAAGTTCCAGTTACTTTTAGATAAAAACTATAAATCTAATATGGGAATGTTATAAACTGGAATTGATTTATGTATGATTCATATCTATTCTTTTTTTCTTCTTGGATCGTGACTATTGGGAATATTGCCTACGACGTTGAAACTATTGTTAATGGCCTAAGAATATGACGGTGAACATAAGATTATGCCTATGACTATGAACATAAGACTACGCTTATGATTGTGAACATAAGACTATGCCTATGCCTATGACTGTGAACATAAGACTATGCCTATGCCTATGACGGTGAACATAAGACTATTGCCTATGACTATGACAAGGACAATTATGACTAATCACCTATGATTCATGACCATGAGGTTATTGCCTAGAATTATGACTATGAAATTGGATCTAAGCTTGATTTTCTATTCAGACCTATTTTCCTTATTTGTATTGATTTTGGGGATTTTTCTATTTAAGTTAGATCTATCCGTGTTCTTGAATCTAGATTATTATAATTCAAACCTTTTCATTTTCATGATGTTATGCCTGCGATGTTTTAATCAATTTATTCAGTTAGGTCATGCCTTGGAAATAAATTGATAATAGAGCAATGTTTATTATGTTGATCTATGCCTGTGGTTCTATTCTATCATCATGTTGAATTGGGAATTAATGAATAAGTCTATTCATATGAACTTGGAGTATAACCTGTTATGACAAGTTGTGTAGTTTATCATGTTATGCCAGTTTTAGGTTGTGAAATCATATCACATATGTGACCAAATGTTAGATCTACATGTTTATGTGTGTATGTTAAACCTATGTCATATTTCAAGTTCACACTTATTCATATGTTCGTGATTGATTTGCAAGTTCACATATATGTAAGTTGATTTAGTCTATGTTGCAAATTCACATATATGTATGTTGGTTCAGCCTACGCTGCAAGATCACACATATGACATTCATTTTGATTATTTTGCAAGTTCACACTTATGATGTTCATATTGACTATTCCGATGATGCCAAGTTTACGCCTATGTCATGCTTATGTTAATGAATTGCTTTATGCCAATTTTGTGTACGTCAAATTAGGCTAAGTTTTTAGCCTAATATTATATGTCAAAAAAACCATGCGGACGGAAAATTAGGCTAAGATTGTTAGCCTAATATTTAGACGGGGTAACGTTTGGAAAAATTGGTAATTATAGGAAACTTGACATGAAACTTGCCTTGAAAACTTGACACGAACTTGACATGAATCTTGAACATGGACATGGCACTAGAAGGAACATGAAAATGGCCAACTCGAGGTTGGGTTGAGTTTGCAGTGTAATTCTGCCCGGAACCGCCGGGCAAATCCAGTTACTGCAAACAACAGGATCCAATGTGGGTAGTTGGTCATATCGCGCTTGAAACCCGAGGTCAGACTGAGTTGTGGTGTAATTCTGCCCGGAACCGCCCGGCATATCCAGTGACCACAACAACAGGTCTGATGTGAGAGGTTGGGGTGCATTAATGAATTAATGCCACATGATAGGGTTAAGTCATGAACATGAAAGACAATACTTAACCAACTTGATACATGAACTTGAACGGTGACACTTAGTCAAATTTGACATGACACGTGGGTTGGTTAAGTCACGAACCTGAATGACAAACACTTAACCAACTTGACATGCTAGACTGATAGGGGTTAAGTCACGAATTTAAAGGACAACACTTAACCTATTGGACGGAAACCCTAATTACGCGGTCCGTTTCAGCAGTAACCCACTAGATGTATCATGGTACCCTGGAACTAGGCAGGGTGGGGCACGATTACTGGGCTGATTGTAAGCGACCAGAACGATGGCTGTGTTGGTGCGCCAGTGTAGGTTCAGGCGGGCTATGGTCGTGCACGTGGTCCGGAGTTGAAAAAGCAGGCATTGGGCATCAGTAGGTTTATCTGTGCATTCTTGATTCGTGTCAGTGGTTGGCACCCTAGGGCTTGATACACCCTATGGTGGACCTAGCACTGGTGACTACATTCGTGATAGGGCCGTATGACACAGACACATGACGAGCTAGAACTTGTAGGGAGCCAACCGACTAGTGGATCGTTTCGTTGGACCTAGAAATGGGTCATTTCATGATATTGTGCCAAGGGATCATTCCAAGATTAATATAAGACATGGGTTGGGATTCTAGTACAGTTGATGCAGCGAATCTCGAATATGTGATGCTATACTTGATTTACACTTGAATTATCATGCTATCTTAGTCTATCTTGCCAATCTTGACAGCATCCTTATGTTCACTTTCAGTTTATACATGTCATTTTACCTTTATCTGTTTTTATGCTGAAAGTCACTTGGGCTTACCAGTCTTTATGACTGACCCGTTTTCTTTCGTCCCCCCCCAAGGTTCTCAGGGAGGAAACTCTAGCACTTAGCTTGGATTTCGCTTGTTTCGATTCAGCTCATGTACGGTTTGATCTTGGGCTATGTTGTGGCTGCATTTTTTGCTACCTTTGGGGAATTAAGCTGCTTTTGATGTTTTAAGTTTATGCTTCTTTATTTATGCAAGACAGAATTTGTTGTAATGGAAAATAATGACCTTGGCAATTTGATGTAAAAGGTTTTGACTCTTTTTGAAAGAAATGAAATTTATCTTTTGATTCTTCTGCTGTTTTATTTATGTTCTGTCTTGTAATATTTTATGTGTTTGTTTACCTCGATAACACTCCTCCAAAACTAGTGCATTCCCTTTGTGAGTGACCCTAGCGGAGGTGGGATGTTACAGTATGTGACCCCGGTAAATTAAAATGTACGCTCAAATTGAATATTGAATGTTTTATACTTCAATTTTGACGAAACTAATCAAAACAGTCGAATTGGCTTACAAAACATATCCCATTGTGTTCGAAACGGGGGTATTTAGCTAGGGGTGACAGTCGTTGGGTTTGATTTGGAGTTCAGACGCAACGTTACAAATTAGTGAATTGAATATTAAATAATATATATATATAACATGGAAAATATAAACCCTAAATCTTTTATAACTTTCAGCGCCGTCACCCTATGAAATCAATGGCCAAGGCGATTCAAATCAAAACCCTAGTAATCTTCCATTCTGCGCCTCCATATCACGAATTTCAAAATCCAAATTCTTTCTCTCAACGATATGCATCAGATCGACAGTTATGATCATTAATCTCATTCTATATTAAGCGATTCTACCAGTCCATGGTGTCGCCATTCGTTTCGTTTTCTGGCAACCAGAAGGCCGCGAGTGGGGCGCTGCCGCCTGCGATGAGAGGTGGGGCGATGGCCTTCGCCATGGTACTCTTGGACCGGCTGCTAGTGCCTCGATGAAGCGCGCACATGTGGATGTTGGGGGTGAGCAAGGGTTCGATTTTTGTTGATGAAGACTAGCAATATTAAACCAAGAAGAAGGATTAATGAGGGTGATTAACCCTTAATTAATTTAATAATTATAAATGACAATGTTTTAAATTTCTGTTTTTTATAAAATTTGACATTGATTTATTTTCAGTTTTTAAAATAGCGATTTATGTAATTAGTTTAATTAATGTGGTAATTAAAATGTAATTAAATTTTTATATGCATAACATTTGTTTAAAAATCAAATTTTTATATGAAATAACTTTGTATTAAAAATGTGATTTTATAATTAGCATTGTTTGTAAAATAAAATTAGCATTGTTTTTAAAATAAAATTAGCATTGTTTTTAAAATATAAATAGAAAATTAAAAATATGATTTCTATGTATATAGCTTTGATTTAAAAATATGATTTGTAAATATATGAAATAGCGATGATTTAAAAGTGTTATTTTTATGTAGATAATAAAAATGTGATTTTTATTATAAAATAGTTTAAATTAGATATATGATTTTCAATTTATATATATCATTTATTTTAGAAATATAAATAGCACGATTTTTAAAAGAAAAAACGCAGTATAAAAACATGATTTTTAATACAAACTGCGTGAAACAGATTGCGACGGAACCGACTAGAAGTAAAACCGAATCCAAATCATCCAAAAAAGAATGGTGGAGTGGAAACCGTGGTGAGAACTCTCTCTCACTAAAAATTTTTGTTCGTTTATTTAATTTATTTTATAACTGTATAAAAATTATATAAAATTGACAGTGTTGATTTTTATCAGTTTAAACATTATAAACTGTATACGGTGCCTGTTAGATCACCTCCCACGTCCACAGACCATGGACGATTTAAATGGACTGTATTGTGTGTTGTTTGTGATGTTGAAATGTTTAACATATTAAAAATAATGTTAACATGAATGTGGTAGTTGAAAATTAAATTATAAATATCCATTCATAGTTAAACAGTGAGAAATTGGTTAATTAGGAAAATAATTCAAATTGAACTAGAATTGGTGAAATTTGTTAACCAATAATTTATTTAAATAAATTGTTGTTGTTTGAAAACCCCACACGGATCTAGGGATGATAATTTATTCACATCTCCCTGAATTTAATTATATGTCAATCGATTGATCGACAGACTGTGATGAGCGTTATTTATTTATTTTAAAGCTCACACAGTTGTAAATTTCACTTTGGATGTGAATGGACTGCTTAATGATTATTTATCATTATTGCTGAATACATGCGATGTATGAAATCAATATAACTGAAAATTATATGGTAATTGTTTGAGTCGCATTCCAATTCAAAAATAAAGAATATTTTTAAATAAAGAACATTTTAAAATAACGAATATTTAGTGAAGTAAAAAAACAATCATATGGTGAATTATATTTTTGTTAGTTAAAAATATCATCTTTAACATGTTAATGAAATAATAAAAATAAGCATATGTTGAATTACATGTTTGTTAGATAAAAATATTATTTTTAACATGTATGTGAAGTGAATAAAATTTACATGTCTTGAAATATATATTTTTTTCATTAAAAATATCACTTTCAACATATATATGTGAGAACCATTAAAATTTACAAGTCTTGAAATATATGTTTGTTCATTAAAAATGTTTGTTCATTAAAAATAAAGAATTTTTTTAAATAAAGAACATTTTAATATAAAGAATATTTTAAAATAAAGAATCTTTTGAAATAAATATTATTTTAAAATAACGAATATTTTAAAATAATATTCAGTGAAGAATAAAATTGTGATTTTGATGTCCAACTTTGGATGGATACAGAAATATAAAAATATGAAGCCAGGTTAAGTATAGAATGCCATTTTTAATCTGAACGTGTTTATCGATCGATTTTATTCATTGTATAATGAATATTGAAAAGAAGTGATTTTAAAATCTATTTTTTTTTTTAAAAAACTCACCCCACAAGGAGGAGAGCCCCCGAACTGCCTGGTCCGACCACAGGTATCGAACCTGCGACCCCTTTAATGGGAAGCGGGTGCAATACCACTGCGCCACTACTTGCGGACAGAAAAAGAAGTTGGAATCGTTTTAAAATGAATTTATAAATATTTATAAATACGTTTTAAACAGAAATCGATGAAAAGAATATAATATATATTATCATTTTAATCGATGAAAAGAATAAAA
Organism: Allium sativum; assembly: GCA_030737875.1. Lineage (NCBI taxonomy): Eukaryota > Viridiplantae > Streptophyta > Magnoliopsida > Asparagales > Amaryllidaceae > Allium > Allium sativum. Next base: position 744,485,089 of record CM060912.1, read on the forward strand.
TCTAATATTTTGAAAATATTATCATTTTAATATGATAAAGATATAGAATATTCAAATTTGATTTAAAATAGAAAAAGAAGTTGGAATCGTTTTAAAATGAATTTATAAATATTTATAAATACGTTTTAAATAGAAATCGATGAAATATATATAATATATATTATATATATTTAATAGCATGAATAGAACGCGCCGCGCAACGACCGTTCGTGAATTTCGACCATTAACTTCAAATTGATATAACGGGAGATCCGACCATCGGATCCTCCTAAAACTAGAACCGTTGGGTTCGTATCGAAAAGAGCTTTCTAATTAATAAAAGAGATTTCAAATCTAACGGTTAGATTGTAAAATATGTCCAAATCAACTAGGAAAAGGTTGTTGTAAATAAAGTTCGGTGGCCGTTATTGGAAACCGACTGTAACGGCCTTAATAAAATTATTAAAAATATGGATAAATTATGTAAAATCATAATAAATGATTTGGAAAGATTTTGGATGAAAAATTCCAAGTTTGAAATAACTAAAATATGTTTTAATCGAAATGAACTAGTTTTTAACTAGAATAATAATCCAATGTTTTTAAATATATAAATTGGATTTGTAAATGCATAACTAGAATTTTCCAAAGTATGAATTTAAATGGAAATCATCTTCGGGATATTTCTATATTGGACTCCGTGATTATACGGATATTGTTGAGGAATTTGAAAGATATAAATATCGTTATTCCCAATACAATATTTGTTGATTTCAGAACTTGGTATTGAATATAAGCCGATATAATTTCTATTCAGAGCCTTTTATTTAATGTCAAATTGGATTTTGGGTTTGTTATGAATGGTGTCTTCAATAACACTGTTCTTAAACCCAGTTGAGAAAAGAATAAATCTTTTAATTAAGATTTAGCGAGGTTTTCCAATTAATTAATATTCAATTGGAATTGAATAAAAGAATTGGATTTTGGGTTTGTCGTGAATGGTGTCTTCGATAACACTATTCTTAAACCCCGTATGAAAAGAATAAATCTTTTAATTAAGATTATTAGAGTTTTCAATTATATTTAGTAACTAGGTTGGAACCCGTGCTTCGCACACGAGTAATTACGTGATACTGTTGGTAGTTCAATTGAAGTTATATATGGTTAATAATCATATGGTGGACATAAGTTTTTACGTATTTGTGTTTGTTAAAGGCTAATATGGGATCATGAAGTTGCTTGGCATATAGAATGAGAAGTCAGACAAAAGTGATTGATAGAGTATGAACTAAAGTAGCACACAGATGACACAAATATGCTTGCTTGCACTCCGTACTTGGAGCAGCAAGAATGCTTATCATTAAAACAAAATGTGACGTAGTGATATCATGCAATAAACTAAAGCACTAAAACAGTCTTACTGCTATTCTCTTTTCATGCAATATATAGTGATTAAGCTTCAATAAATCCATGGCAATGTATAAACCACATAGCACCATACAATGTATAAATGAGTTGCACGCAGTGTATAAGCAATAAATAATATTAAGCTTATCAACGGTCACTATAGGTAAAGAACTTTTCACATTATGTATTAATGAGCATACGATTCAATGTATAAGCAATGAATCATGTTCAGTTCAGCAACCAACAACAATATAAATTGTAAAGCAGGATCCTTCTATTGCTGATGTGGATATCTGACAATCTCGCAAATATCGCTTTATCAAGTTGCCTGATTAATTTTTAAAACGTCACTGGAAAATTGTATTACCATGTGTCCCATAACCGATTAACTTCTTCCCCACTTTCTTCATTTTTTTCCGTCCCTTCTGCGACATACCCACGTTCTCCACTCTCAGTCTTCTACTACCTACTGTTTCCTCTTTCCTGTAAACGTCTTCTGTCTTGCGATTAAACTTCATTGATTCTCCAAACAACTTTTTCCCCTCTACTGTAGACACCGGCTTCTTCAACCGACTGAACTCCATTGCTTTCCTAACCGGATTCAACTTCCTCTGCAAATTATGGTTTACAAAAATAACTCTTCATTAGAATGGAAACTAAAATGTTGGGATTTCTATTTAAATCTCAGTTTAGAGGAACATATTAAATACTAACCATAATACATTAATTATTTGTGTATATCTAATGGTGAAGGAGGACCATTATGAAGGCAGACATAGTCAACAGTTGCTAAATATTATAAAAATAGGTCATGTCATAGGCTAAAAATTGCATAACCAAGCACAAAATCTTGCAGTTAGCGCAAACAATAGTACAAGTCGGTCATATTGCATACATTGATTGCTTCATCCTGAGTAGCAGAAAATAAAGTATGTTAAACCTATATTTAAATTTATCACTGTTAATTAATATAATAGCACTTTATTAAGATCGAAATAGCACAATTTTATTACAAGCTGATCAGAGGTTCGCTTTAAATTTCTGCTTGCAACATATTCAGATGTGTTCACACCTCCATCCCTTTGAAATGGATTTGGGGACAAATGAATCCGTAACAGTTCGGCGTTGATGAGGCAAAGACTGAAAGATGTGGTTTATTAAAACCTACTGTTGCTTTATATTTAGGAAATAAAATTAATAATAATTGGCTTAGCATAGTGATACAGGATTGACTCCTAAACAATGGATATGGTTCCAGACTGGATGAGACAGCATGAGGACAATATTATTTCTATTGATATGCACAACAGATAATCCAGAAAAGATTCATACTTTATTTCCATGTAATGCAAATTAGTATAACATGTTCATAATTTGTATTTATGAATTTTTAGTTGAATAGAGACCAAAAATAGTATATTCTTACAATTAAAATTCAATTGGGATAAGTATTGTAACAAATTTTAGAATCTGAAAATAGCAGTCCAACAATGCATAAAAAAGTAACATAACTTTTATTTGGCATGATTACGGATCGATTAAGATAAACATTGGATTAAATTACAGCATAGTCTATCCACAAAATCGTGAGGTGGTGATGTCAAAGGAAGATGAATCACAGATTCCTTTGACTTTGAAACTTGAAAGACGTAGTGAAAGAGTGTTGAATCAGGCGTTTCATATTTTATGTTGAAGTACAGTATATGATTTGTATTATTTCTGGCTAGTTTATATTGTTATCAACAGAGAATTGAACAGAATAATGGTGTTACTGTAAAATAAACGTGGGCAATATGTCTTAATAATAATATCAAAAAATGCATAATTGACATTCCAGGTAGGTGAATGACTGTAGACTAAAGCAAAAGATATGAAATAACAACCAACGCATTTTTAATAAGTGGATACATGCACATGCTTGCATAGTACATAATGAGCGAACAAAGTCAACAGACTTGAGAAAAGAATCAAAAAATTGTACATAAATATGATGAACTTAAAATGGAAATAGAAAAGGATGCATAAAAAACATAAAGACATAAATATCGGTAAGAAATGCACAAGTTAAAAAAAATTATAAAATCGTATTAGTCAGTATAACCAAGTAACTGACAACCTGTGTTAATTAGCATTCAAATTAAAGAAAAGCTACTGTCAAGTATAAGAAACTTTTTTGACCAAATTGTTGAAATGTTCACAAAATGTATCACAATTATGACTGAAAAAGCTGAAATATATCACACGGTTAAAAAAGGAAGCTTACATGAGAAAATTTAGATCCACTTTGATGAGGAAAATGACATAAAGTGATCAAAGAAAGCTGCAGTTACATGGAGGTGTAAACTACAAAGAAAGTGTAGTAAGGGCAATGTAGCCAATGTAAAATTCTAGCAGCATAACCCTTTCATAGTTGTAGATCTAAAAGCTGAAGAAAAGATACGAAGCTAACGAATCGTGATAGATTGGAAGTTACCAACTATGATTTGCTAAAGAGAGAATATAGAGTTAAAATATACAGATAATCGGTCTTAGTTATTAAACTAAAACAGCAAAATGTATGAACATGTTATCATCTAGGGACAACTAACTATTTCAGAAAGAGTAAATAAATAACAACCAACGAATAAGCAAAAAACATAGAGAAATGGATACATTATGATATGCTGCAGGTTGAAATAACGCAACAAACAGAAGGAACTGAAAATATTTTAAATCGGAAATTTATAGCGTAGAAATAAAACTGAGCTTTGAGCTATATTTCAAATTTTTATACGTATTTAGGTGTATGGCATTATATTAGTTTGTCTCCAACGAAAATTGAAGGATTCATTTGACAGAATCTTAGTTATAAACATACGGAAACAAATCATATGATTTAGTTACATATAATTGACTGATAAGTTGGATCACGATTGTGCCTTGCTGCTACTTAAGGTTTCTCATGCATAAATAGAACATTAGGTGTCAAAGAAGTTTACAAAGTAGTTGTTAAGGCAAAAGCCTTTTTTAACATGATAGTTCAAATATGCATGTTAACCTTTTTCCATTGATGACTGTTATTGCTTATATTCATACTTGACGGGATCAATAATTACAACTCTCATTCCCTTAACCAACCATATCAATTACAATATATTGATAGTTCAAATCACGAAGTTCTCTGTTGTTCATACATAAAATATATAACAACAATTAACAAATTAGAATAGCATACTTTTGAGAAGGGAAAATGCTATTGCATTCGAAACAGTTTTTGTCACTTTTTGGGATGAAGAAACAAAATTTTCAATGGCCTACGCACAAAATTAGAGAATATAATAGAACTATTATTTTAACTTTGAGTTGTAGACAAATTATTATGGAACATTGAAAATGTAAATCATGTTGGTAGATGAAAATATTACTTTTATAGCTCTCGTATATCTGTAAAACAATTAGAAACAAGATAAACAAATATGTGTATATGTAGTGTATATATGTAAAGCATACAAACATAGTGAGTGATACAAGTAATGTGTAATGTTAATGAATTCCCCAGAAAGTAATTTGCCAATTTTTTTATTATTACTAAACCTTACATACAATTCTATTGAGTAGATAAACACATAGTTAGTGACATGTGGATGGTAATTTTATTGTATTATCTTTAATCTTCAGGTTTTTTTTTTTTTTTTTTTTTTTTTTTTTTTTTTTTTTGCCAGAAATAGGCTATGAAAGTGCACTCCGATCTTGTCGTTGATGATAAATATAAACCATGGTTGAAGAAAAAAGAATCAATCCCAAGTGGAATTTAAGAAGTCGATCCACTAAAGAAATCAGGTAAAACAAATATATGAACATATTTGAGGAGCATGATGTAGACGACAATGCTTTAGGAATTCATGCGAAAAAATATAGAGTGGGAATGAAGCAGATAAGCATGATGCACATTTTGTATCTTCAGGATTTCCACTCGTATTCACTAATACAGATCTAAATGGGGATGTTCGTGCAATTGGGTGCACATTACAGTGAGGTGGCCCTTTCGGTAGTAATGAAATGCTGCTAGATATGAAAGGAACAATATTCAAGATAGTAATTGATATGCCATGGATAATTTGCATTATTACCCTAGGGCGAGTAGAAGCATAAATAGACGCAATTATAACTGACTCCATTCAGCTGAAGCCACAGATAGTCGTATGTGAAGCTGATACTACGGCTGAATGGACTCTCAGAGGATAATGGAAGATTATATTGATATAAAAGTTGTATGTATAAAGAAATATAGACAACATAAATTTTAATCAATGACCTTTAAGATTTGATGTTTCTTTATTGTGCATATATGAAGTTTCTCTACTTTGATTTTAGGAAGAAATTGTTTTATTAAATTTATATTTTTCATTTCTATCCCACAAAATCATGTTAAATTTTCAATCCTAAAATCAGAATTTAATTAAATCTAACGTGTATTATATAAAGACTAAGTAAAAAAAAGGTAAAATATAGAGACATACTATGGAATACATATTGCAATTCAGTATCCTTTTCAAACAGAAAACTAATGAAAATATAATCTTTTTCATAAGCACCAAAATCATCTTAGGAAAGAAAGGAATATCTTATTGACAAAAAAATATTATGAAAAAAGTATATGAAATTATAATGCACAAATACTTAAAAAAATTCTTCATATAAAGTTTAGCCATCATGCAATAAAGTATAAAAAGAAGGAACTTCCAGATTTAAAATCTGATGCTGACCTAGTTACCAGAAGTATAATTTTGGAACATTTATACCAATCGTTTGATTACTCACAATCCCACTTGGCTAAAACACAATTAAACACAAATTGAAACTACATTTAATGTCAATGAACTGCGAAAAAAGATCGGTCTGTCAAATCTATGGTGCATGTAGCCATAATATTGAACGCAACCTGTATCCTGGTATATATGCAAGTCCCAACAAAAAACGATAAACATATAACGTATTTTCATACAAAGAACAATCAGTAATGTATGTACGTGTGAGAAGATGTACAAATTAAGTGTACATTATAATTTTGCATAGAATTCATTCTACCACTCAACTTTATATCATTGAAATTTGTGTATAAATATATGTTCCGATAAAGTAACTGTTATTGGTTTAAAATTGGCAAGTTACTTTTAGGGGAATTCACTATCGTTACACATTACTTGTATCACTCACTATGTTTGTGTACCAGCTGTTTGAAACCATGCTGACTAACGTTGCACTAGTACTATCCCAAATGCCCCTTCCCAACCATAGGTGTACCTCAGTCACGTTAAGTATTGCACAAAAGTTGAAAGGGTTGTAATATAAGAAAGCAAATTAAAATTACCTGATCAGCAGCGTGTAGTAGGAAGAAGATAGGTTTCCTATGTGTTAACAGATCCAAGCGCTTACTCTGCCATTAGGACGTATAAACGAAACAGGTCAGAAACAACTGTGATTATTAGACCCCACAGCTTCCAAATAGCTTCATTTTCAAATCAAAAGCATACAAATTTAGAAGGTACGTAAAAATTGAAAACTTTTAAATTGACGAAAAGTTGTGAACTGTACATTACTTTAGATACATGGTATGAAAAGCAGTAAAAAAAAAGGCACCGAGCACCAAAACAAAAATAGCGGCTTAAGTAAGGTGGGCAGAGTTGACGTGACCGACGCTAACAGTTATTTTTTTTATCTCCCCCTTAAATATACCATTTAACCCATAAGTATCCCATCTAATCCATAAACTAAACTACCTCATTTAACTCATACACTATAATACTCAGTGTAAATACCCCGTTTAAACGTCTCGCTTGACGCCGCAAATGTACCTTATTTAACTTTCAACCTCATTTAAATAACCCGCTAAAATTGAAGTCATATTTTTTTAAACCCTTTCTCTACTTTCTTTGCTTCATCCCTAACCACCTCTGCAGGCTCTACTCAGTTTGTATCAATATAATTACAAACATGTCAACTGTACATAATTTATGTACGAACAACCACTTTTATCTTATGAAGTTGCAATTATTCGGAAAGCAAAAAATAACGCTTAGGTTAAATTATGCACATCCTTTTAAGATGCAAACTTAGTAATGTATATATATGGGAGTGAAATAATATCGGAGTAGAATTCAGAGGAAAGCAAACAGATATACCTAGCAATTATTACCTGACTCACATAAAACAAAAACGATAGCAGTGGTGATGTAGTAAAATGTTAGCGTACAAAAGTTGCTTCATATCGATACATTTTTTATCGTAGGATAAGGATAATGAAATATTTACATAGACAAATCACATAATGAAATGGGTGAACAACAAACATATAGACTATATGGTCAATGTCCGATTAAATGCAAAAATTGTGAATAGGATAAGGACAACGAAATATTTACATAGACAAATCACATAACGTAATGGGTGAAGAACAAACATATAGACGATTAACTGATCTGGTGTTGGATGAGTAGATTAAGCTAAATAGGGATATTTTTAAGAAGTAATCTAGAAGCCCGAATAAACATGTCCTTCAATTTTAGATAAATATTCTAAATCAACGTATATCAAATTTAAATAATTATATGTAATCTAACTATGAAAGAATGAAGTTAAGCTCAATTTATGCTTGAACTATTGTTTTTTACTGCTAACCTGAATGTAAATTTGATAAAATGGACATTCAATGACATGTACAGCTGGAGCATAGGCATGTAACAGACATGGAAATCCAAATAACATAGGTATATGATTAAAAGATATAAACATTTGCAGGAAAAAAATAAACATGCATATGTGGTATTATGTGCATATACATGCTATACATATTCCAGTTTATAGCACTAAGTGTTAATAATTTCGTAGCAAAAGTAAATATATATTTCAAACTTTTAGCAGTTTTCGTTGATAAATATGATAATAGTTAATAAAATAACTTTGCAATGAACTGATATTTTTAATGTCTCATTACATATGATGCATGTGACCTATAACAGAGACACATTTATGACAGTATATATAAGGATCTTCTCGGCAGACAACAAACATTGTAATTGTGTCATGCAGCCATAATTACACAACCAGAGTTGCTATTTGTCTTTGCATGATATTAATTCGCACCATATCAAACAAAAGTGGTTCATTGCAAAAGTGTTCAGTACAGCCTATGGTCGTAAGTTAAAGTTGTATGTAGGTTGACGTAAGTTAATATCGTAAGAGAGCAGTAACAGTTATTCGTACAGCCTGTCGTTGGCCCAACCTCAGTGGTGTTCAGTATAAAACAACTGGGTATAAAAAATAGCGACAAAAAGGTAGGTATTTGTGGTGCATGTTTTTAACCACATTATTATTTACAGGAATAATATTAATTCAAAAATGTATCCTTTATAAGGGGAGAAAACAATGGCAACGTTTGTGAAGTATGCGAAGCAAAGACCAAATCGGATGTCATTTTACTGCGCCTAACACTTATGTAAGAATTTCTTGCGACACCGTGTTTTTATACACTAAACTATAACAATGTTCTGAATAAATCAAATCCCCGTTGAGTGATAGTAATTTTTTCGGATACTTTGAGATTACAAAATTAAAACAATTATAATAAAAACACGGTTGCTACTGGCTATTTTTAATGTAGAGTAAACATCCATAACTAAGATAAATAAGGAAAAATATGGACACTAATTCAGCAGGTAGGCAAACTTCAAAAAAGTAGAATATTGTAACCATAAATCAAGAAATTTGAAAATAAATAAATAGCCCATGAGTGAATGAGTGAAAAAATAATAATTAATCAACTCAACCATAAACTAACCTGATTTGAAAATGAAAAAGCTCTAAGATGGGAAAACAATATGATGGAAATAGACGTATTAACTACTACCATACGAATTAGTATAAGTCGTTCATTTGTTAATGGTATCCTTAACTATTCCATGATTATTCCATATTAGGTGAGAGTAGTCGATTTAGTTTTGACTAACCTTTTTGAAAACAAATGAGCTTAAGAAAATCCTGCTTTAGTATAATCAAACAAATAGATTTGCACAAAAACCTCCGATATTCAAAAACGAAACAGCTCTAATTTGTGATAACAGAAAGTAAATGAGTGAAATAAATAGGTTAGATCACAATTATCATACGGTTAGCAAAAGTCAACCACTTCATAACGATATTTTTAACCTTTTAGTATGTTTGACCATTCAATGAATCCCAAGGTTAACATTATGAAGAGAAGATGAGTTAATATAGTCAAACTGTGAAAAAAACCTGGAAAAGAAATAAAACCTGCTCTAATGCAAATTAGTTTACCCACAAATTTCCATATTCACAAATTAAATTCCTATAATGTGTCATAACAGAAAAGTAAATAAAGGAAATGAACATCTTCTTGCACCAATCGTGAAGTATTTTTTACAGAACCAATGATCCCCGATCTACTGTAATGGACCGCTGATCTTCTTTTTAAGTTAGAAATATGTACAACTTCTCCTAGCCAGAAAAAGGAAAAAGGAAAAAAGGGCAGTACGCTATGGTAATTATATGCAAGATTAATGAGATTTTTTTAAGTATTCCTATGTTAAGATGACTACGGTAACATGAAAAAGAAGTTTGAAAGTTTTCGTTGTGTCAAAGGCAGCAAAGTTGTTCTCATCAGTCAATCTTTTTCTATAGGTAACACCAATAAGAAATAATTTTATCTATTTGAAGCAACAATAAAATTGGAAGGCACTACTGTAACAAAATCAACTGTAAATTACTGATTGTTGTAAGTTCCTAATGGATACCTACCCTATATGAAAGATGTCTGCTCTGCGGATGCTAAACTTACATGATAAATATATGCTAAAATTCAAAATCTAGGTCAAAAAACATATAGTTAACAGTGGCGAAGAAAAATACAAAATCCTAGAGTAAAACCTATTGAATGAGCGATAGCTAATATCCTTCAAGGGAGAGTTGGAAATGTGTCGTCGGTTGGCAGAATGGCTGCAGCAGACGATGGCGGTTGCGTTGTAGACCTCGATAGGAATAGACGGCGGATTATTGGTACTTCGGTAGAATTTTGTGCCGATTTGAAAATTAGAATGGAATCGAAAACATGGAGTGTGGTTTAGACAACGATTTGCTTTAAGTTTCTAGAATTGGGAAAGTAGATCCTGACAATGTGGGAACGTGGGCTGCTTCGTTTTAATTTAATTTTATTTGTTTTTTTTCTTTTCGTTTTTTTATAAATGCGGGTCGGGATGTCAAGCGGGAGCAAGAATCCATAAATCGCTGCATTCTATGAGGCCACCTAAGCGTTCTTGGAATTGCGCTTTTATGTTTAAGTAATAGATTGGAATAAAATGAAATGTGAATTGGGTTTATCGTGAACTGTGTTTTAAATGACATTAGTTCTTTAACCCAGTTAAAAAATAAAATTAATTTGTTAACTTTGAATAATCATTAAGTAATGATTTTTGAGATTAAAACCGAACTAGAATTTTAATGAATCTTTAAATAGATTGAAATGGGAATGAGATAATTAAATTTATCGAATTCTTGAAATGATCGAGAATGGAGTACTACCTGTTTTACTCCGGTTGATAGTCAAATCTTTAATTATATTTGAACGTGTAATGGTAATTAAATTTACCAAGAACACAGTGGGTGTTAGATATGGAGTGCTACCAGTTTTGCTCCATGGGATAAATAGATTGGGATTGGAAAATAATAAATGATTATTGCGGTAAGGTTCGATAATCCCGACTAGTTAATAAAATCTGTTGAAATTGATATCCAAAAGAAGATTAAAGAATAATTTTACAAGAATTTATCTTTCATTAAATTTTTGGGAACATTTCCATAATAATGTGAATATTTTATTAAAAGAATATTCTGAATTGAAATGAGGCGTATGGTGTGTTTTATAGCACTTGATTATAAAATACGTGTGTTATTCGGAAAGACCGGATTTAACCCATTCTGAATAATTACTACGACGACTAAAGTCGACTATGAAGACGGTGGTTGAAGACCGGAGTTCTTCACATCATCTAGATGATTACTGATGTCTTGATTGGATTGTACACCCAATACAAGGAAATAAGTGGTGATCGTTCATACGTACTTGGAGATCGACGGATATGCGAGGACCTCTCTCCTATATTAGACATATGGGACGAGGAATAAGGTGCCTCCGATTTCGTTCAGACCCAGAACGGGCTTGTAAATGGATGTGTGTATGACATTGAATTTTATTCTATGTTGTTTGATCTCTATTAAATATATATCTGTTTGGTGGAGGAGAATTTATTCTCTTGCTTAACACCCTTCTCTGAGATGTACGAGCTTAGAGGTTGTATATTGATAGACATTAGTTGCATGACGTGAATTATCAGTGTGGCATGCTATAATGCAAATGATCAAGGCTTTTGTTGAAAAGTAGAGTCTTATGGATGATGATCAAAGCACAGCTTTAGTTAGCATAGCTTTGTGTATAGCGATACTTCGCGAGCCTCACATCCCGGTATGAACGAGAAACGGGAGAGGACTGCAGGGAGAACATGCATTTCTTTCTAACTAGGAGTGGTGTCATGTTATGGAGCCCAGACATTTTACTTATGTGGATGATGGAATGAGCCGCCTCAGATATTGAGTCCCTAGTGACTCAGATTTTATTCCCCATAGGGCAGGGAAACATATTTCTCAGGAATTACTAATCCACTAAAGTAAGTGTGGACCGGCCATGAAGATCCAAGGTGCAGTTGCGACTGATCCTGAGGCACAGGCTAGAGTGTCTCGAATTCGATAAGGACGATCCCTTGCCTTGGTTCATGATGAAAATCTAACTTCCAATACGACATCATGCAGTTTTGATTGTAGAACTAGTATGGTGACATGATATATGGTACTCATGTCGTCTATGATTGATACATTTATATTTGAAGTTGTTTTAAACACTATGAACTTATAATATCAAAATGATTCGTTTTATACGTATCAAGCATGATTGGCTATTATAAGGGAAAACTCTATCCTCCGGCTTGCGTTGCATTGTGTGATGGGACCTGAGTCTTGTAATAGCTTCATTTTTCCAAAAAGCCTTGCGTTATTTTAATTTAAAGTAAGATTCATGTGGAGTAAATCCGTTCCGTGTTTTACGGCATGGTCCCATGATTTCCCAACTTTTAAAGTAAAGTTAATAACTGTTTTTAGTTCTCACACCTGTCCCATGACTGACCTGGAGTTTATTATTTTATCCTAAACTCTGGGTACCCATATTTTCCACGCGGACAGCTAGTAGTTTTGGTTTTCGCAGATAATTTCTTTTCACAGGATCCTGGATTACAGCTGGAGCTATATTCGGAAAGCTTTATATCCGTATATCTCTTTCAGTTGTGTCAGTAGTTATTTTCCGCTATGCATTGTACTTATGAATTATTTTCCGCTGCTATGTAATTTTAAATCTCTAATATTATTTTATTTCCGCTATGTAATATGTATTCATACTCTGATATATTCTTCAATTCTGATGTAATTGTTGTAATAACAATGAAATGTTCTATTGTTTTTGTTCTGATGAGTGTTGTTCTCAACTCAATCCGGGCTTTCTCGAAAGGGGAAGTTTGGGTCGTTTCAGCGTGGTATTAGAGTTTTGGTTTACATAGCTCGAGAACAAGGCACATTAGAACCAAACGAAAGAATTCATCAGAGATTAGATTAGTAATATCCAATAAGAATAACTTGTTAGAGATGGGATCAGTAGTATCCTAGAATAAGTTTCAAAGAGTGTTATTTTTAAAATAAAAATGAAAACAAACTAGTTTTGAAAATTATACCTTGTTACACGTATTTGACTATTTTATATTATATTAAATTGGGACAATCGAGTATATGAAGATTTTGCATATACACCTAGCTAGTGTATATACGGAGTCTCAAATATACTGGATAGATATAGAATCACACTCTAGTCGCCCGGTGTTAATTCTGGTAATGCGGCCACATTATCAGTATTTATGTTCGAGTTTCGAAAGTGGGATATTTATATATTTCCAATTGACTGGTGTGAGAACCAAAACTTAAATAAGGTCTATTGTTTGGGATTGGCATTAAAAATATGATTTTTGGGTATATATAAAAGTTATGCATTTAAAAATTTAATCAACCAATAGATTGCTGGTTGTGTTGTTTGATTATTAGTCAGATTAATAAAAATATATTGGAACCATAAAACCAATGAGAGAAATGAAAGTAAAGTTAGCCAAATTGAATCAAAATATTGAATTAAATTGAAAATTGATTGAAATTGCATACATATACATATGTATATAATGAACAGGTCATACCATGGAAGCTAAGAAGAGGAATAAAATTGTATGCCCGACAAATAGGTACATATTTACTGTATTTCTTGGGTTTGATGATTTTATGAGCCGATTGGCAAGCCGCTTGGCCTTTTCTTTTTCTTTTGGATTGATGAGGTCCCTGTGTGGCTAGTTGCGGTTTTAAATGTCTCCCCGTACAAAGGAGGTTATGGCAAAAATTTAGGGTGTTAGCCAAATTTTTGAGAAATTAGAAAAATCTTAGAAACTGAAAAGCCGAAGAATGAAAGCCAGAATGAAAGTTGAGTTGGTTAATTAGTTAAAAAACTTTCAACTCTGTTCCTTTTCGAGGACGAAAAGATTTTTAAGTGGGGGAGATTGTAACAACCCGAAAATTCGGAACCATTTTTTTTTTTTTTTTGCTATTTTAATGAATTTTGAACATTTAAAATGATTTATTTTAAATAATAATGATTAAAAAATTTATTTTAATCGAAGTTAGAATACAAAAATTTAAATTAATTATATAACGAGCCTAAATGGCGCGACAGTTTGAAAATTCGATGTTAAACTTTAACTGAATGTACAGGATTCAAAATAAATCGGATTTCACTAAAACAAGAAATATTTGAATCTGTTTTATAATATCTTTCTAATGAATGTGAACACTGAGATTTCATAATATAAATTGGAAGTTGTGTTCAATTTAAAATTCAGAATAGTCGCTATGGGATTTATATATATTTTAATATAATATATAGCCCTTAAAATATCCATTTTGCAAACGACCTCCGTTTTCGACGAAACCACTTTTATTGGATCCGAAATGTCAAATTATTGCTAAATTCCAATTTTCATAATTTTTGGAGTTAATATGTGAGTGTGGCAAATTAAAATGTGTTTGGTTAATTTTAGTTAAATTGGATCGACCAGAAAATGGTCATTTTTCAAACGGTCTCCAAATTCGATGAAATTAGTTTTGTTAGGACTGTATCATCAAAACGAAGCTAGAAATAATTTTTCTGTAATTTTTAGAGTCAGTATGTGGCCCCGGTAAATTAAAATGTACATTCAAATTGAATATTGAATGTTTTATACTTTAATTTTGATGAAAACTAATCAAAACAGTCGAATTGGCTTACCAAACATATCCCACTGTGTTCGGAACGGGGTATTTAGCTAGGGGTGACAGTCGTTGGATTTGATTTGGAGTTCGGACGCAACGATACAAATTAGTGAATTAAATATCAAATTATATATATATATGTAACGTGGAAAATCTAACCCTAAATATCTTATAACGTTCAGCGCCGTCACCCTGTCAAATCAATGGCCAAGGCGATTTAAATCAAAACCCTAATAATCTTCCAATCCGCGCCTCCATATCACGAATTTCAAAAGCCAAATTCTTCCTCTCAACGATATGCATCAGATCGACGGTTATGATCATTAATATCGTTCTGTATTAATCGATTTTACCAGTCAATGGTGCCGCCATTCGTTTCGTTTTCTGGCCACCAGAAGGCCGCGAGTAGGGCGGCGCCGCCTGCGATGAGAGGTGGGGAGATGGCCTTCATCATGGTACTTTTGGATCGGCTACTAGTGCCTCGACGAAGCGCGCGCATGTGGATGTTGGGGGTGAGCAGGGGTTCAATTTTCATTGATGAAGACCAGCAGTGTTAAACCAAGAAGAAGGATTAATGAGGGTGATTAACCCTTAATTAATTTATTAATTATAAATAACAATGTTTTTAAATTTCAGTTTTTTATAAAATTTGACATTGATTTATTTTCAGTTTTTAAAATAGCGATTTATGTAATTAGTTCAATTAATGTGGTAATTAAAATGTAATTAAATTTTTATATGCATAACATTTGCTCAAAAATCAAATTTTTATATGAAATAACTTTGTATTAAAAATGTGATTTTATAATTAGCATTGTTTGTAAAATAAAATTAGCATTGTTTTTAAGATAGAAATAGTAAATTAAAAATATGATTTCTATGTATATAGCTTTGATTTAAAAATATGATTTTTAATATATGAAATAGTAATGATTTAAAAGTGTGATTTTTATGTAGATAATAAAATTGTGATTTTTATTATAAAATAGTTTTTAATTAGAAATATGATTTTTAATTTATATATAGCATTGATTTTAAAAATATAAATAGCATGATTTTTAAAAGAAATAACGCAGTATAAAAACATGATTTTTAATACAAACTGCGTGAAACCGATTGCGACGTAACCGACTGGAAGTAAAACCGAATCCAAATTGTCCAAAAAAGAATGGCGGAGGGGAAACCGAGGTGAGAACTCTCTTTCACTTAAAATTTTTGTTCGTTTATTTAATTTATTTTATAACTGTATAAAAATATATAGAATTGACAGTGTAGATTTTTATCAGTTTAATCATTATAAACTGTATACAGTGCCTGTTAGATCACCTCCCTCGTCCATAGACCACGGACGATTTAAATGGACTGTATTTTGTGTTGTTTGTGATGTTTAAATGTTTAACGTATTAAAAATAATGTTAACATGAATGTGGTAGTTGAAAATTAAATTATAAATATCCATTCATAGTTAAACAGTGAAAAATTGGTTAATTAGGAAAATAATTCAAATTGAATTAGAATTGGCTAAATTTGTTAACCAATAATTTATTTAAATAAACTGTTGTTGTTTGAAAACCCCACACGGGTCTAGGGATGATAATTTATTCACATCTCCCCTAAATTTAATTATATGTCAATCGATTGATCGACAGACTATGATGAGCGTTATTTATTTATTTTAAAGCTCACACAGTTGTAAATTTCACTTTGGATGTGAATGGACTGTTTAATGATTATTCATCATTATTGTTGAATACACGCGATGTATGAAAGCAATATAACTGAAAATTATATGGTAATTGATTGAGTAGCATTCCGATATAGAAATAAAGAATATTTTTAAATAAAGAATCTTTAAAAATAAAGAACATTTTAAAATAACGAATATTCAGTGAAGTAATAAAAATAATCATATGGTGAATTATATTTTTGTTAGTTAAAAATATCAACTTTAACATGTTAATGAAATAATAAAAATAAGCATATGTTGAATTACATGTTTGTTAGATAAAAATATTATTTTTAACATGTATGTGAAGTGAATAAAATTTACATGTCTTGAAATGTATTTTTGTTCCTTAAAAATATCACTTTCAACATGTATATGTGAGAAATATTAAAATTTATATTTCTTGAATTATACGTTTGTTCATTAAAAATAAAGAATATTTTTAAATAAAGAATATTTTAATATAAATAATATTTTAAAATAAAGAATCTTTTGAAATAAAGAATATTTTAAAATAACGAATACTTAAAATAATATTCAGTAAAGAATAAAATTGTGATTTTGATGTCTGACTTTGGATGGACACAAAAATATAAAAATATGAAGACGGGTTAAGTATAGAAAAGCCATTTTTAACCCAAACGAGTTTATCGATTGATTTTATTCATTTTATACTGAATATCGAAAAGATGTGATTTCAAAATCTAATATTTTGAAAATATTATCATTTTAATATGATAAAGATATAGAATATTCAAATTTGATTTTAAAATTGAAAAAGAAGTTGGAATCGTTTTAAAATGAATTTATAAATATTTATAATTATGTTTTAAATGGAAATCGACGAAATATATATTATATATATTTAATGGCATGAATAGAACGCGCCGCGCAACGACCGTTCGTGAATTTCGACCATTAACTTCAAATTGATACAACGGGAGATCCAACCGTCGGATTCTCCTAAAACTGGAACCGTTGGGTTCGTATCGAAAAGAGCTTTTCAACGAATACAAGAGATTTGAAATCTAATAGTTATATTTTAAAATATGTCCAAATCAATTTTGGAAAAGGTCGTTGTAAATGCAGTTCGATGGTCGTTATTGGAAACCGACCGTAAGGGCCTTAATAAAATTATTAAAAATATGGAAAAATTATGTAGAATCATAAAAAATGATTTGGAAAGATTTTGGATGAAAAAATTACAAGTTTGAAAAGATTAAAAATATGTTTTAATCGAAATGAACTAGTTATTAACTAGAATAATAATCCAATGTTTTTAAATATATAAATTGGATTTGTAAATGGTTTTAACACAACCAGAATTTTCCAAAGTATGAATGGGAATGGAAATTATCTTGGGGATATTTCAACATTGGATTCCATGATTATACGGATATTGTTGAGGAATTAGTGCATCAAGTGAGCAGTCGGATCGACCGTCATAAGCTTCCTACACTAGTAGTTTGAAATCCAGTTGATTATGAGAATTTTTTATATTTAAAGAGAAGAAGAGGCACAACCTCGAGTGAATCGATGAATAACATCCGTGATTTGAGATCCATTACCAAAAGCAAGAAACTAATTCAAATTATCCAATGTGACACTAGTGCCCCTAGTGTTTAAGTCCAAATTATGAGTCAGTTGATTAGCGAGAAGAATATCCGGTTGAATTCCAACCTGAGGAGCTGCGCCAGGTGCAATTCTTACTCCTAGAACCGTGGAAGCACTACCATCCAAAGGTGCGCACACTGGCGCTTGAACAACATCACCAATGGCGGAATCCACAACTTGACCAACCAAAGCATCATGAGTTGGAGCAATGTCAGGATTAAGGGTGCCCCGAAGTGTAGCGGGACCGACACCAGTCCGAGGATCAACGTCAGCCTGCTGATAAGTTTGTGGGGTTGCCCCTAAGTCCCAAATCGTAGCTTGAGAAACATTAATACTTGTTCCAATAATATCTGTCTGTCTAGTCGGCCTTCCAAAATTTCCAATTCTAGCCTCAATTCGAGCGAGAAAAGTAATGAATGCTTCTTTCTACTGCTCGAGTCGAGCATCCAAATCCGTAGCCAAATTCTTAATCATCTCATCGACTTCGTCAGGAGTGACATAATTCGAGGGAACTCCAATCGAAGAAAGTTATTGAATTCCTTCACCTCCTACACCTTGAGCTTCAGCAATAGCATCGTTCTTCTTACGCTTATCCGTGGTGAAAGGCGAGTGATAAAGTCGAAGTCGAAGACTAAAACCAAAGTTGAAATCCGAAGACAAATCAGAGAATCTGATCCAAAGCAGTAGTCAAAGTTGTACTCCCCAGTCCTGGCACACCAAGGTGTTGACGTGGTGGAATTTCCCCTATTTGCACACACCAACCCCCAAGTGTACGTTTTGTAGAAAAACAATAGTCCAAAGTAATGAAATGTGCAGGGAGGACACGATTTTTTATAGTGGTTCGACACTAATGCCTACGTCCATTTTATAGTAACCATTCATCGTATAATAGCTTATTACAAAAGTTGTACAAGTTCAGAAACATTTGCTTAAAAAGTTATATAATAGAACGACAAATAGTTTGTTAATTCGAAAATTTGACCAAAATACTCTTCGTCTTATTAGTTGAATCAAACTATGCAGAAATATCCAAGAAATAGCTCCAATGTCCAATACATACAATAGCATGCCAATAGTCTAACGGAATGTCCAAAAGTTGAAGGTAAACGTTTATGCAACGTTTAGAGGACCAAGCTATGTTTAATAGTCATGGAGAAGAAGATTGCAACCACTAATGGTGCTTGAAAGCTTCAGGAAGTCAAAAATAACAAATGAGAACCAACCCTTTTGAATGCCAAAGCTTGGGGGTATTTATAGGTGAGTTTTGGGACCAATAGTACGAATTTCATATCCCTAAGGGTTGCGAAATTCGCATCCCAAAACTGAAGCAAAAAAACCAAGCGTAGAAAATTCACATCCCAAAGTCTAGAAAATTCAAATCCAAGAAGTAGCTGGAAAACATGTGAAGATAACGCAAAAATGGGTGTTCAAAATAGTACATTGCCCTACAATAATCGTTGGGCATTTTCCAAACATCGATCCAAAATTTCAACTCGAATTTTTTGACTCCCGAATCATCGAACATGAACATGAGAAATTTTGAGTCCGGCCCGCATTGATTCCAGATTTTGGGTTGCCAAAATTTCCATCCGCCTTGTCCAAGAATTCTCAATAAGGATTTGCTAAGATTTCGCATCTGATTCCTCGATGCGGAATCGAGGATTTCGTGTCCCGACTCGAGTCGAACCCGCCTTATCGAGTGCAGAGATTTTGACTCCCAATTGTGCCACTTTTCATATCAAATGTAGATACGTGATTTTTGTTGTCGGGGTCGATGCGAATTCGATGATTTTGCATCCCGACCGTGATACAAAAAATTCGGATGCGAAATCCCATTATGCAAAGCCAAGGTTCTAGAGATGATCAGTTCGATGCACACACGTGCAAATTAATGATTTTCCTATGTCGGTCACTGCTTATTCAATATGTTGAACCCGATGATTGGCCAAATTTTTAACAGGTGATCAGATAAGCACAAACATGTGGTTTTCCATGTTTTTCACGTGTGATCACCTGTTTTTGAATGTGTCAGACTAGAAGTTTACCAAGTGCCAGATTTCGATGTCACGGGTCGCCTAAGCCATTTTTCGTGATCGTGTCATGCCGATCAGCTGTTTTTTAGTGTGTGACACTGCTTTATACCAAAATTCACATATTTTTCCACGATGAGTTTGGCCACGTGATCAGACCGACACGCATGAGCATTTAAGTTGATCAGACCGAATCGATCATGTATTTTTACCATGCTAGTTTTTCCCAGTCCATTAACGACTATTTTACGAATCGATGCTATATCCATCCTCTTCCGAACAGTTCGCGACTTCAACCAAATTGCTTTGCGTTTTCTGACGATGTTCTCGAGACTTGAGCGCGTTACAAATCAAAATCTTAACGTGTGACAGCTTTGACCAAAAAGCGTGTCAACACGCATATATATATATACACACACACACATATTTGCCTATATACACACATGTACATAAATGCATATATACACACGCACAATTATATGTACATACATAAATGCACACACGTATCTATAATGGTTAAGCAACATCCCTATTTTGCAGCAGCCTTATTATAACTACAAATTATTTAAATAATGTAGTGGAAAATGGAGAATGAGTAGGAAGATAGAGAAACAAGAATATATATATATATATATTGAATACCATGGGGCTTTTAGGGTGCTGCAATATCGTGTGTGCAACCGATATTTTCTCACATATATTTATATATATGTATATATATAAATATATGTGTATATGTATATATATACATTGTTAACCCGATCCATAGTTTCCGATTGTATATAAAAGAGCACGCTTCAAATATAACATGAACACACATAATGGATCAGTGATTATCGTGGAAGGGTGTAAGAAGACAGTGGACTGATTGTGTAGCATCATATGGATTGCCTATGGATTGATCGGAGCGAAGTAATCATGTGGACCGTTTGCATTTTTGATGGAGCATGTGTGGATCATTTGTGATCCGATCAAGAAAGCATGGATTGACTAAAAATTAGATCGGGAAAATGCAGCAAACATGGATCGTTGGCTTGCACAAGGCATAGATCGGGCTAACGACTATAATGCATGGATCGGTGTAGAAACATGGATCAGTGGAAATAATCGATTGGGCTGTATGCACACTTGGATCGCAAGCATAGAACAAAAAAAAATGGTGGATCAGATCGCTGCATAGTATGGATCATTCATATATGGATCGTGTGATCCGACAAGTGTGGTGTGTACGGATCGTGTGGTCCGATCAAGTGCCGCATGCATAGTCATTCTCGATCTAGAGAGCATGGAGCTTAGTGAACAATGGATCGTAAGTTGCAGTGCTTAGACCATGCACACTTCATTACAAACTCCCAAGCACTCATACCTACACCTATAAATACTAGACCACCTCACACATAAATAGGGTTAGAATTTCTCCTGCCGAATCTTTGCCATTATTAATCTCAAGATTCTCAAACATCATTCTCCTCCAGAATTCACCAAACTTCTTCAGCGAGTCGACTATTGAAGATTAAGCCCCATAATCATCGTTATTCGTGGAATTCGAGTGCATTTCTATGGTGAAATAAGAGAATCGTTGCAAATCATCAAGAAAAGTTGTAAATCAAGATCAAACTTGTAATTTGTAATGGAGAAATCAATAAAGTGTGCATTCAAAGCGGATGTAGGCCTAAATAGCCGTAGAACCACTATAAATTTTGTGTTTTACTTTACTTTTCTGCTATTTTCTACTTTTAATCTTGTTTTTGTACAATTGAAAGGTATTTCTACACCTCTCTGGGTATTGACCCTTTTTCGGTGTTAACATTTTGGGTCCTACTATGGGGCTCGAAGCCACGACCATAAGGTTAAGAGCCTTGATTTGGAAGATTTGGAGCCTGTTCTTTTACGATAGATCCATAAGGTCTAAAAGCCAAGTTCGTTGAAAGGATTTCTGTGAAGCCTAGAAAGTTGTCTGACTTTATGACACCTTTGAATAAGAATAGTAAATCCACAGGAGTTTCTGGAAATGTTGTTGATGATACCATAGCCACACCTCAAACTAATAATCCGACCATTGCTCAAACTTCGGGAGGTGGTGTAACTTGAAGAGACTTTAATGCTGTTGTAGCCAATTTGAATCGGCACATGGAAATTTGAATAAAATTTTGATGGATAAGTTAGATGCTCTCCTAGCCGCTCAGACTAATCCTACAAATCGCAGAGTTGACATCGACTTGGAAGAAAATGCACACTCCTCTGCTTCAGATCGTTCCAGGAGGAATCGTGATTTCTACATCGAGGAAGTGGATGAATCAGACAAAATGTCAGCATCAAGTAGCAGGAATGACATTGATGTGGAAGATTCCAAGGTGAATGATGATGTGCTTAAGCAATCCCAGTCAGGAAAGAATCATTCCAGAAATCATACTTGTCAACAAATTGCAAGTCCCACCAAAAGGGAACCTCCCCAAGCTAAAGGTACAAGGCCCCGGTTCGCTAACTATGATCGCTTGCTTAGACAAGCATCCGAGAAAAGGACTAGCGTCCGTCCTATGGAATAACGCAATGACGAGGAGTATATTTCGAAAATGATTAAGCAGATCATAAAGGAAAGTTTGGCTAGAAATGGAGATGAAAGGGAGTGGGACTTTGCTTCAAGTTAAAATCCTTTTACCGAAAGGATTCGGTGGGCTGAATTTCCAAAGAAGTTTTTCCTCCAACCATGCCTGCCTATAATGGTATGAGTGATCCCAATCTATTTTTGTACAAATATGCATGGTGTGAGGGCGAAGGACGAGATCAAGTGCCTTTACTTCCCCGTCTATCTAGAAGAAGTAGCATCGCTATGGTTCACTAAGCTGCCAAAAAAAATCCGTAGATCAATTCTATGAATTGGTAAGGAAGTTCAGGGAACAATTCAGATTGTATACCTCAAAGGCCAAAGATATTATGTCGCTTTCAAGATTGGAGCCAAATCCAAGAGAGTCGTAGGCCTTTCTTAGTCGTTTCAATACAACTGTATTAGAGGTTGGAATTCTAGATCCTAAGATGATATTGATGGCATTTGTTCGAGGTGTGGATAAGAAGACAGAGTTTCGAAAATGCGTAACAATGAAAGAGCCCAACACACTCGAAAAGTTCTATAAAAACGTGGAAGGGTTCATTAGGCTGGAAGAAGACCCTTCTACCACCCAAAATATCGTTGGAAGCAATACTGTGGAGGATAAGAAATGTGATGGTACTCAAGGCAGTAAGAAAGATGTCGGGGGAAAAAAGGGGAAACAAAGAGAAGGAAAAGAAGAATAACAAGAGGCTTCACTTTTTAAAATCCAAAGAGTTGACACTTTTAAGAGATACCTTGGAGAATATCTACATTGCCACCAAGGATACGGGATATTATCCGACTCCACGACCAATAAAAGCAGGATATAAAGAACCGAATTCTGGAAGATTCTGTCGCTTCTACAACCAGCCCGGTTACAACACTAATGAATGTGGACATTTTAAAAGCTTGATTGAGGAATTGATCAGAACGAACAAGCTGTAAAAGTATGTTAGGAAGTCGTAAACTGTAGATCCTTCTCCAGCTCCTCAGGGGAAAAGTGCACTTGCCAATCAACTAGGTCCGAGTGATGGAGCTCTAGCGTAGAATAATACAAGGCTAGTGATCAATACCATATCTGGTGGTCCTCATCCAGTGGATAAGAGTTGGGGGAGATGGAGCGATATGCGAGTACCCTGGAGTACAATCCGTGGGAAGAGAGATGCTTGATCCTTAGTAATACCATTCTCGTGAAGTAGCAGAAAATTTCTCATGATGACATTGTGTTTAGAGAGAAAGATGCAGAAGGTGTGGTAGCTCCAACTCCTGATCCAATGGTGGTCACAGTTGGAATCGGTCCAGTGATGTTAAAAAGAGTGCTGGTTGATTGTGGTGCTTCTGTCAATGTCCTTTTCCGAAAGACGCTCTATACGATGAATTTGTCGATAACTGATGTACAAGCTTGTCAAATGAAAACCCAAGGGTTCATGGGAGAGCGAAAGTAGCCAATTGGAAAAATTGACTTGCTTATCGAGTTAGGAGAAGGAGAGGGGAAGGCTATCTTGAAGCAAACTTTTGGACTTGTGGATGAAGTTTCTGCTTATAATGCATTCCAAGGCAGACCCGCTTTGGCTGATTTCAGAATTGCACAAGCACCATGGTGTTTAGCAATGAAGTTTCCCATGAAGAAAGGTGTTATTGTGGTAAAAGGACATCAGAACATTGCTAGAGAATGTTACATCACTGAGTTCAGAGAAGCTAAGAAGAAGGATAAAGGGAAGAATGTGGAGGGCCCTCTCCACATTCGAGAATCTATCTTATAGCATCTAAAGCATGGCCCCTGCACTGGTGAGCATAGTGGGGATCAAAAGGAAATGGATCCTCGAAAAAACAGCGCAGGGGATAATCGTGCGGTGCCTGCGGAGATCACGGTATCTTTTGCAATCCGTCCATAGGATCCTGATCGAGCCTTGAATATCCGGATCTCAGATGGACAAGAAGTTGCAGAAGGAGTTAGTTATTTTTATTAAAGCAAATTTAGATGTATTCGCCCTGGAGTCATGTTGACATGTGTGGCATATCCCCAGAAGTGGCGGTTCATGCATTGAATATTGACCCTCGCATCTCGCCTGTAAAGCAGAAGAGAAGAATCCAAAACCCAGAAAGATCGATGGCTCTCAAAGAAGAAGCGGATTGATTGATGGAAAATCGCTTCATAAGAGAATCAACATATCCAGATTGGGTGTCCTATCCCGTTCTTGTAAAGAAACCAAATGGTAAATGACGCTTATGCATAGACTATTCGGATCTCAATAAGGCATGCCCTAAGGATCGCTTTCCATTGCCTAGAATTGATCAGTCGATAGATTCGACAACAGGGCACGAATTGCTATAATTTATGGATGCTTATTCAGGATGCAATCAGATAATGATGCACGAGCCAGATCAAGAGAATACAAGCTTCGTCACAGATGTGGGTTTGTACTACGATAAAGTCACGCTATTTGGGTTGAAAAATGCGAGGGCAACCTACCAGCATCTTATTAATGCGATGTTTAAGTCACAAATTTGCAAGACCATGGATGTTTATGTGGATGATAGGCTTGTTAAGTCGAAGAAGGCGAACAATCATATGGAGAATCTAGCTGAAATATTTAGTGTTTTGAGAAGATACGACATGAAGTTGAATCCACTCAAGTGTTCATTTGGAGTTGCATCCAGGAAATTCCTAGGGTTCATGGTGAATACCAGGGGCATTGAAGCTAACCCTTCTTAAATTTCAGCATTAATCGAGGTGCGGGCTCATAGAACCAAGAAAGAGCTTCAAATTCTGAATGGGAAGATTGTTGCGTTGAGTCGCTTCATCTCAAAAGAAATTGATGGGTCTATTCCCTTCTTCGATGCATTAATAAGGGTAAAGAAGGATTTCGAATGGACTCCAGCTTTCCTATATGACCTTCGATGAACTATTCAAACACATGGAGACACTCCTGATGCTTTCAAAGCCCAATGATGGAGAGGATTTGTTTCTATATTTGGCAATGTCGTCCGATGATTTGACCGCAACCATGGTACGAGGGAATTCAAAGACTCAGCGGCCTGTATATTATATCAGCAAAAGGCTCACCGCGGAAGAGTCAAATTATCCCAAGCTAGAGAAACTTGCATATTGTTTGCTCATCGCCTCAAAGAAGCTCAGGCCGTATTTTCAAGCTTACTCTATTAAGGTGCTTACATATCAACCGCTAAAGCAAGTCTTGTTTCTCCCTGAAACTTCGGGTCGGTTATCAAAATGGAATATTGAGCTCAGTCAGTATGATATCACATATCACCCCCGAGGAGCGATTAACGGGCAAGCCGTATCAAATTTCATTGCTGAGTTCACAGTTAGAGGTAGTGAAAAGGAAGAACCTATTGATGTGGTAATCGAGTGGAATTTGTTTATCGATGGAGCCATAAATGAATATTGTTCGGGGCTAAGATTAGTTCTAGAAACTCCCGAAGAACATTCAGTATGCTATGCTTAAGATTAGAGTTTCCATCAACAAACATTGAAGCAGAGTATGAAGCATTAATCACTGGACTGAGAATAGCCAAGGAATTGAATTTGAAATACTTGCACATTTTTAGTGATTCGCAGCTGGTGGTGTGTCGGGTCTGCAGAGAGTTTCAAGCCAAAGGAGGAAATATGCCTGCTTATCTATCTAAAGCTTGGAAACTCCTAAACAACCTCGACTATTACACCATAACTCATATCCCCAGAGAAGAAAATATGAAGGAAGATTCACTCGCCAAATAAGCTAGCACATGAGATGCTCACTTGTTGGGATTAGTGCCGACAGAGGTCCTCTCTAATCCCAGTACTAAAGGCGTCGCTGTTAATTGGGTCATGGAAACCGCTGAAGAGCCAGAATCACGGATGACTCAAATAAAAGGGTACCTCCTTAATGGAATGCTATCAACAGATACAAAGAAACGAAAGAAGCTGCTGTGGAAATCCCTTTTGTTTCTCATGTAGGATGGTCGTTTATACAGGCGGGGCTTCTTTATGCGTTTGCTTCGATGTGTTACAAAAGAGGAGCCCAAGACAATTTTGGTAGAACTACATGGAGGAGAATGTGGAGGACACTCGAATGATCATACGTTGGCTAAGAAGATCCTTCGATATGGTTATTTATGGCCTTAATTAAACTGGGACTCTGCAGAATACACCAGAAAATGTGACAAATGCCAGAGGTTCACCAAGATTCCACAAGCACCATCCGCAAAATTAACTAAAATGGTCAGTTCATGGCCATTTACTATTTGAGGAATTGACCTGTTTGGAGCATTACCAACTGCCAAATCCAGCATAAAATATGTCATTGTAGCCATTGAATATTTCACTAAATGGGCCGAAGCAGAGCAACTTGCTACCTCTACCTCAAAGAATGCTATTAATTTTGTGTTGAAAAATAGTATTTGCAAGTTTGGTGTGACTCTAAATATAATAACGGACAATGTAACTCAGTTCGAATGTGAGGAATTCAAGAGTTTCTGTGCCAAATACAAGATCCTGGAGAGCTTAGCAGTTGTGGCCCATTCGCAAGCAAACGGGCAAGTGGAAGCAGTGAACAAAATTATCAAATCAACCATTAAAAAGCGACTAGAGAAGGCTAAAAGGTGGTTGGGTAGATGAGCTGCCGCTTTTACTATAGGCGTATCAAACGACTCACAAATCTGCAACTGGGCACACGCTATTCTTTTTGGCATTTGGCTTTGAAGCAATGATTCCTGTAGAATTGGAAGTTCCCAGTCATCGAAGAATTCATTTCAATCAACCAGAAAACGAGCAGCTACAATTGGATGCTCTTGGTCAGCTTGAAGAGAAAAGAGATGAAGCCGAGCTTCGAATTGCAGCACACCAGAGAAGGATAGCCAGACACTTCAACACCAAATTCCGACAAAGAACTTTTGAAGTTGGAGACCTCATGCTAAAACGGGTGATGATTGGCACTAGAGTATTTGGGCCTAATTGGGAAGGACCTTACATCATCAACCAAAAGCTCTTGGATGGAACATTCAAGTTGTCAACGATTGACGGAGTTTCGATACCGTAAGCCTGGAACAACGACCATATGCATCGATATTTTACTTAAAGCATTGTTCGATTCTTATAAAAATTGTTGCAATTTTTCTGGTAAGTATAAACCACCCACTCGTAAAGAGGGGAATTATAATTGAACATCATCTCTATTAATGAAAGTTTGCACCTGCTTATCTCGATCATATATTTGCAAAATTTTGTTAAATAATTCAAAAATTGCTTAAAATAGATTTAACATTGCAGGTTATCTAAAGAACACTTGCTTTCTCACAGTCCATTAAGACCTGGAGACCCTTATAACACATCACGACTGTTGTATATAACAATTCTATGATTTTTGTTTGATGATAACAAACACACACACACACACACATATATATATGTGTGTGTGTGTGTGTGTGCGTGCGTGTGTGTGTGCGTGTGTGTGTTATAAACGTGTTTGAAATTTTACTATTCTACTACATCACATACAGAATTAAATATTTATATTTAAATAGAATACTGCTGCACAAGAATTTAAATATTCAAACAGTATTTAATTTAAATATAATATTTTATTTCAATATCTGAATAGTACATATTTCTCAACTCCTCTATTTGTACATCTCAGTAATACAATACATACAATTTCGTTTGCTACATCAGCTCCTATAAACTCTTAGTTTCACTTAGCTATATATACATACAAATACACATTCAGTTTTACTCAGCTCTCTCATATACATACATTCACTCACTAACACTATGTCTGTCTTCAGCCTGCTTCACTGTCAGTCATGTCACCTGTCACATAAATACATACAGTAAACAAGAAAAAAATATGTTTAAATTATAGCAAATATAATTTTATTTTAAAATTTATTTTCCTTAGAATTTTGGTGTGTTTCTCATCATATTTTATGACTTGATCTGATATGTATATATTTCCATCTGTGACTAGACTGCTTGTGATATTCACAGTGATTCACTGTAAATACCACAAGGTAGACGGTGTCTCTAGTGCTCATATATATATATATATATATATATATATATATATATATATATACACACTGCAGGGGCAATACGGTCAAACATCAGTGAATGGGCAAGAACCGAGAAATTCAGTGAAAGTGCAGACACAAACGCACATACATATATATTTAGACACACACATCTGTGTGTATATATACATATATATATATATATATATGTATGTATATGTGTGTGTGTGTGCATAGAAGCAACAATGGTTAAGCAAGATCAAGATGGCATACAAGTGTCAAATGCCAACTGAAGTATACAACATGCATCAAAGCAAAGGAACTCAAATATATATATATATATATTCATATATATATATACAAGTTTATGTATATATAAATATATACATGGTTCAGATCGACCATGTACACAAGTACGTGCCAGTAAACAAAGATCAAACATGGACCAGTGAAAAGAACAACATTGCACAGAATAGCCAAGACAGACCAGTGTAAACAGGGCTACACATATTGGTAGCATTGAAAAGAGCAATGATTGTGGAGCAGGAGTACAAAGACATACAAAAGTATGTACAATAGTTCCAAAGCACACAACAATACAAAAGGAAGAGAAAATATTCAAGCAGGCAAGTGCAAGCCAAAGTACAACCATACACATGTATAAACAGCTCGAAGCACATGAACAAATTCAAGGGCCATGCACTATACAACAGTAAGACAGGTTTATAATGCAACAGCAAGGTCATTCCAAAGTACGCAAGATTGCATAAAGACTCAACAATGATACATGGAACATCAATGCAACAACAAAAATGTTCAGGGTAAGACAAGGCACATGTACAAGTTTTTCAGAACTAACAAAATCATAACGCATGGATATTGGTTCATGGCCAAGACAATTAGGGGTGAGCAAAAAGCCGAAATAAAACCGAAACCGAACCAAAACCGATAAAACCGAAACCGAAAATGAAACCTAAAAGCAAAAAATCGAACAGTACTAATATTTCGGTTTAGGTTTTAGGTCCAAACCGAACCAAAAAAAACCGAACTGAATTTTAAAATGTTGCACATTGTCTCTTGCTTCTTGTTGTTTCGTATTATATAGTATATACACACTAGCCACTGCTTCACTCATTTGATTTAGCTAAATACAGGATTAGAAGTAGACTAATATAAAATGTCCATTTCTTGTTTTTGTAGATTCTTGGATGTTTTTAATTGAAGATGAAAGTTGAGGTACCAGTAGACTATTTTCTAGAATTCCAAGTTGTTGCTGGTCTGCTGTAGTGTGGTTCACTGAAGTGCTTCTGCTCATTTCCTTTTTTTGTTTCTTGTCTTCGGCTTAGAGCTTGCTAGCTTAGCTTTGTACTACTTTGGATGACTTATAGTCTATTAGTCTGTACTCTGTACCATGTGTTTCAATACGCTCGGTTGAAACAATTTATTTTAACTTCTTTTATGCTTGTTTAAATTTATAATGTTTTTTTGTTTAAATCGGTTTAAAAACCGGAACCGAACCGATAAAAATCGAAACCAAGGTTTTGAAACCGAAAACAAAACCGATGCTTCGGTTCGGTTATCGATTTTTAAAACCGAGGTCTTCCGGTTTCGGTTTTATCCCAAAACCGTACCGAACCGGGGTTTGCTCACCCCTAAAGACAATATATACAATGAAAAATGCTCCTGGGTACAAGTTTTCAGGCTAAGACAAGGTTGCAACAGCACATGCATGAGTATAAGCATGTACAAAAAGGGGCATCTCAAATGTAGTCAAGGCAAGAGTAAAACATGGCACAGTAATGCACAGAATTGTATGCATGGAGACATACAACAAATTCAGACTCAAAGTTCAGATATAAGTAAACCAACCAAGGGAGTATACACAACTATATAAACACACACACACACGCGCACGCACACACGCACACACAAAGATATATATATATATATATATATATATATATATATATTTATACGCACAAACACATTCTTGTGTATATATACATGAATATATTGACTTGTATATTTGACTATGTAAAGAATTCAAACTCGAGCAACTACATGGCTCAACCCAGATCAGACTTGGTGCAACATCAAATACGTGCTACTGCAATTTACCAAGTGTATAATATATCACAATGGCAACAACGCAGTGAAAAATTCACTTGCATATGAAAAGTTGATGTATTGCTGGGAATGCCTTTTGACAATCTTATAATTGAGATTCAAACATAAATATTTGTACAAGACTTGATTTTCACAAGAACTTATTTTGGATACAACTTTGAAATTGTATGCTTTTTGAGTTGCATATGAAATCCCATTTCCATATTCGTTCAAAGTTTGTTTATGAAACAACTTTATCATAGTTATTATTCATTTAAAGCCTAGTTGTGCTTAGGACTATTATGTCTATAAGCCAAAAGCTTATCATATGCTACAAAAACGGAAATCAAAAATTATATTTGAAGCTGCTTTTAACTGATATTTGCTGTTGAATATAAATATATTGATTTTGCAATGGCAGTATCCTTCTGAAATTCGTGGCTATTACTGATTAACGACGGATTTTGCAGCGGTGATTTAACGTCTCTTTTGTGATGAAATTAGCGTGAATCACCGACCTTGTACCATTTATAACCTAAATAAAAAATTAAATTCTAAAATATTTTTTCAGCATTTAACCGACGGATATATATATTTTTCCAAAAGTTTTTTTTATATACAAAGACATCAGTAAACCCTTGATAAATAGCAAGGGATTAGCAACAAATATTATTTTAGATGTATATTTATCCAATGATATCTACGGAAATCCATCGATAAACCCTTACAAATTCGCAAGGGATTAGCGACAGATATTATTTTAGGTGTATATTTAATCCAACGGTATCAGCTGACAATCCGTCGCTAAACCCTTACAAAGTAGAAGTATTGGTTATATTGATATGTTTTTTTTCTTTTGAATATTGATTAATATGCCAACATGATGATCACGGTGGGTCTTGAACTGTTGACATCTTACCAGATAGGAGCATGCATTTTCATTGTGTCACACCATGTTGACTATGTTTATGTATTATTCAATAAATATGTTTATATATACACTATTCTATTTAGCGCAAAAAAACAATTTATTACACCATTGAATAATACACATTTTTGTTTCTATCTATTACACAGTCACTTTACAATACACTCATGTGTAAACATACTTTATCACTACACACTCATATACTCATATAATGTTCACACTCATTCTCACTCAGTTGTGCTCTTTTTTGTGTGCTCCAGAATTTACCCAATCGTCCAACATATCTGTCAAAATAAAATAATGTAGTAAACAGGAAAAGAAACAATTTAAGTATGCAAATATGATTAATTTAATTTTTTAGTTGCCTTAGTTTTTGGGTTGTTTCTCTTCGTCTTTCATGACAGGATCAATTATATATATACACACACAAACGCACACACATACATACATACAAACATACTCGAACGACTTATAATATTTATAGTGATACACCATTAATACTATAAGGTCCGAGCACGTATCGTTGTTACGGACACTTGCAAAGGTCAAGCCATATGGCGTAACTCGGTGCTATACAAGAGACTAGAATCAAATCAACCTTAACAAATTCAAATGACCAAGAACAGTACATGACCTCGGCAAGCTCAAGTGCTCAATCAAAAAAATATGAACAAATGACCAAGCAATTCAAGTCATCCTCAACTATGGTGCACTTGAATATTTAGTGCATGTATATGGGTGAAACAGCAACAAAGACCACAAACAGATCCAACAACTCAAACAGAAGTGCAACAGTGTGTAGAAAGATCAAAGCCAACAAAATTGGTGCACAAAATTTTCTTTGGTCATTATAAGACAGTGCAAATTAAAGCTTCTTCGTAAATGACTTGATGTTCTTGGAGAAATATAAAACCAATATATGAGTTGTCATTCCCATTGTATAGATATGCTCACAAATGTAAAGGATATGTCTAGATACCACATGAACAAATAAACTGATTGTTCTATTATGTTACACATGAATGTATAGTGCAGTGTTGCATACACTCAGTGTAGGCCTTGTACACAGGGGTTCCGTAGGCAAAAAAATAAATCGTGTGGCCCCTGATACATGTATAAAAAAAAATAGAAGTCAATGGATAAAAATAATAGAAGCATGAAGCAGGCAGGATTTGATCTCGAGTCACATGGCACAGAAGCAACACTAACAACCACTCAACCACAACCATTTCTCATTTACAGAACAAATATCAGTTTTAATTAAACAGTTCTTAAGTTTGAGGCCCCTCACCACCTTTTTCCACCTTCACCTCAGCCCGAGGCCCTAGGCGACCGCCTTGCCGGCCTATGCCAAGGGCCGAGCCTGTATGCACCAACTGAAAATAAATCCATACACGGCACATAATAGGGCTGATATTACCTAACATGCACTTTTTTTTTTGCATTTTTCTGGTTCTGTACTCGTAAAATATACATCATTGTCAACTGTCAACAACACTACAAAATGAACCTGAAGACCATTAAATCTTATCTCAAGTTTATCCATATTGTTTAGTTTTTTTTGAAATGACAATTATTTCAAATTAAAAAACAGTTATATATCATCCCAAATCAAAATTGCCTCAACTAGTAAGTTTAATTGCATTAACCCAAATAAACATTTAAGCATATGAATTATTCCAAGTTTATGATAAGTCATAACTTGTAAGTACGTTGCTCCAATAAATGACTGCATTGAATTATCTATTGCAAATTTTATGGGTGCTTTGCTCCATTTTGAAAGTATCTTATGTATTTTTCAGCAGATTTCCTACTGGAGTATTTCCGTCAAACCAAATAAAAGGAAATTGCATGAACTACAGAACAAATGAGTAAGATAGGTTAAAGACTTGAAGCAATCAACTAACATAGTTTATAGCTATGTAAATATTCAAAAATAAAGGGAAAAAAAATCAACTTTTACAAAACACTCAGTGAACCTCTGAGTAGCGACTTAATGACACTTTTCACAGCCTCAAGCCATGCAATTTATCACCATGATAAATGGTAAGACTAAAATAGTGATCACTTAATGACTAGGTAGCATTTTTAGATTAAATCAAAGAGCTCCACTGATACGTCTAAGCATTATTGATGGAATGGTCCGTGGACATGATACTAATGATGGTACATCCATTGATGTTTATAGAAGATCTTTAATAGGGAAAAGGGGTTCCATATGGAGAAACATGGCATAAATGTTGCTGTAAGTGGGTATTTGTATAGTAGCATCTTCCTATATATATGAGAAGTTCAATCTATTATTCATCTATGTACATTGAAACAATAACATCCCTCCTATATAAAGGAAGACGAGAAAATATATCCATTTTATTGGAAGTCAAAGTTTGATTCCAAGAACTGCCAAGCTAGAACTTGCAAACAGATGCAAAAAATTAACTCAAACCAACTAAAAAAACCGCGCTTTTAAATCAAATCATAACCCAAATAGAACTGCGCTAGAAGAAAAACAAGTAGAATAAAATACCAAAAGGAAAGGCCAATCAATAGGCGACACCAGCTGCTTGTTTGCCATTATAATACAAACTGAGCTCCATCCACCGGAGTGAAGATGATGTTGTCGTCTAGACTTAGAGACTCAAGCAAGTAGCCGAGAACTGGCTGCATCGAGTTGGAGTTAGATTTCACATCGATAAAGATTTATCTCCGAATCATCAACAGTAACTAGCATCTCTTCCAAAAATTTCGTGACTTAAGCCAGATCTGTGTTCTCGGGTTCGGGTATGTAGGAGAGACGTGGCTTGTTATCGAGTTTGGATTTGAAGGAAGGCCGTTTGAGGGTGAGTGAAGATTGAGGGTGTGTTTTGGGCAAGCAGAAGCGGAGATTTTGAGCGGAGAATTGTAGTCAACGGAGAATATGTTTGGCGCGTTAAGCAGAGAATTTGAGTGGAACATTTAAGCGGAGTATTTTATTTTTATTTTGTAATTTAATTATTTAATGATTAAAACTTAACAATATAATTAAAGCAAAATAACATATTTAACCAAACATATCATTTCAGTACATAATAATATTTCATACCAGTTCACTACGTAATAATATTTCATACCAGTTCACTACATAATAATAAAACGAAAACATACAACAAACTACTAACGTCTGCAGAATCTAGAAAGATGATAACTCATGTACCTCATCAACTCCATATCAGGCAAGGTCTCAACCACCTCCAAAATAGACCGGTCGAGACGAAAAATCTCAATAATCTCCCGCTTCTCGACTTCATTGATGGGCGAGAGAATGGCATAGCATTGGTCCACCGCCATAGGGAAACGCTCTGTCTGAACGAAGGCCGTTTCAGGAGGAGCGGGTTCGGGAGGAGCTGCCCTACTAGATGTGGCGCACGTCGACTGCCTCTGTGCAAACTGAACCGGCGGTGGACTATCTGCGGCGGCCGGGGGAGCGGGGGGATCTGATAACTGTAAGTGTTTGCGCCAATGCAGCCCCCCAAAAAGATGGGCCTGCTCACGAAACTTCAGAGGTGGTTGTCTCCTAAACTTCTGGTACATGCATGCAACCCCATGCCACCAGTTGTCAGATCCATCCAAGCGGTCCTGCGAAGCATTCCAAAAACCACCAAGTATTTGTAACAGGGCATTCCATGAAGTCCAGACCCTCTTCAGATTATCCTTTTTTTTTTGGGTCTGAGTCAACTCGTCCTCAAACATCTCATTGAATTCAGTCTGCACAGCAGTGAGGAATCTGTTGGTTCCTCAAAGATGAATATTATTGGGGCAAATATCTATGAAAGCCTCAGTGCAGTCCACTGGCAATAAGGCATCCGGGGCATTGGAAGAGCTAGTAGCAGAAGCAGAAAAATGTGGCATTTGACTGAAAAAAAGGAAAAAATAGAAATAAAAAATAAATGGAAACAGAAAATAAAAAAAATTACCTTAACGAGGCAGAACGAAGCAGAAGGAAGCAGAAGCAAGAAAGAAGTGAGGAGAAAGGAAAGAAGGGGGGATTTATAGGGGGAGAGGGGAGGAGCCAATGGCTCAAATTTGAGTTGTTGGCTCAACAGTGCTAAAAGGACCGTTGGGTAACGGACGCGTCTGATGCGTCTGTTACCCAATCGGTCTGTTTAAGAACAAAGAACGAGCCCTGAAGCTCTGAAGGGAGAGGAGAGAGGAAGTGTTGATTAAACCTGAAAGCATCATTTCGAAAGCCAAAAAATTGGTTTTGCATCCTAAATGAAAATTTTGTTCTGGTGCCAAAATTTGATCTTAGAGCCAACAAAAATTTATATACCCTAGCATAAAACGTTCAATGTTAATTAGGTTAAAATTTTCAAAACCATCCATATTCATATTTAAAAATTAATAAACTATTTGATATCTGAAAACTGGATATGAGTATAGTCGCATTTGCATCCAATATTTTGCTGTTTGATCATATCATGATAATAATTAATTTTCATATATTCTAGTACAAAAAAGGATTATCATTTACAATTTTATAATAGTAAAAAAAATATAATATGTTTATAAAGATCAATATTTGATGCTTAAAACTATTTTGCCTTGCACATTTTCTAGTACTAAAATCGATATAAAATGAATTAGAATTCTCTGTTTATTGGTTTAGATTTATTACTATTGTTATTTAATATTAAATTTTAAATTTTAACTACTTATTGTAAAAAATTATTAATAATAATTAGATGTTAGTATTTTACTATGAATTTATTATGAAATTTTAATTTCTAATTAAATATTTATTTACAAATGATTGATTGTTAATTTATGAAATAATTTTTAATTGAAAGGAATAATTTTTAACTTTAAATTAGTTATTAATTTTTATTATTTAATATTGGCCATCAATTATTGTATGCTAATATTTAACTTTTATTATTTAGAAGTGTTTATTTAATATTATTTTTTATTGATTATTAATTATGATCATTATAACTAATTATAAATTAATATTTATTATTAACTTTTAGATTTTATTTAGTTTTAAATTTTAGATTTTAATATATTTTTTTGGCAAGATCGACGGAGTTGAATGGTCCCCTACCATTTATTATTAATATACCAAAGAAGAGTACATTGGAACAAAAAAAAAAAAAAAAAAAAAAAAAAAAAAAAAAAACTAAGGCACAAGGCATATCAACCACAGGAAGCACGTAGACAAAACACAAAACACCAAACAAAGAAACAAAAAAAACAAAATGGCAGAAACAAGACATCACGTGATTCCCAGCATTAACACTGTCTTAAAGGATTTCATTATTGATCAAGTTCCATTCCATCTGATTATCATCATGAATGACAATGCTCCCACGAAGAAGAAGCAGTATATTGTTCCAATGCCCTTTAACAATCTGACATTCAAAGAGAATATGAGAAGCATTTTCAGGTTCATTTCTATAGAAGAGGTAGTATATTTAATATCCATTCCAACACCGACGAGTTTAACCCTTGTTAACAGCGCATTGTATAAGACCTTCCAAAGCATATGGTTCTCTTCAGAATTATTGTCATTCTTCCATGTCGAGTTGTACCATCTACAAACGTTCATATCTTTAACTCTGTGAAGAACATTATACATTAGTTTAATTCGGAAATTCTCAGATGACCAATTCCAAATTATCACTTAAGCCATGGCATCTTAAAAGGTTGCTTGTCTAATCTTGCTCAAAGAAGAAAAATTGTTTGGTTGGAGGAGTTGGGTAGCCGAAGACTTCTGCCTTGAGTGATGCTAGCAACCCTAGCATTCCTACAAATACCAGATTGAGAAATTTAAAGAGGCATTAACTGTTGTTTAAGAATATATCCAAACTCAAGCCAACAATCATCCCAGAAGCTAGCCTTGAAATAGGTGGTAAGGTAATTTTAATTGAAGGAAGGATGCAATTTCGCAATTTGAAAATGCTTCTCCACATCCAACTGATATTCTGTAGGGGAGTCATATTCCAGAAACACTTATCGGGAGTTATATTATTGTTGGCCCTTTTAACTTAAGCATTGTCCCTATTGTTTAAAACATTGTCTATGCGCCTAACAAATGCTTCCTTATTCTAGATTAATATATTGTATAATCCAAAACCATTGCACCTTATTGGTTTTTCCACTTTAATAAAGGAGGTGGGAACCATGTATCTAGGGTGGATATTTCCTTTCTATAGGAATTTTAAAAGTAGATCTAATCATACCTATGAGCTTTGTAGGAAGAATGAACGTACGGGCTCAGTAAACTTGCATGGAGAAAATTACAGATTTGATCAAAATTAATCTACCAGCTTGACTCAGAATTTTAAGGACTAACATTCAAGCTTAGCGACGATTTTTTTCATAAAGAGGAAGACGTTGGTTAGTTGTTATTCAGGAAGAGACAAGTGACAACCCAAGGTACATAGAAGTTGAATTACAAACCTTCGGTCCAGTGAAAGAGTTGATCCTATTGATATGATCATCACTGTCTCCAGCAATTAAAATTTCGGATTTATCAAGAATAATTTATAGGCCAGCCATAACATAAAAGTCATTTAATGTTTTCATGATATTCTACAGAGTTTTATGGTGTGGTTTGCAGAACAATATCAAGTCATCAACGAATAAAAGAGAGGTAACTTAAGGCTCGATAACTTTGGGATGACGTTTATATTGATTCTTGTCAACTAAGTCGTCAAACATCCTAGTCAAAAACTCCATAATGATAATGAATAGGTAAGAAGACATGGGGTCTCCTTGCCTCACTCCTCATTTACAACCGAAGTATTCTACAGCGGACCCATTGATGTTAATGAAGAAGTGTGTCATTGATATGCAAGAGTAAATCCAAGAGAGCATGTTAATGGGGAAGTTCATATATCCCATGCTTCTAATAATAACTCCCCAGTGCAAAGTGTCAAAGGCATTTTTGACGTTAAACTTTAGCATGGCTCTGGGAGAGATGTCTTTCCTCCTGTAACCATTGAGAAGTTCATGTGAGAGCATAACGCTATCTAAAATAATCATGTTAGGCAAGAAAGATGAATGGTTCTTGGAAATGATAAAAGGTAGAACAGATTTCAATCTAGTGGAAATGATTCTGGTAATACATTTGTAAACAGTATTATAACATAAGATAGGCATGAATTCTTGAATTTATAGGAGACTTAACTTTGGGAATTAAGGCTATGTTCATGCTGTTAAAAGAATCCATCATACTCGAGGTTTTGAAGAAATTCAGTATAGCATTATAAACATCATGACCGACTACATTCCAGCTATGGGTTTAGAAAGTTGCATTAAAAGCATCAGACCCACCTGTAGAAATTTTTATTAAGGGAGAACATAACTTCCTTGATTTTGTTTTCTCTAACTATTTTATGAAGAAAATCAAAGTTGTCTTGACTAATTTGTGGAAGTAAATGAGGTTTTATGTCATCAAGCCTGGGAGAGAAGTTGTTTTCATTACCAAATAGAGAATTGAAGTACTGAATGAAGGCATTCTCAATCCCATCTTGATTTTCATGAAGGTTACCGAGATGATCTTTAATCCTGACAATATTCTTGTGGGTGTGCTTGGCTTTTAATGTAGAATGAAAGTAGTGTTTCTATCTCACAACCTGGTAATGGCCTAAAACAGGATCATGGTAGCAAGGCTATGTGGGTCATTCCTATTAGGGTATGGTCATTCACTTCTAGATAAAAAGTTGTATCATGGTATGGAGCCCAGGTATTTACTTATATGGAAATTTACTTATATTGAATGTTTCGACATCTAAGATACTCGGTAAGCCCTTTAAGATCTTAGACGCCTATTCAATAAACATTCGAGGTTCATATATCTGGTCTTAACTTTTATAGGATCATTCAATCAGTTATAATTTTAAAATATAGAAAATGTAATGCTTACATTCAAAATTGTAGGAAATGTTGTTTTCGTCTTTAGAAGTGTACTCCACTGCTTCTAAAATTGAGTCATTGTATTTTAGACCTATAACAATAATTAGTTAACAATTCATATAATTCAGGTACGATCAATGGAAGCAGCTTGGTTCTTCGAAATCACCTTTCAAGCGATGCGTTTAACAACATAACAAGACTAGCATTCGGAAAGAGATTCATGAACTCAGATGACGTAATGGACGATCAAGGTTTGGAGTTTAAAGCAATAGGCGTGGAAGGAATGAAATTCGGCGCATCTATCTCACTAGGTGAATACGTAAGCTGGCTTGAATGGATGTTCCCTTTGGACGAAGTAGCATTTGGAAAGCACTCCGCTCGAAGAGATCAGCTCACTAGAGACATAATGAACGAACACACACTTGCCCGTAACAAAAATGGTGCCAGACAACACTTTGTCGATGCATTGCTCACCCTTCAGGAAAGTAGGATCTTAGCTAAGATACCATCATCGTTCTTCTTTGGGTTAGTGTACTACTTCTCCTTACCATAGTTATAATAACTTTGAAATATTAAATTTTGTTTAAGTACATGTGCAGGATATGATAACAGCTGGGATGGACACAACAGTTATCACTGTCGAATGGGCTATGACAGAGATAGTAAAAAACCCGAGAATACAACTGAAGGTACTTATTATTCTTCTTATTTTTCATATGGCCCCACATCGTGTAAACAAATAATATGATGGATTGGGTATAAAATATGAAGGTACAAGAAGAGCTTGATAGAGTGGTAGGAGTAGATCGCATCATGGATGAAATAGATTTTGCTAAACTTCCTTACTTGGTTATGACATTCCTAAAGGAACGGTAATCCATGTTAATGCATGGGCCATTGCCCGCGACCCATTGTTGTGGAAGGATCCATTAGAGTTTAGACCAGAAAGATTTGAGGAATAAAATATAGATATTAAAGGGAATGATTTCAGAATTTTGCCATTTGGAGCTGGGCGTAGGGTCTTCCCTGGTGCACAACTAGGCATTTTGTTGATCGCATCGATGTTGGTCCATTTGCTACATCATTTTGAATGGAAGCTTCCTGAAGGGATGAAGGCAAATGAAGTGGACATGAGCGAGGCTCCGGGGTTAGTGACTTACAAGAGTATGCCACTTCAGGCTGTTGCAGTGCCCAGGTTGAAGACGAATTTGTACAAAAGTGTAACATGTACTATATAGGTAGATTACTCAAAATATTATTGAGTTTGGTATATGAAAGTTTTAAATAAATGTCATCTCATCTTTTTAAACCTGATTGTTCGAGATCACCCATCCTCTTATTCTGACATGTATATGTTTAAGATCTATATTACTCAAAATCATGCATATGCAACATTATGAACATTTAAGACTTTCATATTTGTCTTTGTGAATATTTTAAATGTTAATAAACTCAGAAGCATTCATTATGTGTACAAAAGCTCATGAAATTAAAAATCTGATGATACTTTCTTGGAAGTACATTAAATTTATAAGTCTTATTAAAATGTTCATACCGTAAACCATAAAGGCCGGGGCTATGCTTATCTGAAAACTTTGAGGAATAGTACCTTAAAATTTGTACATACCCGAGCCTATTCATATTCCTGAGTCCTTTTATGAGCATGATACATGGGATCGATATACATTTTTATTTTAATGCCATGCTTATTCATAAACAGTTAAAGCCACGTATCCAGACTGAAGTTCATATTCAAGTCAATATTTTCAGGAGCCAAAAATGTGTGTGAAAGTATTAAAGAAAATCATTTTTTTGGAAACTCATATATTCACCCAAAATACAAAGTGTATTCAACATTTCCAAAACTTGATCAATAGTCTTAAATTGAGCAAGAATTTGTAAATTTTGCCTCAAAACATGGATATTTTTAAAGCACAAACAAATGCGAACCTGGAAAATAGTGGGAGTGCTGCTGCTGCATACATTACAAACTTCTGTTCATGCAAACTGAACCAATATATATAAAGGAATATGTGTACAAGTTCAAAAGCAATTTGACGCATTTTAAATACTTCAAGCAAGTAAAGGATCTTCATATAGTGGATTTTTATGTGTACTGAAATCAAATGAATCTTAAACTGCCGTTTGATCAAAATACAGGATCTAACATTTTAAAATTGCATATGCACATAGAGCCATAGATATCTCAAACTTCCAAAATATACCACGGAAAAACCTCTTTTATGCAAATATGCAGGGACTAGAATATATGAAGTTTTACATCATTATGTGTATATATCTATGTTTCCAAGATTCACCTGCATATGAAAAATTACTGTATTGCTGGGAATACCTTTCTAGAATCTTATAGTTGAGATTCAATCATAAATAGTTGTACAAGACTTGATTTTCATAAGAACTTATTTTCGATACAAATTTGAAATTGTATTCTTTTTAACTTGCATATGAAATTCCATTTCCATATTCCTTCAAAGTAACAACTTTATCAAAGTTATTATTCATTTAAAGTCTGGTTGTGCTTAGGATTATTACATCTACAAGCTAAAAACTTATCATATGCTGCAAAACGAAAATCGAAAGTTATAATAAAAGTCACTTATAACTGATATTCGTTATTGAACACTATACAAGAAAATATTGATTTTGCAACAGCAGTTTCCATCAGAAATCCGTCGCAATTATTGATTTAGCGACGGATTTTCGATGGATATATGTTGTCGTCAATATTCAAGTCGGTAATTTAACGTCTCTTTCGCGATGAAAATTAGCGTGAATTCCCCAACCTTTTACCTAAATAAAAAAAATTTAAATTCTAAAATAATTT
This sequence comes from Allium sativum, assembly GCA_030737875.1. Classification (NCBI taxonomy): domain Eukaryota; kingdom Viridiplantae; phylum Streptophyta; class Magnoliopsida; order Asparagales; family Amaryllidaceae; genus Allium; species Allium sativum. Next base: position 744,527,653 of record CM060912.1, read on the forward strand.
GCTAGAATTTTATGGAGAAATGTATATTTTCCCAGAATTTATTTTATATACAAAGACAATGGTGAACCCTCGCTAAGTAGCAGGGGATTAGCGATAGATATTTTTATTGATGTATATTTAATCCAACGATATCTGCGGGCATTTCGTCAATAAACCCTTACAAATTAGCAAGGGATTAATGATAGATATATTTAGATGTATATTTAATCCAATGATATTTGCAAACAATCAGTCGCTAAACCTTTACAAAGTAGCAAATATTGAATATATCTATATGTTTTTTGTTTTATTACAGTAAACATATATGCATTGTTCAATAAATGTGTTCATATATGTACTATTCTATTTTGCATAAATAAATATTTTATTACACTATTAAATAATAATACACATTTCTATTTCTATCTGTTACACAATCACTACCAATACACTCATTTGTACACTCACTTCCTCACACCATACTCATACACTCATAAAATGTTCACACTCACACACTCCCACAGACCAGGCTTGGTGCACTAGGGAGGGTTTTATGACCTTAATCGGTTTTCCTTCTAAACAAATTCAAAAATAATAATATAGTATTTAGTGTGATACACTATAAATACTATAAGGTCTGAGCACGTATCACTGTTACAGACACCTGCAAAGGTCAAGCTGTAATAACCCGAAAATCTGGGCCAGTTTAAAAATTTTGTTTTGGCAATTTTAGCGAATTTTGAACATATAAAATAGATTATTTTAAATAATATCGACGAGAAATTTATTTTGAATAGAAATCGAACGTATATATTTATATACATCGTCGTTAGAATATAAATATTTATTTTAAATTATAAATAGAATTGAAAATGGCGCGGTAGTTCGATAATTCGATTTCAAACTTCAATTGAATGTACCGGGTGCAAAATAAACCGGATTTTAGTGAAACTAAAAATTATAGGATCTAATTGTGACTATCTTTCCAATGAATCCGAAAAATTGAAATTTCATAGCGGGAATCAAAAGAGTTGTCCAGTTGAAAATTCTGAATAGTCGCTATGGAATTCAGGCCCTTAAAAATGGGAATTTTGCAAACGACCTTGGATTTCGACGAAACCACTTTTGTTGGGTCCATGGTGTCGAATTATTGTTAGGTTTCAAATTTCATAATTTTTCGATCCAATATGTGAGCATGGCAAAGGAAAACGTGTTTGACTAGTTTCAGTTGATTTTAATCGACTGGAAAATGACCATTTTTCTAACGGTCTCAGAATTCGACGAAACTAGTTTTGTTAGGACCGTATCGTCAATACGAAGCTAGAAAATATTTTTCGGGAATTTTTAGAGTTAGTATGTGACCCCGGTAAATTGAAATGCGCGTTCAAAATCAATATATAGAGTTATATGTTGATTTTAACGGAAACTGATCGAAATGATCGAATCAGCTTGCGATACATATACCATTGTGTTCGGAATGGGGATAATTAGCTATGTAGGACAGGCGGTGGGCCTCGTTTAGAGGTCGAAAATGAAAGTTGCTTTTTGGGAGATAATTAAATAAAATAATTAAAATAATCTCCCCTTCCTCCTTTATACTATCAGGCCCCCCTCCTTTCATTGGCAGATCGATTTAAAATAAAAAAAACCCTAAAAGGGAAACGCGATCCGCCCCTGGCTGCCCACCCTCGTCGGAGGCGCATCCGCGCCGGAGCCCCCACCTGAGCGCCGCCCCTTTCCACTGCCCTCCGACCAACATCCTCTTCCCCTCCGTTCTTCTCCTTCCGCTCTCTCTCCCTTCCCTCTCCTGCTGAAAACCGCAGACACCCCAGACCCGCGATCCCCTTCCTCCCCTCCTCCGGCCTGCAGCAACACCGACCGTCCAGCTCCTCCAATGGCGCGCAAAACGAGGTCAATCGCCTGAAGCAGTTCGGTTTTGGCTTCTGGCGCTAGGAAGAAGGAATGCCAACGCTTTAAAACATGGTAAATCCTTAACCCTAGTAATTAGGGGTAATTAGTGTTTAATGAGAAATTTATTGAATTTAATTTAGTTAAAAATCTAAATTTTAATGTATAAATAACATTGATTCATTTTTAGATTTTTAAATGTGAAAAACAAAGAATAATGAAAGTAACTTTGTTATAAAAATATTATCTTTGTTTTGAAAAGAACTGTATAAAAATATTATCTTTGTTTTGAAAAGAACTGTATGAAAATATTATCTTTGTTTTGAAAAGAATGATAAAAAATATATATATATAATATTTATTATATGAACATCGATGTAAAAATAGGATTTTTATCTATATAGTAGCAATGCAAAAATAGAATTTTTATCTATATAGTAGCGGTGTAAAAATAGAATTTTTATCCGTATGGAATAATTTTTCATCACTAAAAGAAAAGATTTTTATAGTTGAAAAGAAAAGATTTTTATAGTTGAAAAGAAAAGATTTTTATAGTCGAAGAGAAAAGATTTTTACTTTAGAAACGAACTGATTTTTGAAATGTTAAAGAGTGGATTTTTAATAGAGAAAAGGTCGGATCTTTCTAAGTGGAAAAGATCGGATTTTTAATGTAGGAGATAGCCAGTAAAAATACGATTTTTCATATGAAGAAGAAGTTATAAAAATATGATTTTTATAGAAATTCAAAGATTTGATTTTTTTTTTTTAAAAAGTAAAAGGACGAGATTTTTATCTATATAAAGATTAAATTTTTGAAATAGAAAACATACGATTTTTATCGATGTAAAAAATTCGATTTTTATATATTGAATAGCGAAGAAAAAATTCGATTTTTATATATTGAATAACAAAGTAAAAATTCGATTTTTATATATTGAATAGCGAAGTAAAAATTCGATTTTTATATATTGAATAACAAAGTAAAAATTCGATTTTTATATATTGAATAGCGAAGTAAAAATTCGATTTTTATATATTGAATAGCGAAGTAAAAATTCGATTTTTATATATTGAATAGCGAAGTAAAAATTCGATTTTTATATATGCAGTGGCTACGGGCAACGAAAGTGACGAAAGGCGAGAACGACGAAGATTTCTACTTAAGAAGAGTCGTGGGATTGGATTAGCAATTCTGTGAGAACTTCTCACTTTAAATTTCTTTTTCTAGTTATAAATATATACTAGGATGCAGACGGTGTTTAGTAGCACCCGACACCCGTCATCCACAGACCATGGATGGCTTGTTTGTTTGATTGATGTGTTGTGAAAATTGATTGTGTTGTGGAACGATTGAATAATAAAATATTCTTGTGTTGAAAGGAAATAAAATATTTATATAGTTAAAGATATTTTATCGTTAAAAATATAATTTTTATCGTGAATATGAATAAATAAATATTCATTTACAAACCGGACGGTTTGTTTATGTACACCTATTTGAAAGACATTGATTGGGACGATAAATTTTATACATCGCCCAACTGCACAAATAAAAATCTATGTTTGTTGATTTGAAACCCCACACGGGTATTGGGATAAAATACGACATACACTAATCCCAATAATTAGTTGTATGTCGATCGATTGATTGACAGGCTGTTATAAGCGTTAGATATCTATATTTGATGCTTATACAGTGTAGTGCACTTTGGATGATGGTTGATTATTTATCGTTGCTATTATATACATATGTTGTATGGAATCCATATAATTAACTTTATATGGTAATTGATTGGGCCTCATTCCAATTTAGAAAATAAAGAATATTATAAAATAAAGGTTCATGTGTTGACAGTACTCATCCGTTGAGATTAGTCATCTGTTGAACGAAATATTTTAAAAATAAAATTTACATCTTTATCATATATAAAATTAGAAACTAACTGGAAAATAGATAAGATGAGTGGTCTCCTGGATATTGATCTGATGTTGGTTTCGGCCTTCGGGGTTAATATTCAGGGAATCGTTCTCTTACTAATTTACGGTTGGAGTCTGATTTAAATCAAACGATAGATACCATAATTATTATAAAATATATTAAATAACAAAAATAGTCACACGTGGACAGTACTCATTCGTTGAGATTAGTCATGTGTTGACAAAAATATAGATTCACGTATTGAATAGAATAAATATTCATTTGTTGAATAGAATAACGGAATTATTGAAATATATAAAGCCGTGTTGATTAGAGATGCGCCATTTTGACGCGAACGATATTTATAACGATTATATTCGTTTTTATAATTTGAATTGAATAGATAACGAATTCGAATTGAATTGAATATAAAATGAATTCGAATTGAATTGAATATAAAACGAATTTGAACTGAATTGAATAGAAAACGAATTTGAACTGAATTGAATAGAAAACGAATTCAAATTGAATGGAATAGAAAACGAATTGAATTAGAATAACAATCGATTTGAAATGAATTCAAATTGAATCGAAATTTGAATTGTGCTTAAATGAATTTATAAGGAAAAATTCAATTTTGATTTGAATTTGAAATGGAAGTTGAAATTGTTTTTGAAGCGAATTTAAAACTATTTATAAAATTCATTTTAAATAGAAATCGAAGAAATATATATTATATACATAATAAAATGGCCTGAATAGAACGCGCCGCGCCGCGGCAGTTCGCGAATTTCGACCATTGACTTCGAACGGACATTACGGGAGATCCGACCATCGGATTCTCCTAAAACCGGAACCGTTGGGTTCGTATCGAAAAGAGGTTTCTAACGAATATTATAAATTTGAAATCTAACGGTTGGATTTGGAGATACGTCCAAATCAAATTTGGAAAAGGTCGCTATAAGTGCAGTTCGATGGCCGTTGTTGGAAATCGACTGTACGGGCCTTGATAAAATTATTAAAAATAGTAATAATTTGTGTAAAATCATAAGAAATGATTTGGGAAAAATTGGGATGAAAAACTCCATATTTGAAAAGATAAAAATAGATTTTTATCGAAATGAACTAGTTTTGAACTAAAATTAAAACCCATTTATTTTTAAATAAATAAATTGGATTTGAAATGGGTTGTAAATAGAATTGATTTGCGAGTTTATCGTGAACGGTGTTTTAAATAACACTAGTTCTTTAACCCGATAATAAATAGAATGTGATTTGAATGTGATTTGGGTTTATCGTGAACTGTGTTTTAAATGACATTAGTTCTTTAACCCAGAAAATGGAGTTTTAATGAATCTGCAATTAGATTGAAATGTGAATTGATAATCTAAATTATCAAATTTGGGAAATGAGCGAGAATGGAGTATCACCAGTTTTGCTCCAAAGCGATAGTTAAATCTTTAATTAGATTTGAACGTGGAATGGTAATTAACTTTACCGATAACACGGTGGTATTAGATATGGAGTATCACCAGTTTTGCTTCATGGGATGAATAGGTTGGGATTGAGAAATAAAATAAATAATTACTTCGGTGTGGTTCGCTAATCTCGACTAGTTTGGAAAAACCATAATTTGGTTTGATACGAAATCCAATGGAAGATTAAAGAATAAATTTTAAAGAATTTATCTTGGATAAAATTAATGGGAACCTATCCCTAAGAATTGAGATTTAGAAACTAGCTGTAGGTTAGTTAAGAAGAATGGTTTCTTGGGTATTGATCTGATGTTGGTTTCGGCCTTCGGGGTTAATATTTAGGGAATTGCTCTCTTACTGATTTATGGTTAGTGACTAATGAATTGGAATGAGGCGTATGTTGTGTTTGTGTAACATTTGTTTTAATATACGCGGGTTGTTCGGAAAGGCCGGGTTTATACCCATTCTGAATAACCGATTCGACGATAAGTCGAAGATGATGACGGTGGTCGAAGACCGGAAGTCTTCACATCGTTTGGATAATTACTGATGATCCTGATTGGGCTGTACACCCAAGAGGATGGAAATAGTTGGTGGTCGTCCAGACGTACTTGGAGATCGATGGATATGCGAGGAAAGTGCCTCCGGTTTCGTTCAGACCCAGAACGAACTTGTAAATGGATTGTGTGTCTGACATTGGACTTTATTCTGTGTTGATTGATCTCTATTAAATATACATCTGTTTGGTGGCGGAGAATTTATTCTCTTGCTTAACGCCCTTCTCTGAGACGTACGAGCTCAGAGGTTGTATATCGATGGACATCAGTCGCATGGCATGAATTGCCTGTGTGGCATGCTGAGTTGCATGGATCAAGACTTCTGCTTAAAAGTAAAGTCTTGTGGTTGATGATCAAAGCACAGCTTACGTGGCATCTTTGTGTATAACGTGAATTCGCGAGCCTCACACCTCAGTATGAGTTAAAAACGGGATAAGGACTGCAGGGAGAGCACGATGTTTCTTTCTAGCTTTGGTGGTGTCGGTGACTTACCATCCCTGACATTTATATACTTTTCACCTATGTGGTTGTTGGATGAGGCGCCTCGATTTTAGGTCTGTAAGGACCGGGAAACGTGTGTTCAGGAATACTAATCCTCAAACGTAAGAGAGGACCGGCCCTGAAGATCCAAGGATTGCCCAGAGTGTGTAGTCCTGGGACATTTGCTAGAGTGTCTCGAAAGCGGAGAGGAGCTTGCCCCTTGCCTCGACTCATGACGGAAATCCAATTTCCAATACGTGTATTTCGGTTTTAATTGTAGAGCCAAGTATGGCGACATAGTGGTATGGGGCACTTATGCCGTCTATGATTTATATGTATGATTGAAATTGTTTTGACACTATACACTTATTATAGTATCAAATGATTTGTTTTAAACGTACTAAGCATGTTTTGCTGTTATAAGGTAAAACCCTATCCTCCGGCTTGCGTTGCATTATGTGATGAGACCTGGGTCTTATAATAGCTTCATTTTTCGAAAAAGCATTGCGCTGTTTATTCTATGCACTAGTATTCTTGGTAGGAAACCCGTTCCGTGTTATACAGCGTGGTCCCTTGAATTACTCTCTTTTAAAGTAAAGTTTTAAATAACTGTTTTAGTTCTCACACCAGTCACATGACTGACCTGGAGTTTATTGTTTTAACCTAAACTCTGGGTGCCCCTATTTTCTACACGGGCAGCTAGTAGTTTTGGTTTTACAGATTTATATTCACAGGATCCTGTTTTACAGCTGGAATGATATCCGAAAAGCTCTGTATCCGTATATCACCTTCAGTTGTGCTTTGTATTATTTTCCGCTGCTATGTAATTTATTGTAATCTCTGATATTTATAGAATGTAATTTATTCATTCATACTCTGTATATTCTTGTATTCTGATGGAATTGTTGTAATTAACAATGAAATGTTCTTCCGTCTGCGTTCTGTTTTGTCTTGTCCTCACAGTAATTCGTTCTTTCTCATCTCTTCGGAGACCGGGGAAGTTTGGGTCACTTCATTTGGTATCAGAGCTTTGGTTTACAGAGCTCGAGAACAAGACACATTAGAACCATACGAAAGAATTCATCAGATATTGGATTAGCAATATCCAATTAGAATGACTCGTTAGAGATAGGATCAGTAGTATCCTAGAACGGGTGTGAAGAGTATATTTTTCAAATGAAAACAAATTTTGTTTTTAACTTTAAACCATTTTATACGTATTTGAATATTTATTTATATTGAATTTGGGCAATCGAGTATATAAATATTTTGCATATATGCGTCATGAACGTATATTCGAAGTTTTAATATATTAGATAGATATAGAGTCACACTCTAGTCGCCCAGACATGGTCCTGATGATGAAGTATACCATCACCAGTATTTATTTTCGAGCGACGAAGGTGTGATATCTATATATTTCCATTAGACTGGTGTGAGAACCAAAACTTATATAGATAAGTTTATTGTTGTGATTTGGCATCGAAACATGATTTTCTGTATATATATCAAAATTATGAATTTGAAACGTTAAATTCACTAATTGATTGATGTTTGTGTTGTTTGTTTATTTGTTTGATAATTTTGAACCATTATGCCTAATTGCATCAAATATTGAATTGTATGGAAAATTAGTCGTATTTGCTTGCATATACATGTATATCCATTGAACAGGTCATAGCAAGGAGGCTAGAGCAGAGAATAAAATTTGTTTGCCCGACAAATAGGTACATGTTTACTATAATTTACTGTTTTGTTTGGGTGATGATGATTTTATGAGCCGATTGGCTAGCCGCTTGGCTTTTTCTTTTTCTTTTTGAGATCAGAAGGACTATATGGCAATTTCGGGATTTTCCCGTGGCTCCCGGTGCAGGGGAGGTTATGGCGAAATTTTCCGAAAATTTAGGGTGTTAACCAAATTTTTGAAGAATTTGAAAATTCTCAGAAACTGAAAAGTTGGAGAATGGAAGCCAGATCGAACGTAGAGCTGATTAATCAAACCACTTTCGGCTTCGTTCCTTTTCGGGGACGAAAAGTTTTAAGTGGGGGAGATTGTAATAACCCGAAAATCTGGGCCAGTTTAAAATTTTTATTTTGGCAATTTTAGCGAATTTTGAACATTTAAAATAGATTATTTTAAATAATATCGACGAGAAATTTATTTTGAATAGAAATCGAATGTATATATTTATATACATCGTTGTTAGAATATAAATATTTATTTTAAATGATAAATAGAATTGAAAATGGTGCGGTAGTTCGATAATTCGATTTCAAACTTCAATTGAATGTACCGGGTGCAAAATAAACCGGATTTTAGTGAAACTAAAAATAATAGGATCTAATTGTGACTATCTTTCCAACGAATCCGAAAAATTGAAATTTCATAGCGGGAATCAAAAGATATGTCCAGTTGAAAATTCTGAATAGTCGCTATGGAATTCAGGCCCTTAAAAATGGGAATTTTTCAAACGACCTCGGATTTCGACGAAACCACTTTTGTTGGGTCCGTGGTGTCAAATTATTGCTAGGTTTCAAATTTCATAATTTTTCGATCCAATATGTGAGCATGGCAAAGGAAAACGTGTTTGACCAGTTTAAGTTGATTTTAATCGACTGGAAAATGGCCATTTTTTTAACGGTCTCAGAATTCGACGAAACTAGTTTTGTTAGGACCGTATCGTCAATATGAAGCTAGAAAATATTTTTCGGGAATTTTTAGAGTTAGTATGTGACCCCGGTAAATTGAAATGCGCGTTCAAAATCAATATATAGAGTTATATGTTGATTTTAACAGAAACTGATCGAAATGATCGAATCAACTTGCGATACATATCCCATTGTGTTCGGAATGGGGGTAATTAGCTATGGACGACAGGCGGTGGGCCTCGTTTAGAGGTCGAAAATAAAAGTTGCTTTTTGGGAGATAATTAAATAAAATAATTAAAATAATCTCCCCTTCCTCCTTTATACTATCAGCCCCCCCCTCCTTTCATTGGCAGATTGATTAAAAATAAAAAAATAAAAAAACCCTAAGAGGGAAACGCGATCCGCCCCAGGCTGCCCACCCTCATCGGAGCCGCATCCGCGCCGGAGCCCCCACCTGAGCGCCGCCCCTTTCCACTGTCCTCCGACCAACATCCTCTTCCCCTTCGTTCTTCTCCTTCCGCTCTCTCTCCCTTCCCTCTCCTGCTGAAAACCGCAGACACCCCAGACCTGCGATCCCCTTCCTCCCCTCCTCCGGCCTGCAGCAACACCGACCGTCCAGCCCCTCCAATAGCGCGCAAAACGAGGTCAATCGCCTAAAGCAGTTCGGTTTTGGCTTCTGGCGCTAGGAAGAAGGAATGCCAACACTTTAAAACATGGTAAATCCTTAACCCTAGTAATTAGGGGTAATTAGTGTTTAATGAGAAATTTATTGAATTTAATATAGTTAAAAATCTAAATTTTAATGTATAAATAACATTGATTCATTTTTAGATTTTTAAATGTGAAAAACAAAGAATAACGAAAGTAACTTTGTTATAAAAATATTATCTTTGTTTTGAAAAGAACTGTATAAAAATATTATCTTTGTTTTGAAAAGAACCGTATGAAAATATTATCTTTGTTTTGAAAAGAATGATAAAAAAATATATATAATCTTTATTATATGAACATCGATGTCAAAATAGGATTTTTATCTATATAGTAGCAATGCAAAAATAGAATTTTTATCTATATAGTAGCGGTGTAAAAATAGAATTTTTATCCGTATGGAATAATTTTTCATCACTAAAAGAAAAGATTTTTATAGTTGAAAAGAAAAGATTTTTATAGTTGAAAAGAAAAGATTTTTATAGTCGAAGAGAAAAGATTTTTACTTTAGAAACGAACTGATTTTTGAAATGTTAAAGAGTGGATTTTTGATAGAGAAAAGGTCAGATCTTTCTAAGTGGAAAAGATCGGATTTATAATGTAGGAGATAACGAGTAAAAATACGATTTTTCATATGAAGAAGAAGTTATAAAAATACGATTTTTATAGAAATTCAAAGATTTGATTTTAAAAAAAAAAAGTGAAAGGACGAGATTTTTAACTATATAAAGATTAAAATTTTGAAATAGAAAACATACGATTTTTATCGATGTAAAAAATTCGATTTTTATATATTGAATAGCGAAGTAAAAATTCGATTTTTATATATTGAATAACAAAGTAAAAATTCGATTTTTATATATTGAATAGCGAGGTAAAAATTCGATTTTTATATATTGAATAACAAAGTAAAAATTCGATTTTTATATATTGAATAGCGAAGTAAAAATTCGATTTTTATATATTGAATAGCGAAGTAAAAATTCGATTTTTATATATTGAATAGCGAAGTAAAAATTCGATTTTTATATATGTAGTGGCTACGGGCAACGAAAGTGACGAAAGGCGAGAACGACGAAGATTTCTACTTAAGAAGAGTCGTGGGATTGGATTAGCAATTCTGTGAGAACTTCTCACTTTAAATTTCTTTTTCTAGTTATAAATATATACTAGGATGCAGACGGTGTTTAGTAGCACCCGACACCCATCATCCACAAACCATGGATGGCTTGTTTGTTTGATTGATGTGTTGTGAAAATTGATTGTGTTGTGGAACGATTGAATAATAAAATATTCTTGTGTTGAAAGGAAATAAAATATTTATATAGTTAAAAATATTTTATCGTTAAAAATATAATTTTTAACGTGAATATGAATAAATAAATATTCATTTACAAACCGGACGGTTTGTTTATATACACCTATTTGAAAGACATTGATTGGGACGATAAATTTTACACATCGCCCAACTGCACAAATAAAAATCTATGTTTGTTGATTTGAAACCCCACACGGGTATTGTAACACCCCATGTCCATTAATGTCACTCACAAAAGGGAATGCATTAACTTCTATGGAGCGTTTTAAGTGAATATAGAACAGAAAATCACAACAAGACAGATATGAAATAGTACTTGAAAATTTAAAACTTTATTTATTGCAACGGAAGGTAAATATGTTTGGTTACATCACCAAAACCCAAAGACTAAAGTCAAGTACATAATATCCATCTTGACAAAATCAGAGTACATAATATAAAAAGCATAATCCCATAAATAGCCATAAAAGAGATAGGTTGAGCTTTACTTCAGCAATCCAAATCCAAGTGCTCCCAAAGAGATCCAAATCAAGCTTCCCACCCTAAGAACCTGGGGGGAAAAGGAAGAAAAGAGGTGGAAACAAAGGGGGTCAGACATAAAGTCTGGCAAGTCCGATAACTCCAACAATATAATTATCAAAGTAACTAGGATAAGACATAAGCTTGGTAAATAAGAAAATGACTGTGAATTAATGGCAAGATCAAGCAACCAAAAATAATAGGATGAGCAAAGATAACGTTAAAGGCGCTTCCTAATCAATATAGGGTAATTACTATACTCTACCGTACTGTACCGTACTGTACTGTACTAACACTAACTGCACCCATACTAGTCACTCTAGAAACTTGATCCCTCTTGACTAAATAGAATGATGATAGATTCGTGTACTACTAGATGTACCCACTATCCCCACTAGATGTACCCCTTCAATGGTAATTCCATATACTCCTAGCTGACGTCATAGGTGCCGCCTGCTCCTATCTCCACTAGGTGTACCCCTTTAATGATTAATTAATAATGGTAGCTTCGTGTACCCCTAGCTGACTACATAGGTGCCGTCTGCTCCTATCTCCACTAGATGTACCCACTACCCTGCCCCATTCGATCGGCTCCCTAACTCGTAGATACCCGTGCTGGTCCCACGGTGGGGTGTATCACTCCCCTAAAGTGGCAACCCAATACAACTTAAGGATGCACGGCTTATACCTACACGATGCAACAACGTCTTACCTACCAGCCCGGGCCCACGCACGCACATGACCCCGTTGGACTTGCGTTGCCACCGCTAACCCATTTTGGCCTCTAACAATCAGGCCCAGTAGGCGTGTCCCGTCCTCGACTTGGGTCGAGCTCACAAAGATACTTAATGGGCTACTGGACTGAAAAGGGCCCCCACCAAGCTACCCACCTAGGCTTGGTCCCCTCTAATACATCCCACTTAACCCCATGTCCACTTACATGTATAAATTTGGTTAAGTGTTTTCTAATTTAACCTAGTCTCACCCTTTTGTTTATTTAACAGGTTGTATTGGTTAAGTCTGTGGGCCTATATACACAAATATTACCCACCTACCCAAGATTTACTTAACCCTCTCACTGGTTCAAACATATTAATTTACGGTTAAATTTGTGGGCCTATATGTACTAATATTACCCACCTACCCAAGATTTACTTAACCCACTCATTCCGTATAACCCAATTTACTTAACCCCCAACTTAAACTTAAGTTCTTACAATCCCTAGGGATCAGATTTGGTTAAGTAGTCCATTTCATTTACCATGTCCATTTTTAATTAATTAATCAATTAATTAAAACCTTTCCCTTCATAGGTGTCAATACCTATTTTATCCAACAATTTGAATTACATGTCATAATTGTTTATATTCAAATTACTCCATTTTTCTAATCGTATTTCTCATGACATCCTCATGTCACCCACATGTCACCCACTAGATTCCTCATGCCACCCAAGGCACCTACTTAACCCCCTCATGTCCCACTACATATTTACTTTGGTTAAGTGTTTCTTAATTTATTACTATCGTAACCCCTGTAGGACCTCTCACATTAGACTGACATTTGTGGCAGCTGGATTTGCCGGGCGGGTCCGGGCAGTCTTACACCACAAACGAGCCTAACCTCGTGTCCGTACAATTGTTACGCATTTAGTTTGGGCCTTTGACCTCTCACATTGGGCTACCATTTGTGGCTGCTGGATTTGCCGGGCGCTTCCGGGCAGTCTTACACCACAGATGAGTCCAACCTCGTGTCTTAGGCAATTAATTATACATAATTAATTTCCCCCAATATTTGAATTACTTTCCCTATTCAAATTACATATCATTTTCATATTTATTTATGTATAAATATGTCACCTTAATTATGTCCACTATTTATGGTACATAAATTGTACCAATTTACATCTCAAATTAATTTCATGCCTTTTTAGGCATTTGTGCCAATTCCCAATATTTATTATCCCTATTCAAATTCAAATTAATCTATGTCCATAATTAAACTATGTCCATTACTACACATTAATTTGCCAATTAATGCCTTCATTAAATTTTTCGCCTTTTAAGGCAATTCACCTTAATTAATATCTCAAATTCGTTATATGCCTCATTTACATGCCAATTCACATTTATTAACATAATCAATATTTTCATCCCATATTTGGATTAATTATTCCTAATAAAATATGTTAATAAAATTCCAATTATCTTTATGACCATAATTCACATTAATTATGTCCATACATCACTTTGCCAATTAATATCTCAATTTACATATATGCCTCTTTTAAGGCTATTACATGCCAATTCCCATTTATTAACATAATCAATATTTTTCCCATAACCCCCGCGGCGTCCGTTCGCATAGAATATACGATAGACTAAGAAATAGTCTAACACATGAAAAAGGAAAAAAACACCACATATTCACATAACATACAAAATAGGCCTAACTTGCATATGAGAATTTACCACATAACTTGCATAAAATCATAGATCTAAACATAGGCCTAAAAGGTATGAACCTTCATGTTATGAATAAGATTTTCATCACAAAATTTACGTAGGCAATAACCACAAACTTGCATAACATGATTCATATTCCAAACTCATATTTTTTATATAAACTTGCATATGTGATTTATGCAACATAACAATGGTGTAAATTTACCTCTAAACATATAAACTAGCATGTAAAGATTTAGCATATAACTCATACATGTCATAGCCTAACTTTTGATCTAAAATAGATGTCATGATCTTTACTAACTTGTATGTGATTTATGTCTAAATCAACATCTAAACTTGCATACATACATATGATCTATCATATGAATCAACATAACCAAACTAGCATTTAAACGACATGATGATTTGATTATGCATAAGCCAATCATAGAATTACAACATAGATCATAACTTTACAACATGAATGACAACATCACAATTTAACAACATAATCAAATCATACGGTCAATAATTCACATCATATCCATATAATCCACAATTATATCTAATCTTACTTAATTTAATAATTATCTTGATTAGAGAAATTGAACTTGCCTTTCGTAGTTAAAGAATTATGAACAATTGATCAAACCTGATGCAGAATTGTTGTAGCGACGTTAGTTGATTCGTTGTTGAAGCTCTAAGCTTGAATTAGGTTGAATTGATTAGCTATCTTCCTCTTTAGTTGGCGGCGGCTACACTGAGTTCCATGGCGACGGCATAACGACTTTAGTTTCAATTTTAATTAGGTTTAGGGTTAGCATTAGGATGTATTTATAGGTGTAGGAAGTTATTTAGGACCATTAGATTAACCCTGAACCATGAGAACCAACCAAATGCAAAATCTGCATTTGACCGAATCGGCCCACGGGTTGATAGCCAAACACCCTGGATTAACCCCTAGTCGACCCAACGAGGATCGGGTCGACCTCAAAAATGGGTCGGTTCGGTCATTCCCCCCTCCCAATTCGCTGTTTTGAACTTTTTCGCATATTTATTTATTTAATTTTTAATTTATATATATATATCAATATATATATATATATATTTATATATTTCTCTACGCAACCCATTTCACTTAATTCTTTTCTAAAAATTAAGTATACTTTAATTTGTGAATTTTAATGTTATAAAATTACGGGGTGTTACATTCTCCCCTCCTTAAAGGATTTCGTCCCCGAAATCTCCAAGTCAAGAAGAATGTATATCCTACCATCTAATCGTCCATCTACTCAACCATCAAACACCAACATCCATTATCCTTAAAAGACTTCTAATGCTTTAATGTTTATATGCACAGTGTGTGTATATGTCCATATCTAATGCAAAATTAGGCGGTCTACTGATTCAGTCGACCTCCTTAGTGCAATTCATGATAGTGCCATGCATCCAATATGTATGCAAAAGATTCCTAATGATACATATTAATTCTATATGCGTGCACAACCATCCACCTGAATGCAGCAACCATATGATAATACAACCATTATACATCCATTTTACTAAATACATCCATATATATGCAATATGAAGTGACTGAGCCGATCTGGTGCCTAATAGTGTGTGTATATGCATCCACGAGCAACCACTAGCGAACACTTGCATCCACTTTGCATCCATCATACATAACATGTCTCAAACACATGTTTCAACCATAGGATTTCCCTAACTGAAGGTCAAAGATACTAGCGAGAGGACATACTAAAGATAAGATAAGCACAAGCTAAGCGATAAAGGAGAAATTAAAAGACATACCCTCGAAAAGAAAAGGGTACAATGAACGCATCTTCTCTTCCGTCTCCCAAGTGGCGTTACTCTCATCGTCTCCCCATTGTACTTTGACTAGTCTGACCTCTCGATTTCTCAACTTCTTGATCTCCGACCCAAGAATGCATGTAGGAGCTCGTCGAATCGTCGCATCACGCTCTATTTCCACCTCTCTAAGCAAGCTCGGCTCCACTACCTCCGCGGTCTCGTGTAAGCACTTCCTCAAATGTGATACATGGAATACGTCGTGTACACCACTAAGTCTCTCAGGCAACTCCTCTTATCCGCATAAGATTTCTGCCTATCTTGCGCTGCCTTCATCCTTCTTCGAATCAAATCAATCTTCTCCGAAATCTCTCTAATCATATATGGCCCAAGTAAGATCTTATCCGTAGATTCCTACCAACGTGTAGGTGAACGACAAGGTCGTCCATAAAGAGCTTCGAAAGGTGCCATGCCAATGCTAGACTGAAAGCTATTATTATATGCGAACTCCACCAATGGAAGATGCTCTTCCCATGTACCCCCAAAGTCTAGGATACATGGCCTCAAAAGGTCCTCTAGAATACGATTCACCCTCTTGGTTTGGTCGTCCGTCTGAGGATGATATGCGGTGCTCAAACATAACTGAGTCCCTACCGCTTCTTGTAAGCTCCTCCAAAATTCGCTAGTGAAGATAGGATCGCGGTCGCTTACTATGCTAGAAGGAACACCATGCAAACGAACTATCTCTCGGACATATACAGAAGTTAACCATGGAGCAGTCCTCTTACTCTTCACGGGAATAAAATGGGCGCTCTTAGTAAGTCTATCTACTATAACCCAAATCCCCATATTACCCTTCCTCGATCTTGGTAATCCATCAATAAAATCTATCGAGATACTATCCATGTGAACTCATCGCAACTATCCATCTCCCACGCAAGTCGTCATATTCGAACTCGATATCCCCCAAGCACAAGCCCCAAAGGCCTAAACCAATATCAGACAAGCACCCAAGGAATACCTCCTCCGATTTCAGACAGTCTACGTGAGATGATACTAGCAAAACAAATAATTGGGCACTTAACCGACTCTGGCTGTCCTCGCCAGTCTTGCTTCAAAACCATCACTAATCACCTAACTGACTTTGCATTATCCCCTAGGCAAACACGAATACCTCGTGCCTCTAGGTAAACCCCGCACTTCATCGAAGACGTCACTATACTCACGGACCACATGAAAAGATTCCAAATCACCGTTGGATACGTCAAGAGATTCGAGACAGCTAAACGTCACTGAACCCCTAGGGTCATAAGAAATATGAGGGTCTTTCCATAATGAATCAATAGTCTAACTACCCTCCTTTCACTATCTAGGATGGCACCCCGCCTGGGTAGCCAATCCACCCCTAGAATCAAACTATAGCCCGTGAAACCAAGGACGAAGGCATTGCATTCAAATCCAACGTCCAAGATAGACACTCTCAAATCCCGACAAACCATTGAAGGATGAGTCGAACCACCAAAAAGATTTGAGACTAGGATGGGATCCTTAACTAGACTAGTATTTAGGAGCAGTGTTTTCAACTAACGAAGCAGATACTAACGAGTATGAAGTGCCAGAATCAAACAAAGTTCGAACAGGATGATAAAGGAAACCAAATTTCTACCTGGACGGTCCTACCCCTATCAGGTATACCAGCCGTGAGGGAATATAACTACCCTCCAGAAGATCATGTACTTTGCCATTGCCTCTTTGGACAATCCTAATAAGGTGTCCTATTTCTCCAAAAGGATAACTACTAGCCTTCTTGTTCACATTCCCCATTCGTGACCTTCCACCAAGATGAGGTTTCGTCCTTCATTAACCAACAGCTATTTGAACCTTCCTCCCATCGTCTACCTTAAAGGTATCAACAAGCCCTCCACTTCCTTGAACTAACTTCTAGCCCGTCAAACGTCTAAGTCCCTTGAAGTGGTTTTTCGTCCTTCGTATGGAAGTCCCTATTTATCTTAGAAAAAGCATCTATACGCGGAGGGGAAATCCAAAAAAGAAAAAGAGGAAGAGATTCAAAACAGAGAGTCGAAGGAAGGATATATGGCTCTTGGGGATTATGTTTTTTTAAAACAAACCTTTCTTTCAAAAATACTCTTCTACAAACATATTTTTGAAAGTATTCTTTATAAAAATGCTTTTGAAAAATAGTTTCTCAAAATATCTTATCTGTTCTGGTAACCTTCAGCTCTGATACCACGTGTAACACCCCATGTCCATTAATGTCACTCACAAAAGGGAATGCATTAACTTCTATGGAGCGTTTTAAGTGAATATAGAACAGAAAATCACAACGAGACAGATATGAAATAGTACTTGAAAATTTAAAACTTTATTTATTGCAACGGAAGGTAAATATGTTTGGTTACATCACCAAAACCCAAAGACTAAAGTCAAGTACATAATATCCATCTTGACAAAATCAGAGTACATAATATAAAAAGCATAATCCCATAAATAGCCATAAAAGAGATAGGTTGAGCTTTACTTCAGCAATCCAAATCCAAGTGCTCCCAAAGAGATCCAAATCAAGCTTCCCACCCTAAGAACCTGGGGGGAAAAGGAAGAAAAGAGGTGGAAACAAAGGGGGTCAGACATAAAGTCTGGCAAGTCCGATAACTCCAACAATATAATTATCAAAGTAACTAGGATAAGACATAAGCTTGGTAAATAAGGAAATGACTGTGAATTAATGGCAAGATCAAGCAACCAAAAATAACAGGATGAGCAAAGATAACGTTAAAGGCGCTTCCTAATCAATATAGGGTAATTACTATACTCTACCGTACTGTACCGTACTGTACTGTAGTAACACGAACTGCCCCATACTAGTCACTCTAGAAACTTGATCCCTCTTGACTAAATAGAATGATGATAGCTTCGTGTACTACTAGATGTACCCACTATCCCCACTAGATGTACCCCTTCAATGGTAATTCCATGTACTCCTAGC
This sequence comes from Allium sativum, assembly GCA_030737875.1. Classification (NCBI taxonomy): domain Eukaryota; kingdom Viridiplantae; phylum Streptophyta; class Magnoliopsida; order Asparagales; family Amaryllidaceae; genus Allium; species Allium sativum. The sequence continues at coordinate 744,546,427 of CM060912.1, forward strand.
TGACGTCATAGGTGCCGCCTGCTCCTATCTCCACTAGGTGTACCCCTTTAATGATTAATTAATAATGGTAGCTTCGTGTACCCCTAGCTGACTACATAGGTGCCGTCTGCTCCTATCTCCACTAGATGTACCCCCTACCCTGCCCCATTCGATCGGCTCCCTAACTCGTAGATACCCGTGCTGGTCCCACGGTGGGGTGTATCACTCCCCTAAAGTGGAAACCCAATACAACTTAAGGATGCACGGCTTATACCTACACGATGCAACAACGTCTTACCTACCAGCCCGGGCCCACGCACGCACATGACCCCGTTGGACTTGCGTTGCCACCGCTAACCCATTTTGGCCTCTAACAATCAGGCCCAATAGGCGTGTCCCGTCCTCGACTTGGGTCGAGCTCACAAAGATACTTAATGGGCTACTGGACTGAAAAGGCCCCCCACCAAGCTTCCCACCTAGGCTTGGTCCCCTCTAATACATCCCACTTAACCCCATGTCCACTTACATGTATAAATTTGGTTAAGTGTTTTCTAATTTAACCTAGTCTCACCCTTTTGTTTAATTAACAGGTTGTATTGGTTAAGTCTGTGGGCCTATATACACAAATATTACCCACCTACCCAAGATTTACTTAACCCTCTCATTGGTTCAGACATATTAATTTACGGTTAAGTTTGTAGGCCTATATGTACTAATATTACCCACCTACCCAAGATTTACTTAACCCACTCATTCCGTATAACCCAATTTACTTAACCCCCAACTTAAACTTAAGTTCTTACAATCCCTAGGGATCAGATTTGGTTAAGTAGTCCATTTCATTTACCATGTCCATTTTTAATTAATTAATCAATTAATTAAAACCTTTCCCTTCATAGGTGTCAATACCTATTTTATCCAACAATTTGAATTACATATCATAATTGTTTATATTCAAATTACTCCATTTTTCTAATCGTATTTCTCATGACATCCTCATGTCACCCACATGTCACCCACTAGATTCCTCATGCCACCCAAGGCACCCACTTAACCCCCTCATGTCCCACTACATATTTACTTTGGTTAAGTGTTTCTTAATTTATTACTATCGTAACCCCTGTAGGACCTCTCACATTAGACTGACATTTGTGGCTGCTGGATTTGCCGGGCGGGTCCGGGCAGTCTTACACCACAAACGAGCCTAACCTCGTGTCCGTACAATTGTTACGCATTTAGTTTGGGCCTTTGACCTCTCACATTGGGCTACCATTTGTGGCTGCTGGATTTGCCGGGCGCGTCCGGGCAGTCTTACACCACAAATGAGTCCAACCTCGTGTCTTAGGCAATTAATTATACATAATTAATTTCCCCCAATATTTGAATTACTTTCCCTATTCAAATTACAAATCATTTCCATATTTATTTATGTATAAATATGTCACCTTAATTATGTCCACTATTTATGGTACATAAATTGTACCAATTTACATCTCAAATTAATTTCATGCCTTTTTAGGCATTTGTGCCAATTCCCAATATTTAATATCCCTATTCAAATTCAAATTAATCTATGTCCATAATTAAACTATGTCCATTACTACACATTAATTTTCCAATTAATGCCTTCATTAAATTTTTCGCCTTTTAAGGCAATTCACCTTAATTAATATCTCAAATTCGTTATATGCCTCATTTACATGCCAATTCACATTTATTAACATAATCAATATTTTCATCCCATATTTGGATTAATTATTCCTAATCAAATATGTTAATAAAATTCCAATTATCTTTATGACCATAATTCACATTAATTATGTCCATATATCACTTTGCCAATTAATATCTCAATTTACATATATGCCTCTTTTAAGGCTATTACATGCCAATTCCCATTTATTAACATAATCAATATTTTTCCCATAACCCCCGCGGCGTCCGTTCGCATAGAATATATGATAGACTAAGAAATAGTCTAACACATGAAAAAGGAAAAAACACCACATATTCACATAACATACAAAATAGGCCTAACTTGCATATGAGAATTTACCACATAACTTGCATAAAATCATAGATCTAAACATAGGCCTAAAAGGTATGAACCTTCATGTTATGAATAAGATTTTCATCACAAAATTTACATAGGCAATAACCACAAACTTGCATAACATGATTCATATTCCAAACTCATATTTTTATATAAACTTGCATATGTGATTTATGCAACATAACAATGGTGTAAATTTACCTCTAAACATATAAACTAGCATGTAAAGATTTAGCATATAACTCATACATGTCATAGCCTAACTTTTGATCTAAAATAGATGCAATAATCTTTACTAACTTGTATGTGATTTATGTCTAGATCAACATCTAAACTTGCATACATACATATGATCTATCATATGAATCAACATAACCAAACTAGCATTTAAACGACATGATGATTTGATTATACATAAGCCAATCATAGAATTACAACATAGATCATAACTTTACAACATGTATGATAACATCACAATTTAACAACATAATCATATCATACGGTCAATAATTCACATCATATCCATATAATCCACAATTATATCTAATCTTACTTAATTTAATAATTCTCTTGATTAGAGAAATCGAACTTGCCTTTCGTGGTTAAAGAATTATGAACAATTGATCAAACTTGATGCAGAATTGTTGTAGCGACGTTAGTTGAATCGTTGTTGAAGCTCTAAGCTTGAATTAGGTTGAATTGATTAGCTATCTTCCTCTTTAGTTGGCGGCGGCTACACTGAGTTCCATGGCGACGGCATAACGGCTTTAGTTTCAATTTTAATTAGGTTTAGGGTTAGCATTAGGATGTATTTATAGGTATAGGAAGTTATTTAGGACCATTAGATTAACCCTGAACCATGAGAACCAACCAAATGCAAAATCTGCATTTGAGCTAATCGGCCCACGAGTTGACAGCCAAACACCCTGGATTAACCCCTAGTCGACCCAGTAGAGCTCGGGTCGACCCCAAAAATGGGTCGGTTCGGTCATTCCCCCCTCCCAATTCGCTATTTTGAACTTTTTCGCATATTTATTTATTTAATTTTTAATTTATATATATATATATATATATCAATATATATATTTCTCTACGCAACCCATTTCACTTAATTCTTTTCTAAAAATTAAGTATACTTTAATTTGTGAATTTTAATGTTATAAAATTACGGGGTGTTACAGGTATTGGGATAAAATACGACATACACTAATCCCAATAATTAGTTGTATGTCGATCGATTGATTGATAGGCTGTTATAAGCGTTAGATATCTATATTTGATGCTTATACAGTGTAGTGCACTTTGGATGATGGTTGATTATTTATCGTTGCTATTATATACAAATGTTGTATGGAATCCATATAATTAACTTTATATGGTAATTGATTGGGCCTTATTCCAATTTAGAAAATAAAGAATATTATAAAATAAAGGTTCATGTGTTGACAGTACTCATCCGTTGAGATTATTCATGTGTTGAACGAAATATTTTAACAATAAAATTTACATCTTTATCATATATAAAATTAGAAACTAACTGGAAAATAGATAAGATGAGTGGTCTCCTAGATATTGATCTGATGTTGGTTTCGGCCTTTGGGGTTAATATTCAGGGAATCGTTCTCTTACTAATTTACGGTTGGAGTCTGATTTAAATCAAACGATAGATACCATAATTTTTATAAAATATATTAAATAACAAAAATAGTCACACGTGGACAGTACTCATTCGTTGAGATTAGTCATGTGTTGACAAAAATATAGATTCACGTATTGAATAGAATAATTTCATTTGTTGAATAGAATAACGGAATTATTGAAATATATAAAGCCGTGTTGATTAGAGATGCGCCATTTTGACGCGAACGATATTTATATCGATTATATTCGTTTTTATAATTTGAATTGAATAGATAACGAATTCGAATTGAATTGAATATAAAACGAATTCGAATTGAATTGAATATAAAACGAATTTGAACTGAATTGAATAGAAAACGAATTCGAATTGAATGGAATATAAAACGAATTGAATTAGAATAACAATCGATTTGAAATGAATTCAAATTGAATCGAAATTTGAATTGTGCTGAAATGAATTTATAAGGAAAAATTCAGTTTTGATTTGAATTTGAAATGGAAGTTGAAATTGTTTTTGAAGCGAATTTAAAACTATTTATAAAATTCGTTTTAAATAGAAATCGATGAAATATATATTATATATATAATATAATGGCCTGAATAGAACGCGCCGCGCCGCGGCAGTTCGCGAATTTCGACCATTGACTTCGAACGGACATTACGGGAGATCCGACCGTCGGATTCTCCTAAAACCGGAACCGTTGGGTTCGTATCGAAAAGAGCTTTCTAACGAATATTAGAAATTTGAAATCTAACGGTTGGATTTGGAGATACGTCCAAATCAAATTTGGAAAAGGTCGCTATAAGTGCAGTTCGATGGCTGTTGTTGGAAATCGACTGTACGGGCCTTGATAAAATTATTAAAAATAGTAATAATTTGTGTAAAATCATAAGAAATGATTTGGGAAAAATTGGGATGAAAAACTCCATATTTGAAAAGATAAAAATAGATTTTTATCGAAATGAACTAGTTTTGAACTAAAATTAAAACCCATTTATTTTTAAATAAATAAATTGGATTTGAAATGGGTTGTAAATAGAATTGATTTACGGGTTTATCGTGAACGATGTTTTAAATAACACTAGTTCTTTAACCCGATAATAAATAGAATGTAATTTGAATGTGATTTGGGTTTATCGTGAACTGTGTTTTAAATGAAATTAGTTCTTTAACCTAGAAAATGGAGTTTTAATGAATCTGCAATTAGATTGAAATGTGAATTGATAATCTAAATTATCAAATTTGGGAAATGAGCGAGAATGGAGTATCACCAGTTTTGCTCCAAAGCGATAGTTAAATCTTTAATTAGATTTGAACGTGGAATGGTAATTAACTTTACCGATAACACGGTGGTATTAGATATGGAGTATCACCAGTTTTGCTTCATGGGATGAATAGGTTGGGATTGGGAAATAAAATAAATAATTACTTCGGTGTGGTTCGCTAATCTCGACTAGTTTGGAAAAACCATAATTTGGTTTGATACGACATCCAATGGAAGATTAAAGAATAAATTTTAAAGAATTTATCTTGGATAAAATTAATGGGAACCTTTCCCTAAGAATTGAGATTTAGAAACTAGCTGTAGGTTAGTTAAGAAGAATGGTTTCTTGGGTATTGATCTGATGTTTGTTTCGGCCTTCGGGGTTAATATTTGGGGAATTGCTCTCTTACTGATTTACGGTTAGTGACTAATGAATTGGAATGAGGCATATGTTGTGTTTGTGTAACATTTTTTTTAATATACGTGGGTTGTTCGGAAAGGCCGGGTTTATACCCATTCTGAATAACCGATTCGACGATAAGTCGAAGATGATGACGGTGGTCGAAGACCGGAAGTCTTCACATCATTTGGATAATTACTGATGATCCTGATTGGGCTGTACACCCAAGAGGATGGAAATAGTTGGTGGTCGTCCAGACGTACTTGGAGATCGATGGATATGCGAGGAAAGTGCCTCCAGTTTCGTTCAGACCCAGAACGAACATGTAAATGGATTGTGTGTCTGACATTGGACTTTATTCTGTGTTGATTGATCTCTATTAAATATACATCTGTTTGGCGGCGGAGAATTTATTCTCTTGCTTAACGCCCTTCTCTGAGACGTACGAGCTCAGAGGTTGTATATCGATGGACATCAGTCGCATGGCATGAATTGCCTGTGTGGCATGCTGAGTTGCATGGATCAAGACTTCTGTTGAAAAGCAAAGTCTTGTGGTTGATGATCAAAGCACAGCTTACGTGGCAGCTTTGTGTATAACGTGAATTCGCAAGCCTCACACCTCGGTATGAGTTAAAAACGGGATAAGGACTACAGGGAGAGCACGACATTTCTTTCTAGCTTTGGTGGTGTCAGTGACTTACCAGCCCTGACATTTATATACTTTTCACCTATGTGGTTATTGGTTGAGGCACCTCGATTTTAGGTCTGTAAGGACCGGGAAACGTGTGTTCAGGAATACTAATCCTCAAACGTAAGAGAGGACCGGCCCTGAAGATCCAAGGATTTCCCAGAGTGTGTAGTCCTGGGACATTTGCTAGAGTGTCTCGAAAGCGGAGAGGAGCTTGCCCCTTGCCTCGACTCATGACGGAAATCCAATTTCCAATACGTGTATTTTGGCTTTAATTGTAGAGCCTAGTGTGGCGACATAGTGGTATGGGGCACTTATGCCGTCTATGATTTATATTTATGATTGAAATTGTTTTGACACTATACACTTATTATAGTATCAAATGATTTGTTTTAAACGTACTAAGCATGTTTGACTGTTATAAGGTAAAACCCTATCCTCCGGCTTGCGTTGCATTGTGTGATGGGACCTGGGTCTTATAATAGCTTCATTTTTCGAAAAAGCATTGCGCTGTTTATTCTATGCACTAGTATTCTTGGGAGGAAACCCGTTCCGTGTTATACAGCGTGGTCCCTTGAATTACTCTCTTTGAAAGTAAAGTTTTAAATAACTGTTTTAGTTCTCACACCAGTCACATGACTGACCTGGAGTTTATTGTTTTAACCTAAACTCTGGGTGCCCCTATTTTCTACACGGGCAGCAAGTAGTTTTGGTTTTGCTGATTTATATTCATAAGATCCTGGTTAACAGCTGGAATGATATCCAGAAAGCTCTGTATCCGTATATCACCTTCTGTTGTGCTTTGTATTTTTTTCCGCTGCTATGTAATTTATTGTAATCTCTGATATTTATCGAATGTAATTTATTCATTCATACTCTGTATATTCTTGTATTCTGATGGAATTGTTGTAATTAACAATGAAATGTTCTTCCGTCTGCGTTCTGTTTTGTCTTGTCCTCACAGTAATTCGTTCTTTCTAATCTCTTCGGAGACCGGGGAAGTTCGGGTCACTTCACAAGCCATGTGACTCAACTCGGTGCAGTATTGGAGACCACAATTAAATTGACCTCAAAAAATTCAAATGACCGAGCACAACATACGACCTCAACAAACTCAAGTGCTCAATCTAAAGAACATGAACAAATGACCAAGCAAGTCAGGTCAACCTCAACTATGGGGCACTTGAATATTTAGTGCATGTATAGGGGTGCAACTGCAACAAAGACCGCAAACAGATCCAACAACTCAAACAGAAGTGCAACAGTTTCTAGAAAGATCTAAGCCAACGAAACTGGTGCACAAAATTTTCCTTGGTCATTATAAGACACCGTGCAAAGCTTCTTCATAAATGACTTGATGTTCTCAGAGAAATATAAAACCAATATATGTGTTTTCATTCCCATTGTAGATACACTCACAAATGTAAAAGTAGATTTCCTAAGACCGTGAACAAATTAATCAATGTTCTATTCTGTTACATATGCATGTATAGTGCACCACTGTATACGCTGGCTGGAAATAAATCCGTATGCGATACACAATAGGCTACACTACAAGAGAAACAAGGTTTTCCAATGGCTAGGGGCCGTTGGAAAACCCGTTGGTCAATCCGTTGGTATACGGATCAACGGCTTCCAATGCACATGACGCCTGATTTCCAATGGCTTCCAACTGATACATATGGACACTTGTCCATTATTTCTGACCAAGGGGACATTAGAAAAGGATGAAAACTGTTGAAAACTAGTCATCTAACGCCATTGGAAATCGTTGAAATGAAGGGACCAATAAACCTTTGGAAGCCATTTACCGCCATTGGAAATCTGGGTGTTTTTTTTCTCAGAGTTCAGAATTTCCACTTCAAGCCACACACCACATATATAATATTATGCACTGCTCCATTTTGAGCATATAACTCACAATCTCAACCACATATACACTCAAACACAGTATAAAATAGAAATCAAACACAAAACACATAAATTAACCAATATTTACATAACATAACAACCAAACATCACCAAAACAACACAACCATGTCCAAACATCATAACCAACACCATGTCCAAACCGTACCATCACCAAACCATAAAAACATCATGTCCAACCATCATAACATCAATATATACAACCATCATCATCTAGCAAGCCTCACTAACTCTCAAAACATAGATGTCATCAAAACAAGCTAACTTGATCAACTCTCTCCACCAGAAGATGAAGGTGACGTACCATACTGGGCAATGAACTCCGCCAGCCGCTGGTTAAGCATATCCATCTGCTCTTCACGGCGATGATCACGCTCACTAAGCTATGCAATCTGTGCTTTAAGCTGTGTGATTTCTTCCTTGTCTTGAGCCCTTTGATACGTCTGCTGAGATGCTGTAATCTGTATATAATTTCAGATTTTCAGTATATCATAATAGCATTTTAAATACATTTGAGTTTTTATTAGTATTACTGTAACACCCCGTAATTTTATAACATTAAAATTCACAAATTAAAGTATACTTAATTTTTAGAAAAGAATTAAGTGAAATGGGTTACGCAGAGAAATATATATATATATTGATATATATATATATATAAAAATTAAAAATTAAATAAATAAATATGCGAAAAAGTTCAAAACAGCGAATTGGGAGGGGGAATAACCGAACCGGCCCATTTTTGAGGTCGACCCAAGCCCCGCTGGGTCGACTAGGGGTTAATCCAGGGTGTTTGGCTGTCAACCCGTGGGCCGATTCGCTCAAATGCAGATTTTGCATTTGATTGGTTCTCATGGTTCAGGGTTAATCTAATGGTCCTAAATAACTTCCTACGCCTATAAATACATCCTAATGCTAACCCTAAACCTAATTAAAATAGAATAGTTATCGTCATACCATCGCCATGGAAATCAATGGAGTCGCCGCCAACTAAGAAAGAAGAAAAGCAAATTCAATTCTAATTCTCTCAACCCTAAAGCAAAGCAAAACTCTCTCTTTTCTTCTCTAAATTGTGAGTATGATGATCTTAACAAGATTATTATCATTTTAATTAGGTTGAGTTATGAATGGATTATGAGTAGATGATGTTAATTATCATATATGTTGTTGTAAACCCCTTTTGCTATCATGTATATTGTAAATCCAATGTTATGTGATGATGATATCTTATATGTTGTAAATCATGCTATGATGATGTTATGTATGTTGAAAGTTTCTATGCTAAGTTGTGATGAATCATACATGTTAAAAAGGCCATGATGTTACCATCTATGCTACTTAGTTCATATTAATTAAATCATCATGTTTGGGTTATGTTGATCTATATGACAAGTCACATATGCAAGTTAGATTGATTAGAAAAGTTATGAACATATACCAAGACATCTATTATGACATCTAGAATTATGCTATGACATATGTGATATTTTATGCTAGTTCACACCATCATTATGTTGCCTAAAAACCCCATATGCAAGTTTATGTATAGATTTGGGCTATGATCATATCATATAAATTGAGACATTTAACAAGTTGACACCTTTTGATCCTTAACCTGTGTAGTTTATGCATGTTTCACCCCTATTATGATTAGATTTATTTTAATTGTCTATATGTTGTGATAATTTATCTTTGTGCTAGGTGTTAGACTATACAAGTCTAGCCTATATTATGCGTTGAATAAGCGAACGTATAAACGTGGGGTAGGGGTAATATTAAGGATTTAATATTAAAAAGTTGGGGTGCAATTGATATGATTTTGCATGCCATAAGTGGATGGCCATAATTGAGTCAATTATGGACATCATTAAAAGTTGACTTAATTAATAATTTGAATAGGGAATTATTAAAACTGGGGTAAAAGATTTTAAGTGTTAATCAATGCTTAGGACACGAGGTTGGACTCGTTTGTGACGTAAACCTGCCCGGACCCGCCCGGCAAATCCAGTGGTCACAAATGTCAGCCCAATGTGAGAGGTCCTAGGCCTAAACTAAAGCATAACGGTTGTAAAGACACGAGGTTAGACTCTTTTATGGTGTAAGACTGCCCGGACCCGCCCAGCAAATCCAGCTGCCATAAATGCCAGTCTAATGTGAGAGGTCTTTTTGAGGTTATGGCCTGAATGAATTAAGAAATACTTAACAAGATAAACATGTAAGGTGGGACATGGGGGTTAAGTAGGTGCCTTGGGTGGCATGAGGAATCTAGGGGGTGCCCTTAGTGGCATGTGAAATACGATTTGTAAGACTTAACCAAACACACATGTAAATGAACATGACTAAGAGGGTTAAGTGGGATATATTAATGACAAGCTTAGGTGGGTAGCTTGTGGGGGCCCATTTCAACCAGTATCCCAAACGTATCTTTGTGGGCTCGACCCAAGTCGAGGACGGGACACGCATACTGAGTTTGACTATAAGAGGCCAAAACGGGGAGCGGTGGCAACGCAAGTCCAACGGGTTTCGTATGCGTGTGTGGACCAGGGCTGGTAGATATGACGTTGTTGCATCGTGTAGGTATAAGCCGTGCACTCTCAAGTTGTATCGAGTTGCCACTTTAGGGGAGTGATACACCCCACTGTTGGGCCAGCACGGGTATCTACGAGTAGGGAGCCGATCGAAAGTGGGTAGTGGGGTACACCTAGTGGAGATAGGGGCAGACGGCACCTGTGTAGTCAGCTAGGGGTACGTAAGGCTATTTATAAAGTTTCTGTGTGAAGCAAGTGGGATCAAACAATAGGGTGACTGGTGTGGTGCAGTGTAGTAATGTGCGGTGCAGTGTAGTAATCATTCGTTAGTAATTAGGTGTGCCTTTACCGTTATCTTTAACGTTATCTTAAACGCTATCTTTATCTTCCTAAGAGTTCATAGACATTTACTTGTCTTCCAGTTTATGCCTTAGTCTAGTTATTTTGATAATAGTATTGTTAAAATTATCATACTCGCCAGACTTTATGTCTGACCCCCTCTATTTCTATCCTTTTTCCCCCTCCAGGTCCTCAGGTTGGGCCCAGCTCTAGTGGAGTTTGATTGAATTGCTTCATCTCTCTTTGGAAAGCTTGGACCGTTGAAGTAAAGTCCAGCTTGTTATCTTTTTAATGGCTATTTATGTAATGGGATTATGTATTTTGTTTTTATGAAGATGGATATTGTACTTGGTTATGATCTATGGTTTTATGATGTAACAAACATGTTTAATTTCTGCTGCAATAAAATGAAGTTTTTGATTTCCAAGTACTATTTATTATCTATCTTGTTGTAATTTTTCTGTTCTATATTCACTTATAACCTCCATGGAAGTTAATGCATTCCCTTTGTGAGTGACATTAATGGACGTGGGGTGTTACACGTGGTATTAGAGCCTAAGGTTACCAGAACAGATAAAAATACTTTAGAAAAATAGTTATTTTTGGAAGAAGTGTTTTCAAAAACATGTTTTAAAGAGAAATTTAAAGAGAAAAGTTTTTAAGAAAAAAATAATCCCCAATAGCCACATATCTTTATCTTTCGAATTCTCCATTTTGAATCTTTCCTTTTTCGTTTCAACATGGCTGAAGATCTTAATCTACCCGACGGTGTAACGATACCAGGATGGTATAGGAGGCTATTGGAGGCTAGGGCCGCTGCAGGTCTAGCCAATGTTCCTCCACCACCAGTTGCACCCGTTCCTCCTCCTCCTCCTCGCGTAGATACTTTTGCAAAGACGTGTAAGGAATTTAAAGCTATGGGTGGAAAACCCTTTCAAGGGTCAGAAACGTTTATGGAAGCTAGAGATTGGCTTAAGGAGGTGGAAGAATTGCTAGAAATCTTTGAAGTAGAAGAAGGGAGGAGAGTTCGTTTAGCAGCTTGGTTGATGAAGGGAGAGGCCTCCTTTTGGTGGGAGGTCACCAATGGGGAGCGTCCTGTTGACTCTTGGGCGGATTTTAAACGTAGGTTCGAGGCGAAGTTTCTCTCTAGGGCGGAAGAAAATCTATATATGGAAAGGTTCTTGACATTGAAGCAAGGAAGCTCGTCAGTGAAAGAATATGTCAAACAAATTTAATCAGCTAGCAAGGTTTGGTTTGGACTTAGTAAACACGCCGGAGAAGAAGGCTCTAAGGTTCGTTAATGGCTTGAATGAACCATTGCAAGGGTTGGCTATGACCCACATCCCTATGGGGGCCACCTTTCAGAAGTTAGTAGAAATGGCGCTTATGCATGAGGAGAAAAGCGCTAAAGCTGATAAGGCACCCGAGAAGAAGGGGGATCAGAAGAAACCACAACAACAAAACAAGAAGGGTGGTAAAGACAATAACGGCAAGGGAAAGAAGAAATGTTTTAACTGTGGGACACCAGGCCATCTCAGCAAGGATTGCCGAAAGAAAAAGAAGACTGGCTGTTTTCATTGTGGCGATATGGGACATTTAGTGAAGGACTGCCCAAAGAAGGGGCAGAGGGCAGGAGCTACCTCGGGAGGACAGGTGCAGGCTCTTATGGCACCAGGGCAGGCTAGGGGACAAGTTCAGGCTCTCGCGGTCCCACCGCTGCAAGAACGAGGTAGAACCATTTTTGTTGAAAGCTTAATTTTTCTGTTTGATCATCCTGTCCGTACCTTATTCGATTCGGGCGCATCACATTCGTTTATCTCTACATCATTAGTTGAATCACTGCACTTAAACACCAGTTTAGTAGAGGATCCCTTAGTTGTTTCGAATCTAATAGGGGGCTCAGCTTATTTGTCCATGATGTGTTTGGATTTGAAAATTTCCATACTTAGCATTGAATTTAGATGTGATGCTTATGTGTTGGGCTTCACGGGCTATGGGCTAATTTTAGGAATGGATTGGTTATCAAGAAATGGGGCCGTTCTTGATTGTGAAAGGAGAGTAGTTAGGCTCGTGACTCGCCTTGGCAACACTCTCGAAATCTTCTGTAATCCCATAAATTCGGTTATGCTAAGTTATCTAGAATCGCTTGACGCGTCGAAGGAAAATCTACGATCTGTTAGAGTGGTCCGAGAATATTCGGATGTGTTTGAGGAGGTGAAGGGCTTGCCTCCGAAGCGGGAGATAGATTTTCGAATATATCTTGTGGATAATGCAAAACCAGTATCTTTGCCAGTACGCCACATGGCTCCACGTGAAAGGAGGGAACTCGGTAAGCAAGTGAAGGAGTTGCTTGAGAAGGGGTTCATAAGACGAAGTATATCGGAGTGGGGTGCTCCAGTAGTATTTGCCACGAAGGCGGATGGGTCCCTTAGACTTTGTGTGGACTATAGAGAACTTAATAAGCTTACTAAGAAGAACAGACACCCACTGCCGAGGGTTGACGATCTCTTCGATCAGTTAGTTGGCGCCTCAGTGTTTTCGCAGTTGGACTTAGCCACTGGTTTCCATCAGTTGAGAGTGGCTGAGGATAGCATTGACAAGACTGCCTTTAGGACTCCGGACGGTTTCTATGAATGGCTAGTGATGCCCTTCGTTTTGACAAACGCCCCCGCATACTTTGTTGATTTGATGAGTACGGTGTTTAGGGAGTACCTTAACAAATTTGTTGTAGTCTTTGTAGATGACATCTTGATCTTTTCTAAGGATGAAGAAGAGCATGCCCTACATCTTAGGGAAGTGTTGGAGATTCTTCGAGCACATAAGCTTAAAGCTAAATTTTCTAAGTGTCACTTTTGGAGGAAGGAAGTACGGTTCTTAGGGCACGTGGTTTCCGAAGAAGGGATAGCTGTAGATCCCGCGAAGGTGGTGGCCATCCAAGATTGGAAGGTTCCTAAAAATGCTACCGAAGTGAGAAGTTTCTTGGGGTTGGCTGGCTACTATAGGAAGTTTATCAAAGACTTCGCAAAGATATCAGCTCCATTGACACGCTTGACGAAGAAGAACCTAGTTTTCACATGGGACGTAGATTGTAATGATGCGTTCCAACGGTTGAAGGGAGCTTTGACTTCAGCCCCAGTCTTAGTATTGCCAGACGGGAGTAAGCCATTTATCGTTTATACTGACGCTTGTGGGACAGCACTAGGCGCAGTCTTAATGCAAGAGGGCAGGGTAATAGCCTATGGTGGAAGGCAGTTGAGAGCGCATGAGAAGAATTACCCCACACATGACCTAGAGTTGGCCGCTATTGTTTTCGCGCTTAAGTCTTGGCGTCATTATCTTCTTGGCGAGAAATTCGAACTATTCACTGACCACAAATCTTTAAAATACCTATTCTCTCAAAAGGACTTGAACTTAAGGCAGCAAAGGTAGATGGAGTTCTTAGCGTCCTACGACTTTGAGATAGCATATACCCCTGGCAAGGGTAACGTGGTGGCCGATGCCTTAAGTAGAAAAAGATTATCCTTAAGTCCTTTGTTTGTTGAGCGACGAAGTTTAGAGTTCATCTCTATGTTTGATTTTAGACCTTCCGTTGACTTCGTACCCGGTTTGCTAGCATCCTTGGAGGTTAGACCTACGCTTTTGGGACGGATTGGCGAGGCACAGCGAGACGACCCGCAGTTGGTTGAGTTAGTAGAAAAACTCAAAGGAGGGGAGTCATCAAGCCATCTCTGTAGGTATACCCTAGACGATAAGGGTTGGTTACGTGGGGACGGTAGACTTTGTGTACCAAAAGACGATGACCTAAAGAAGACTATTCTTGACGAAGCACATCGTTCGAAGATGACCATTCATCCCGACGGGGACAAGATGTACAAAGACATGAAGAGAGTTTACTTTTGGGCCGGCATGAAGAAAGACGTGGCCGAGTATGTCGCTAGATGCTTGGTGTGCCAACAAGTAAAAGCGGAGCAAAAGAAACCCGGTGGGTTGCTTCACCCATTAGAGGTTCCACTATGGAAATGGGAAAGCATCTCGATGGATTTTGTGGATGGATTACCGCGATCGAGGAAGGGTAATACGGGAATTTGGGTTGTAGTAGATAGACTTACTAAGAGCGCCCATTTCATTCCCGTGAAGAGTAAGAGGACTGCTCCATGGTTAGCTTCTGTATATGTCCGAGAAATAGTTATTTTGCACGGTGTTCCTTCTAGCATAGTGAGCGACCGCGATCCTATTTTCACTAGCGAATTTTGGAGAAGCTTACAAGAGGCGGTAGGGACTCAGTTATGTTTGGGCACCGCATATCATCCTCAGATGGACGGCCAGACCGAGAGGGTGAATCGCATTCTAGAGGATCTGTTGAGGCTATGTATCCTAGACTTTGGGGGTACGTGGGAAGAGCATCTTCCATTGGTGGAGTTCGCATATAATAATAGCTTTCAGTCCAGCATTGGTATGGCACCATTCGAAGCTCTATATGGACGACCTTGTCGTTCACCTACATGTTGGTGGGAATCTACGGATAAGATCTTACTTGGGCCTGATATGATTAGGGAGACTTCGGAGAAGATCGACTTGATTCGAAGGAGGATGAAAGCAGCACATGATAGGCAGAAATCTTATGTGGATAAGAGGAGGACAGATCTCGAGTTTGAAGTTGGGGACATGGTCTTTGTCAAAGTGTCTCCATTACGGAACGTTTTTCGCTTTGGGTCCGTTGGGAAATTAGCACCAAGGTTTGTAGGGCCGTTTCCTATTAAGGAGAAAATTGGACAGATGGCGTATAGAGTGGAGTTGCCCGAGAGACTTAGTGGTGTACACGACGTATTCCATGTGTCACATTTGAGGAAGTACTTGCAAGAGACCGCGGAAGTGGTAGAGCCGAGCTTTCTTAGAGAGGTGGAGATAGAGCGTGATGCGACAATTCGACGAGCTCCTACGCGCATTCTTGGGTCGGAGATCAAGAGGTTGAGGAATCGAGAGGTCAGACTAGTCAAAGTGCAATGGGGAGATGATGAGAGCTACGCTACTTGGGAGACAGAAGAGAAGATGCGTTCACGATACCCTTTTCTTTTTGAGGGTATGTCTTTTAATTTCTCCTTTATCGCTTAGCTTGTACTTATCTTATCTTTAGTATATCCTCTCGCTAGTATCTTTGACCTTTAGTTAGGATAATCCTATGGTTGAAACATGAGTTTGAGACATGTTATGTATGGTGGATGCAAAGTGGATGCACGTGTTTGCTAGTGGTTGCTCGTGGATGCACATACACACACTATTAGGCACCAGATCGGCTCAGTCACTTCATATTGCATATTGCATATATATGGATGTATTTAGTAAAATGGATGTATAATGGTTGTATTATCATATAGTTGCTACATTCGGGTGGATGGTTGTGCACGCATATAGAATTAATATGTATCATTAGGAATCTTTTGCATACATATTGGACGCATGGCACTATCATGAATTGCACTAAGGAGGTCGACTGAATCAGTAGACCGCCTAATTTTGCATTAGATATGGACATATACACACACTGTGCATATAAACATTAAAGCATTAGAAGTCTTTTAAGGACAATGGATGCTGATGTTTGATGGTTGAGTAGATGGACGATTAGATGGTAGGATATACATTCTTCTTGACTTGGAGATTTCGGGGACGAAATCATTTAAGGTGGGGAGAATGTAACACCCCGTAATTTTATAACATTAAAATTCACAAATTAAAGTATACTTAATTTTTAGAAAAGAATTAAGTGAAATGGGTTGCACAGAGAAATATATATATATTGATATATATATATATATATAAATTAAAAATTAAATAAATAAATATGCGAAAAAGTTCAAAACAGCGAATTGAGAGGGGGAATAACCGAACCGGCCCATTTTTGAGGTCGACCCGAGCTCTGCTGGGTCGACTAGGGGTTAATCCAGGGTGTTTGGCTGTCAACCCGTGGGCCGATTCGCTCAAATGCAGATTTTGCATTTGATTGGTTCTCATGGTTCAGGGTTAATCTAATGGTCCTAAATAACTTCCTACACCTATAAATACATCCTAATGCTAAACCTAAACCTAATTAAAATAGAATAGTTATCGTCATACCATCGCCATGGAAATCAATGGAGCCGCCGCCAACTAAGAAAGAAGAAAAGTAAATTCAATTCTAATTCTCTCAACCCTAAAGCAAAGCAAAACTCTCTCTTTTCTTCTCTAAATTGTGAGTATGATGATCTTAACAAGATTATTATCATTTTAATTAGGTTGAGTTATGAATGGATTATGAGTAGATGATGTGAATTATCATATATGTTGTTGTAAACCTCTTTTGCTATCATGTATATTGTAAATCAAATGTTATGTGATGATGATATCTTATATGTTGTAAATCATGCTATGATGATGTTATGTATGTTGAAAGTTTCTATGCTAAGTTGTGATGAATCATACATGTTAAAAAGGCCATGATGTTACCATCTATGCTAGTTAGTTCATATTAATTAAATCATCATGTTTGGGTTATGTTGATCTATATGACAAGTCACATATGCAAGTTAGATTGATTAGAAAAGTTATGAACATATACCAAGACATCTATTATGACATCTAGAATTATGCTATGACATATGTGATATTCTATGCTAGTTCACACCATCATTATGTTGCCTAAAAAACCCCATATGCAAGTTTATGTATAGATTTGGGCTATGATCATATCATATAAATTAAGACATTTAACAAGTTGACACCTTTTGATCCTTAACATGTGTAGTTTATGCATGTTTCACCCCTATTATGATTAGATTTATTTTAATTGTCTATATGTTGTGATAATTTATCTTTGTGCTAGGTGTTAGACTATACAAGTCTAGCCTATATTATGCGTTGAATAAGCGAACGTTTAAATGTGGGGTAGGGGTAATATTAAGGATTTAATATTAAAAAGTTGGGGTGCAATTGATATGATTTTGCATGCCATAAGTGGATGGCTATAATTGAGTCAATTATAGACATCATTAAAAGTTGACTTAATTAATAATTTGAATAGGGAATTATTAAAACTAGGGTAAAAGATTTTAAGTGTTAATCAATGCTTAGGACACGAGGTTGGACTCGTTTGTGACATAAACCTGCCCGGACCCGCCCGGCAAATCCAGTGGCACAAATGTCAGCCCAATGTGAGAGGTCCTAGGCCTAAACTAAAGCATAACGGTTGTAAAGACACGAGGTTAGACTCTTTTATGGTGTAAGACTGCCCGGACCCGCCCGGCAAATCCAGCTGCCATAAATGCCAGTCTAATGTGAGAGGTCTTTATGAGGTTATGGCCTGAATGAATTAAGAAATACTTAACCAGATAAACATGTAAGGTGGGACATGGGGGTTAAGTAGGTGCCTTGGGTGGCATGAGGAATCTAGGGGGTTCCCTTAGTGGCATGTGAAATACGATTTGTAAGACTTAACCAAACACACATGTAAATGAACATGACTAAGAGGGTTAAGTGGGATATATTAATGACAAGCTTAGGTGGGTAGCTTGTGGGGGCCCATTTCAACCAGTATCCCAAACGTATCTTTGTGAGCTCGACCCAAGTCGAGGACGGGACACGCATACTGAGTTTGACTATAAGAGGCCAAAACGGGGAGCGGTGGCAACGCAAGTCCAACGGGTTTCGTATGCGTGTGTGGACCCGGGCTGGTAGGTAAGTCGTTGTTGCATCGTGTAGGTATAAGCCGTGCATTCTCAAGTTGTATCGGGTTGCCACTTTAGGGGAGTGATACACCCCACTGTGGGGCCAGCACGGGTATCTACGAGTAGGGAGCCGATCGAAAGTGGGTAGTGGGGTACACCTAGTGGAGATAGGGGCAGACGTCACCTGTGTAGTCAGCTAGGGGTACGTAAGGCTATTTATAAAGTTTCTGTGTGAAGCAAGTGGGATCAAACAATAGGGTGACTGGTGTGGTGCAGTATAGTAATGTGCGGTGCAGTGTAGTAATCATTCGTTAGTAATTAGGTGTGCCATTACCGTTATCTTAAACGCTATCTTTATCTTCCTAAGAGTTCATAGACATTTACTTGTCTTCCAGTTTATGCCTTAGTCTAGTTATTTTGATAATAGTATTGTTAGAATTATCATACTCGCCAGACTTTATGTCTGACCCCCTCTATTTCTATCCTTTTTCCCCCTCCAGGTCCTCAGGTTGGGCCCAGCTCTAGTGGAGTTTGATTGAATTGCTTCATCTCTCTTTGGAAAGCTTGGACCGTTGAAGTAAATTCCAGCTTGTTATCTTTTTAATGGCTATTTATGTAATGGGATTATGTATTTTGTTTTTATGAAGATGGATATTGTACTTGGTTATGATCTATGGTTTTATGATGTAACAAACATGTTTAATTTCCGCTGTAATAAAATGAAGTTTTAGATTTCCAAGTACTATTTATTATCTGTCTTGTTGTAATTTTTCTGTTCTATATTCACTTATAACCTCCATGGAAGTTAATGCATTCCCTTTGTGAGTGACATTAATGGACGTGGGGTGTTACAATTACCTTTAGATTTCCATAACCATATTGTCTGTTCCGGGTAGCAGGATCCATGACAGCATCAAATATCATGTCCTCATATTCCTTAGTCAACTCACTCCTCCCAGTAGATTCCAGTATCTGCGCCCTTTGTGCCTGAAATTTCTCCTGTTAAACAAAAAACAAATGAATATAGATAACACTATTTTAATTAAATTATAAGTCTAACTTAACTATTTTATACTTACATATCTCTCACGCGCCTTATCATCATGGTCCCAAGTGTACGAAACTGAGCCTGTGTCGTCAGTCTGACTCAATGCATGTGTATGCTCGAAAATATCCCAGTACGACACAGGAGCCATACGCGCTCTCTCCTGAAATAAGCATGCATATATATATATATATATATGTATGTATGTACGTATGTATGTGTGTGTGTGTGTGTGTTTGTGTGTGTGTGTGTAAATTAAAGCTTAAACTTAAATTAACTATTAATTTTAACAAGTTATAAATAAAATTTTAAACCGTGCAATTACAAAATATACCAGATCCTCACGATGATGCTGAAATGACTTGGACCCACCTCGATGCGTAACTGGATTCTTGCTCCTATTAGCTGCATTTCTCTCAGACGAGGCCTATACATTTAATTTAAAAAAAAATGTATTATTCTAAATCACATATTAATTGAATATAATAATTTAAATTAAATATGTAGTAAATTTACCAGAAACACCTCATTATCATTCCAATAAGTAAGTAGATCATTCCACTCCGTTTCGCTCATCCAGGACTGTCTTTTCCCACCTGATTTTAAGGTGTTCATTGTCTGTCTGTAATTTGTTGTTCCAGTGACGCCTGACGAGATTCCAATCCGTCTCCTAGAGATCCACCGCACCCTGCATTTTTTTTTTAAAATAGCATGCATATGAACTTATCAAATAGGAGCATGGCAACTTAACGTAATAAATGTTATATCATACATACATACCAAAAAATCTAGCCATATGGTCTCCTTAACAATGTCGGGTATCGAGTTCTATGTCGGCCAACATGCAGTCATGCGGGCCTGATAAGCGCGTTTTGATATCTTCAAAACCGTATTGGACGGCTCCAACTCAAAACCCCTGTGTTAAATGGAAAAAAATACATGGCTACTAGAACAACAATTTAAATAATTTATTGTACTTAAATTAAATGTATACTAAAAACTTAGTTTTTACCCTTTGGATGCTTTTAGCTAAAGCCAGACCATAGGACGGGATAACTCCGACGACGGACCACCCTTATCGCCACCTGACGCCATACCTGTTACAGACAATAACATAACATAACATGACATGAAAGAGCTATGTAAAAACATGATATTAGATAACCTGGGTACTTGATAATAGAAATATCATAACATATGTCTAGTTAACATTACAAGTTTGATTCATAGAGGTGTTAAATATTATTTTAATTCATAGATATGTCTAATTAACATATGAGTTTGATTCGTAGAAATGTCATAAAAATAAATATAAGTTTATTGTACTTAAATTAATTTTTTACTAAAAACCTAGTTTTGTGCTTAATTAATATAAGTTTGATAGATAACATATTTTTTTATTTATGATATGTTACTTATTAATAGATAACATAAGAAATATCTATTAAATATGAATTTGAGTCTTACTATGTAAAAATAAACATAAAATTACCTTTTTAAAATAAGGAGTATTAGTTAGTCGTCCTCATCACTTTCAGATTCTGACTCTATTTACTCCTCCATATATGGTTCATCTGTAGTCTCAAATACATCGATTAATGCATTCGATTCATCGTTTAGAGGTCCAAAATCTGTTTGATCATCGGTTATTACTATTTCTGCATTTTCCTCAACGCCTGCTTGATAAGTTTGGTCATCGGGAATATTACGTCCGTCAAATGTAAACCTTGCCTTTGTTTTGAAAACAGCGCCTTTGTTTTGAAAACAGCGCCTTTGTTTTGAAAACAGCCCACCAATCTATTTTGTCTCTTCTCATAGAGGGATAAGGAGCATAATATACTTGAAGAGCTTGTTTGGCAAGTACAAAAGGATCATACTTATAATAATGGGAAGTATGTCTTAATTCTATAAGATTATATTTTATGTGCACGTTGATTTCGGAACCTGAAACGTTGCTGAACCAGTGCATTTAAACAAAAATACTTCTTCCGTGGGTCGTGTGAAATATGTCACTTGCAGAATCTGGTTTAACACGCCATAAAAATCGTGTATATGGTCGTTTTGGTCATTGCTACCTTTAACAAATACACCGTTATTGTCAGTTAATTTTTCAACACCATATTCTTTAGTGCTAAATTTATATCCATTGACAAAGAATATTGGATATGTCTTGACATTTCTTTTTGGTCCCAATGCCAAATGTTTCAATCCTTCATCCACAATACAATTTGTTGGATCAAAAACATAACTAGTTAACCAACTAGCGAATTCTTTGCTGATATCGCCGTTTGGATACAATGATTCATAAATGTTGCAATTATAGGACAAACGTTACATATATGAGTAAAGATACAACACATGTATACATAGATGCATAAGTTCATTACTTAACGAACGGTGCAACTTCGGTGCAATTGAGAAGAATATATGTGTGTGCTGCATTATAATCTTTATCATTCAGCCATTCCTCCACACATCTACTAGAAGGCCGACCATGTTTTTTAAAAATAGATAAAGTCGCTTGACAATCATCTTGATCAATGCCTTCATCATTACGTGCAGTACTTGCAAATGATATGTTCATATGATCACTAAAATAATGAGAGAAAAAAAATGAAGCTTCTTCTTCAATGTATGATTTGCAAATAGAACCTTCAACTTGAGCTTTCTACCTTACTTTTTTCTTTAGATGATTTAAATACCTATTTAGAATTATTGTAAATTATTTTTTCATACATTTCATTAACCAAAATTTAATTAACTGAATATTAATATACCTTTCAAATGGATACATCCATCTGTATTGCACATGCCCTCGAAGACGTGCTTCTGATGGAAGATGAATGGGTAAATGCTCCATAACATTGAAAAACCCTGGAGGAAATATTTTTTCCAATTTGCAGAGTAATATGGGGATTTCTTCCTCTAGTTCACATAGACGGTTGCAAATAAACATCGATTCCTTGTGTCGGATCATCAGGACCAGGGACGGCAATTATAAGAAAAATATAAGGAGTTTTCATACACATCCACGGAGGTAAATTATAAGGCATTACAATTGCTGGCCAGGATGAATATTTAGAACCAAATTGAGAAAATGATGAAAACCCATCCGTATATTAACCAAGTCTAACATTGCGACTCTTAGATGCAAAATTGGGATACTTTTGATCAAAATGCTTCCATGCTTCTCCATTGGATAGGTGTGTTAATGTACCTTCTTCCTATGTTCTCACACTGTGCCATCTCATATGTTGCGCGGTTACAGAAGATGCATATAACCTTTGAAGTCTAGGAATAATAGGTAAATAAAGCATATGTTTATACGGGACTTCCTTTCCCTTTTTCTTTCTTGGTTTGTATCCTTCTTGATTACATATTCAACAATTCTTAAGGTTGATATCTTCCTTCCAAAATAGCATGCAACCCTTTAGACATGTATCTATTTTTTGATACGTTAAACCAAAGGCCGACATCATTTTTTTTACTTCATAATGGTTTTCGCACATTAAATTATTGGGAGGCATATGCCGCATCGCAGCTTGTACAACAGCTGTAAATCCAGGTTATGTGAGGTTGTATTCAGATTTCATCGTAATTATTCAGTACGTACTTACTGATAATTGAGTTCCGCTTTCACATCCTTCCCGAAGTGGATTTTTCGTGGCTTCTAATAAATCATATAATTTTTTGGCTTCAATATTTGGTTCTTCTTCATCATTACCATCGTCATCATTACCATCGTTATCATTAAATTGTTGAACCGAGAACATAGAACGTGTAGCTTCTTCAACCATTTGTTCTACAAGATTCATCGTAGAAATTTCATTATTCACTACCTCCTCAACTTGTATAGAAGTAGATGCTAACGGTCCTCCATGACGATCCCAAACTAAATAGTTCGGTACAAAACCGTACTGATGCAAATGAACTCTAACCATTTGCGGTATCAAATGCTTCAATAACTTGCATCTACTACATGGACAACGGATTTCGACTTCGTTTTCGTTGTTACTTAAAGCGATATCAATAAACACACTGACATCATTAATAAATTGTTTGTTTATTGTGCCATCAGTTTCTCTTCGTTTGTACATCCAGCTTCGATCATTAAAATAATCGTCACTACAACAAAAACACCCTTTCGCAACTGTCAAAAAGAGTTGTAATAGCTCTATTACAACAGACACTCAGCAGTCCTTATATCCAGAGTTGTAATAGCATCAGACTTTTATACAACTCTTTTTGACAGTTGTAGAAATCCTTTTTACAACTGCATTTGGCAGTTATACAAATATTTTTTCATAACTGTTTTGCCTACTGTGCTAAATTCTACTACAACTATTTTTGCCTGTTGTCAAATAAATACAAAACTATAAAAAAAAAACTGAACACATTTTGCAAAATAAAAAAGCATAAACAATATGATAAAATTAACAATACGCTATAAGCAAATTATACAACTAACCATTGCAATCTGTGAAGTGCTTCTTCCAACGAAAAAAAACCAACAAAAATTCAATTTGAACAACATTCTTTATTACAAAACTACAACTCAAAGAAAAACTGCAAATCAATTTCAGTCTGCACCATTATTCAAGGTATTGCTCCCCTTTCCCTCTTCATTGCAAAGCACCATCCTTTACGTTTCACCTCTCTGCCTCATTTAGAAAGATGAAACTATTACAAATAAAACATAACTCCTCTTCGTGTATTCACAAGCACCAACTTAACTCCAACAACCTCACTTTAGCCGCATCTCCCGTTCATGCTTCACAACCAATTTGCAATTCTCAACACCCAACCCCTCCTCATTCAAAAAACATTGCATCAATTCCTGTAATACTTAGCCACAGTCAAGCGTCATCACCCTTCCTTTACTAAACAACCCCCATCCAAAATCACATAATCGGAACTGCACCTCTAGACTCAGCAAATTGCGAATCTCTAGCACACTTAAATCTTGTTCTCACGAAAAATCGGATCAACTGGGTAACTCAAAAGTGAGTCGATGGTTTCAAGACACCTATATCATGCGCATAAACCTGTAGCAAGGTTGTATACAGCAGATGTTGTATACGGGTATCATCTGAATAAAACACACACGGCATCTCATTCTCTCCACTTCATCTCATGCAAACCCCTCTCTGTTTCCTTCCCTTCATTAGCTTGTTCATAAAAAGAAAAATTAAAAAGAAAAAATATGCCACAAAATGCATGAACCTGTAGAAAGGTTGCAAACCCAATATCATGCGCATGTGCTTCATTTTCTTAAGCACCTGTAGCTTTTCCTGCTACCTCATTGTTTATCACGTGACCCATTTTTCTTCAACCGCACCCAAGTCCACGCCTTCCACTCACGAAACATCAAAATGAACCTCGCATGCAAGCAAATTAAAGACTATTGTTATCGCAATGTCCTAATCCAAACACACTAATCTTAGCAGTTTTACTGACATCATTATGAACAGAGAATGGAGTTAAGAGAATATACCAGATCAGCAAGACCAGGTTCAAACTGCTTGAATCTTCATTTCCATTGTCTGCCCTATGGGGATTAGATATGATGTTGTACCTGTTTTAAGTCACATTCTTTGTTTGTTACTCTTTTTTTCTACAAGAATTACTAGTGAATTGAACAAACGGAGGACGATCCAGTCTCACCGATGCCAAACTCAAGTTCATTATTCCCCATTGTTTTCCTCTTCAACCACGATGCCCTAACACTCCGCTCCCCTCCTTGCTCCTCTGGCCATTAGCCTCTACCCACACCTCACACCAACGAGACCAAAACCGAAGCCTACCCTCCCTCAAATCGGCTACTGCCTGTACTCTATCCATCAAAACCCTAAACCGCCTTGTCCACTCACGAAAAAACCTGTAGATCGACAACAACGATCAGCTTTTTTTTTACGTTGCGAAATTTTGATGATTTTTTTCAAAGTAGAATTTTTTGTTTAGGAATAAGGAGGAGGCGATGTGTTTTTGTTTGGATATGGGGAAATGGGAATTGGAATGAGTGGATGTACAAGGGATATAGGGAAATGTTATTATTTATTGGAGTTAGCTGGGGAAATGGTACGAGCGGCTGATAAGGCCAATAAAAAATGACAGATCATGGAGGGAATTATGAAGAGTGGGAGCCAAATTTTCCAAAAAGAAGCGACAAATTTTTTTTTCGGAGGGAATTTTTGAATGGGAGCGTAATTTTCAGTTTATGGGGAAAACATGAGCTAAAAGAAAAAATTTTGCAACTTAAACTAAAGGAAAACTTGTACACACAAAGTAAAAAAATGTTACTAAAGAAAACCATAAATGAATATAGAAGTAATAATTTACAACATATTCTTTTACATATTTTTTAAAATTTTAAAGTTTTTTAACATTTGTGATCTTAAGTTTGAAGATTATTTTTAGTTTAGATTTATCTAAAATTTATTTATTTTGGTTTTATGAAAGTTTCAAAATTTCATTTATAAATATTTCTAAATTATTTTAATGAATTTTATGAATATTTAGAAACTAATTATATTTACTAGTTATTGATTTTTAAATATTAATTATTAATAATAAATAGTAATTATTGATTTGTAAGTTACCATTAAACATTGATCATCAATTATTAAAAAAAAAATACAACTAATAAAAAAAGTTCTAATAGACATCTATTACAACTGACAAAAAAAGAGTTGTTAAAAACAACCGTCCTTTACAACTGGCAAAAATAGTTGTAATAAAATCTATTACAACTGATAAAAAAGAGAAGTTGTCAATAAAAAGTATCTATTACAACTGGCGGAAAGGAACAGTTGTAATATACGTTTATTACAACTAACAAAATAAAAGAGTTGTTGAAAACTAGTTTATTACAACTCTCTGCATAAAGCAGTTGTAAAAAACCACTATTACAACTGCCATTTTGTGACAGTTGTAAAATTACAGTTGTAGTAGGGTCTTTTTGTTGTAGTGCGTCCAATTTTCCTGAGTACATATAAAATTAGAAAGTATGATATAAAATTAGCTTCATAATTTTTGTGTCCGATCACTCAAACGCTAAGATTGTATTTTAATGAAAGCATTTCTTTTATGTATTAATTATGATGATAAAATTTGCATTGACATTTTGTTAAAACAATTTTAGTGCTGAATGCATGTTATGTTAATTGATCATTTATTGGTGGGTCATCCTACCTCCCATTACAAATACAGTAACGTAATTAAATCGCGTAAATCTTTTCAATTTAAATGATTCAACAAAATTTTGGTAGCACTTCCCTTTAGTTCCGTGAATAGTACACAATTGCGTGTGCACAAGGGAACATAAAGGAAGTGCTTTCGAAATTTTGAGAACCGTTTAAAATGAAATATTTTACGAGATTTAATTTCGTTATTGTGTTCGTAACTTGTCCAGTAAAAAGGAAAAATCCAACAAATATTGTATACGATGAATATAAATGTCTGTTCGTTAATAAAACGAACATTCACATAACGGTTATATATAGTACTTATCAAACGGGGCCAAAAAAACTCTGTAGGTCTTTATGAATATAACATATTATGATTTGGTTTTTTTATGTGATTGAAGCGTTTTTTGTGCGCCGTCGTGCGCCTTTGTGCGCCCTAGCCCAAAACATAAACTTAAATATTTCCATTCCCACGACACGTTTTCGAAAAATTAAATATTGTTTTCAGTGAATTGGGGCTTAACCAAATAAACAAATACATAGATTAATTATCAACTATATATATATACACACACAACACTATATATATGCATATATACATATTCAACATTAACTATTTAAACCTTAGATTAGCAACATAATCAAATAAATCTATAAATACAAACTCATTAACAACAACTACTTAAACTAATTAAGACCCAAGATCATAGCAACTAAGTAATTTATAAATAAAAACCCTAGATTAGCAACTTAAATGATAAAACCCAACATTAGCAACTAATTAACAGCACTAGACACTCAAACATACTCTAATTATGCTTAAATTACTAAACCTAGGGTATTAAACAAAATTAAGGATAAACAAATACCTTGAAACCGGAGAGAATTGGAGATCAGAGAGGATGAGAGAGTGATTTGATTGAGTTGGAGAGATCCAAGGTAGGTGATGGAGTGGAATTGGGGATCTCGGGATTTGGGTGAAAAATTCGTGGGTTTAGAGAATGAGGAAGAAGGTAGCAGCTTCGGCTGATTTTTGCTCAACGCGTGTAATGGGTGCCAATGCGTTTAAAACCAACGGTCGCAAATGGTTTCCAATGGCATATTTTTGGTATCCGTAAGAAAAAACTGTATTTTGGCTTCCGTTGGAAGCTGTTGGTCAACGGCCGTTGGAAGGGTCCGATGCTATACTATTCATTTCTAGTAGTGCTAGTATTGCCTTGCATGCACAATTTTTTTTCTTTGCACTTTCCTGGACCTATACTCACAAAATGTACATCAATATGAACTGTCAACGGCACTACAAAATGAACTTGAAGACAATTAAATCTTATCTCAAGTTGATCCATAATCTATAGTTATTTTTACGTAACAATTATTTCAAATTAAAAACAGTTATAAATCATCCCAAATTTTAATTGCCTTAACTTATAATTTTAATTGCAATAACCCATATTAACATTTTAACATATGAATTATTCCAAGTTCATGGTAAGTCATAACTTGTAAGTACTTTGCTACCCTAAATGACTGCATTTAATTATTAGTTATAATATTTATGAGTGTTTTGCTCCATTTTCAAAGTACCTTCTATATTTTTCAACAAATTGCCTATTGGAGTATTTCCGTTAAACCAAATAAAAGGAGATTGCAACTACAAAACAAACAAGCAAGATAGGTTAAAGACTCAAAGAAATCAAACAACACAAGACTTATGTCTATAATTCAAGACTGAAATAACCCGAGAGATCAATTAAAGACTAACCTATTAAACGAACAAGAATAATTTATTAAATGAGCAATACTAGTTATTACTAATCTATTAAACGACACGACTTGTGTCCACAATTACAAAACAAACGAATAAGATAAGCCTATTTAAATATTCGAGTTTGAAAGAAAAAAAACAACTTTTAATAAACACTCAGTGATTCAGTGACACCTCTAAGTAATGACGCAGTTCGCAGCCTCAAGCTGCACTCTAGCACGATGATACATGGTAAGACTAAAATAGTGTCACTCAATGACTCAGTAGCATTTTTAGATTAAATCAAAGGGATCCATTGACACCTCTAAGTAGTGTTAATAGAGTGGTCCGTGGACATGATATTAATGATGTTACATCCATTGATGTTTAAAGAAGATCTTTAATAGAGAAAAGAATCCATATGGAGAAACATGGCATAAATGTTCGACATGTGGGTATTTGAACAGTAACATTCTCTAATATATAAAAAGTTCAATCTTTTATTCATTTATGCACATTCAAATAATAGCATCCTGCCTAAATAAAGGAAGAAGAGAAAATATATTCATTTATTGGAAATAAAACTTTGATTTCAAGAACTATCAAGCCGCAACATGCAAGTAGAAACAAAAAATTAACTCAAACTAACTAAACAAAATCACATGTAACAGCCCGCCATTTTGACTGCCCCAAGTCGGTGATTAAACCAACTCGAAGTGTTCAAAACAACGGATTCTTATTGGCTTACAGTGTTTAAATAGAATTAGAACGTACAATAATTTGCAGCGGAATAAAATTTTATATAAATATCAAAGTTTAATACAAAACATTTATGCAACGGAAGAAAAATGAATTCATAGACGTTACTATACCTTGTCATTATATGATTTTGTGGGAGGATAACACCTTTATTTAAAACGAGCACGCCTTCATGTACTTCCAATCCAATCCAGTCATCTTTATACTGTCACAGAAATACAAGTGGTAAAATAGAACAATAATCGATTTAAATACAAAAAAATGCAAGCTTATTTTAAATTTTATTTGCCTTAGAATTTCGGTGGGTTTCTCATCATTTTTCATGACCTGATCTGATATGTGGTCACATATATATTCTGCAAACATGCGACACATATATACACATATCTCTGTGCAGTGGCAATCTAGTCAGACTTTTACAGGGACAGGAAACCTATCCTGAATGGCTACATATACACACATGTATAAATTTACACGTGTGCACTGCCTCACCAATCAAAATAAGGTAGCGAGCAACTGAGGAGCATCCACGTGGACCAACTCGACTTAGTGCATGATCAAAGAACATCTCGACATGCAAGCACATATGTGCAAAAGTTCAAAATAGCATGGAGTATAGACAACTGTGCAGCAACAATAGTAAATGGATGGTGCATCATAAACAGTTCAAGACATTGGAACAAGCAAGATATGACTCAGCATCTCATAGCATATATGGACAGTTCACAATGTAAACAGCTCAGCAAAAATGAAGCATGGCAAGTGCAATGGTGTATGGGAGAAAACAGCCCAGGTGTCAATATGGTCAAGCATGAGAGCAAATACAAGTTTAGTCAACACATGTATACATTTTCACATGTAAATGTCAGCAATTTCAAGTCATACTTTCCAAAGTGTGGCACAATACAAAGTAAAGGTGACTAGCATGAACATGTTTAAGTAGACACACTCAAGGCTTATAGCTCAGCATATGACACAAACAACATATATACATCAGTCCAAAACAACACGGTTCTATACAATCAAGCAGAAGCATGATATGCATGGTGAATTCAAGACTGGGTGAAGCATACAATGATCAGCAACAACATGAAGTCATACACACACAGCAAGAATCAGCTTACTTGCATATGATCTTAGCAATAGAACTGTAGTTTTTACATGATCAATGGGATGACACTAATACTTGTATGCAGCATGGGTGAACTCAACGGATTTCATATATAAACATGGAGAAAAATCAACTCAGTTTTCAAGCCAGTATGAATTTCAGGAATACACAACTTCAGAAATGAATGAACTCAAGTTAGTATAATTCATATTGATGCAAGTATACAATGGAAACAATTTCATAAATAGGGTGTAGATATCATGGTCATTCAAGCCCAGATGACATGGTTCAACATGGCAAATACATGGAGCAACAATACATGCACAATTAAAATCAATACACAATGCAGTGAGATCAATGTGACCAACTGTTTAGGCCAAGCATATACAAGATGTGCACAAATTCAGTTCTGCATGGTTCAGTATGGGATGTGCATTTCAGTATGGTGCAAAGCATACAAAAAAGTATGGATACAAACAAGAGTATGGCAGGTGAACAACTACACATGGATGAGAAATACATGGTGATGAGTTTTTTCATTCATGAAATGGATTTCCAGAAATAAACATGGATTGTATCATAAATAGAAGAATGTTATGGCATGATTCAAACTTGGTAACAAAAAGCAAATTGCAAATTTTTTTCTAGAAATGTTTTAAATAGGCAATCACATTTTGGGCCAGAATTTAGCAACGTTTGGCAACATTCAAATTTGTAAATTGTTTCTAGATTTCCAAAAATTCCAGTTTTTTAATCACGGTGAATATTGGGCAATATTTCATTCTAATTTCCAGAAATGAAGCAAGCACTTTTTTTGGCAATTTTTTAAAGGGGACAACATCAAACAATTTCCAAAAAAATCGAATTAAATGTTTCCAGTTTTGAATCAATTGGGAAATTCAATCAAGGCAACATTTCGAGCAAAATTCAAAGCAAACAATTTTGCAATCAAAAGAGGAAACCACTCAAATCAGGTCAAATCATTTATTTGAAATCATAGTAGTCATAGGATTTTCTATCCTATATTTTCACCAATTCATCATAAGCTAAAGGGATCGAAGAAGAGAAACAAGCAACTACAATCCGAAAAACAAATCTCGAAGAATCCAACAAAATTACTCACAGTTGTTTCGATCAATCCCAAGTTGAAGAGTCACGTAGCAACAAAGATTCGAGCACTATAGAACCAGATTTCATCAACCAACAATATCACGATTCAGGGATTCAAGGAGAAAACCCTCGCTATTTTCCCCTCAGCCGCCCTTTTCCATTTTTGAGCAAAGAGGAATAATCGAACAAAAGGGGACGGCTATTTTTTTCCTGGAAATTCCCGATGATCTCAAAGGTGACCTAATATAATGAATACAAGGGATGCGTGGAATACTCCAGAAACCGACTGAACACGTGGTTAACAAATATTTTTATAAAGACAAGTGTTGAAAGAAATTCAGCACACATTGACAGGTGTAAAATAATTATATATATATATATATTCCAAGGAGAAAATACTGTTTATCGTATCATATACAAACATAATTGGGGTATTTATACCATTTCAAATTGTTATAATGAACCAATTCAAAATTTAAAATAATTAAAAAAAATTACCCAATTTAAATCTAAATAAATTTGTTTTTCGTGTTGTCAATATTCCAACTTTGGATTTATTTCCAAGATTACATTTTCGAATATTCAAGTGAATTTAAATCAGCTAACAACTCACTGCTAATTGCTTCCGACAAAACGCTCGTATTTATGAAAGAAATCATTTAAATCATATCCAAACTACATTAAAGGGATAAAAAAGTTCAAGTTTAAATCTAAATTTCAGTTATAACTTCTATTTGAAATCTGAATTTAATTCATTTTCTAAACACCAAAATTTTCTGAGCTTTTACAACCCCGTTCTAAAGGTTCGGGTTGTTACATACTCCCCCCTTAAAGAAATTGCGTCCCCGCAATTTACACGGGTTAAATTACAACATTAAGAAATTTCCAACATCGCATCTTAACTTATTCCTTTTAATTTAAATATTTACACATAACGCTTGGATCTTTTGTAATCTTCCCGACAGAAAATTTCAAACTTGATTACTTAATTATAAGAATCTCAACTCTTATCCCGAGTGAACTACCTATATTAGGATACCCACTCCCTGTTTTGAATATAAAGGTATCGTATATAAATTAATATGGTTATAACAATAATAATTTTAGAAAATACGATTAAGTTAGCCAAGATATCATATATAAACCAATATGATATTTATAATAAATGTCACATACAATATGATAACAAATTGAGTCAAGGCCAATAAAATCTTTATAACATATATCATATATATACCAATAAAATACTCATAACACTCTTCATATGTATAACACAATATGATAAATAAAGGGAGTACCTTACTCCAAAACTTCTAAATATCACAGTATGATGGTGTAACAACCCGGAAAATCAGAACCAATTTAAATTTTTTATTTTGGCTATTTTAATGAATTTAGAATATTAAAAATGATTTATATTAAATAATAACGACTAAAAATTTATTTTAAATGAAGTTAGATCGAATAAATTGATTTTAATTATATAACGAGCCTGAAATGGCGCGGTAGTTTGAAAATTTGATTTTGAACTTTGACTGCATGTACATGATTCAAAATAAATCGGATTTCAGTAAAACCAGAAATATTTAAATCTATTTAAAAATATCTTGCTAATGGATCTGAAAAATTGAAATTTCATAGCGGGAATAAAAAGTTATGTCCAGTTAAATATTCAGAATAGTCGCTATGGAATTTAAAATAAATATAGCCCTTAAAAATAGACATTTTGCAAACGACCTCCTTTTTTGACGAAACCACTTTGATGGGATCCGGAATGTCAATTTATTGCTAGGTTTAAAATTCCATAATTTTTGGAATTAATATGTGAGCGTGGCAAAGGAAAAAGCGTTTGGTAATTTCACTTTGAATTGGATCGACCAGAATAGTACAAACTTTCAAACGATCTACAAAATCGATGAAATTAATTTTTTTTGGGACCGTATCGTCCCAACATAGCTAGATTTATTTTTCGAAAATTTTTGGAATCAGTATGTGGCCCCGGCAAATTAAAATGTACGTTCAAATCCAAATTTGAGTGTTTTATATTTTAATTTGAAGAAAACCTGACTTAAACAGTCGAATGGGCTCATGAAACATATTCCATTGTGTCCGGAATGGGGGTATTTAGCTGCGGGTAACACTTGTTGGGTTTGATTTGGAGGTCGGATAAGAAAACACTATTTTGGAAAATATATATATATATATATGGGCCAATCAAT
Source organism: Allium sativum (assembly GCA_030737875.1). Taxonomy (NCBI): domain Eukaryota; kingdom Viridiplantae; phylum Streptophyta; class Magnoliopsida; order Asparagales; family Amaryllidaceae; genus Allium; species Allium sativum. The sequence continues at coordinate 744,580,121 of CM060912.1, forward strand.
TTTTTTTTTTATTTTCTAAAAATCGCGAAAAAACCCTCATTACCCTTTTGTTGAACAATGACTTTTCATCAATTCTTCTCTCCTCCACAACTTCAGATCCACACAACGAAATCAAGTGCTTCTTTAGGGAAATTTGTAGTATTCTCCACGATCTATTAATCCATATAAATTTCATAATTTATTGCTGCGAATTTGTTGAGAACCGCCACCACGAAGTTCGTCAGTTTGAAGCTCCACTGCCGTTGATTGCCGCCACCGATCTAAACCGCACCACCATCGATCTGCGCGCCGCTCCTCCCCCTTCAACGTGGCGCAACCTGATCGTGTCCAAACAACACGGATTGGAAGTAAAATCGAAACCTAGTTTTGAACCTTTGCTGAATCTAACGAGTGAGGTATATTTTAAAGTTTATAACACTTTTAAGTGTTGTGAATTGTGATTTAAGAATAAAAATCATATCTTTAACATATGTTGTCGAAATCCAGTGAAACAAGAGACATTGGACTCGTGACGACGTCTTCTACATTCTAACTGAGACCAGAGAATTTTTGGAGCTTTCTACAATTTTAGAAGGAGTGGAACCCAATGTGGGATTTCTAAATTCAAATTGGAATGAAATAGCGATGTATAAATTATATAAGCATTGTATATCCCACATACAAGCATTGTATAAATTATATATATGATGTATAAGTTATATATACGTTGAATAAATCATATGTGCATTAAATGGAACTGAAATGGAAATGAAAATAAATATATTTATATACATACATATACATATATATATATACACTCCCCTCGTTCATAGACCATGGACGATATAAATTGATCGTGTTGTGGAAAATGATTATGGTGTGAAATTTGGTTTGATTGTGAACGGTTGATTGTGGTTGCAACAAAATTGTTTGTGTTTGGTGAAAATTTATTGTGTTGTGAAAATGAATGATATTATAGAAATCATTGAAATAAACCCCTTGTATGGCCGCAGAGGAGCCGTTATTCGACATGGTGCCGGTTTTAATTACCCTACCGTTATAATGCCGATTTTTTCTGAAATATTTATGTGTTGAATTATATTCATGTGTTGAATTATAGTCATGTGTTGATAAAACATTCATGTTCGAAATAAAATGTTTTAACAATAAAAATCAAATTTTTATTGTATGTATGAACCTTTAAAATTAGTCAAAGGTTGAAATAAATATTTGTTCATTGAAAATAATATTTTTAACAAGTATATGAATTGTTTAAAATAGTCATGAGTTGAAATAAATATTTTTTGATTGAAAATAATATTTTTAACATGTATATAAACTGTTAAAAATAGCCTTGAGTTGAAATATACATTTGTTGATTGAAAATATTGTTTTTAGCATGTATATGAAGTGTTAAAAATAACCAAGGGTTGAAATAAATATTTGTTGATTAAAGATAATATTTTTATCACATATATGAAGTGTTAAAAATAACCACGGGTTGAAATAAATGCTTGTTCATTAGAAATAATATTTTTAATATATACATCAACTGTTAAAAATAGTCATGTATGGAAATAATTATTTGTTCGCTAAAAATATTGTTTTTAGCGTGGGTATGCATATAAATACATGTGCTAAACAGTAAATGGATTTGCTATAGAGTAAAGAATTTATTTGCGTGCCCGACAAATAGGTAAACCTTAATGAGTTGGTTGCGCAATTTTATTTATTATACAAACTCCTGTGAATGTCATTGGATACGGTGTGCTGGTTGTTCTGTATGATATTATAAACAACACCATAGGACAGCAACAATTTATTTTGAACTACATTACATGTTATACCCCTTGAAGATAGCATACTCTACCATATTCCATGTAAGCATTTGAAGCTTATATGACGAGGTTGGAATTACCATACAAGCGAGAAGTTTGTATGGCGATGACTGCATTTCAGGTTGAACCGAAGACGAACTATTGATTTCATAGCATATCATATTCCATATAAGCATTTGGAGCTTGTATGACGAGGTTGAGATACCATACGGGTAAGAGGCTCGTAGGGCAATGATTGAATTGCAGGTTGAACTGAGTACTGATATGGACTAAATAAAACATACCGGTAAATTGCCAGATTTAATAAAAACCCAACATGGGTCTGGAGTTGACAATAATCACATCTCTCTAGTTATTAGATACGATACATGGATTATTTATTTTCCAACATTGGACTAGGTAACGAGATTTATCTCCGGAGTAATTTTACACACTCCCTCGGGCAGAGAATATGTCACTAAAAATTGTGTATGCTTATTCTGGATTTATTAAATGCCTAATAAGACCTAATAAATTTCCAAATCCCTCTCCGTACAAAGGAGTTTATGGCGAAATTTTTCGAAATTTAAAGGCGTTAGCCAAATTTTTGATGTGAAAATGGTTTGTAAATCGTCGGATTAATTATATTTTTATATATATATAACTATAATTAAAATAAAATGAATAACGATGTTGCAGTTCGCGTTTTGAAGTCGTAATTTTAAACGATTATTATGGGAGATTTGACCGTCGGATTTTCCCGAAGCCGAAATGGTTGGGTTCGCATTGGAAAGATCTTTCCAACGATATAAAATTCGTTAAGATCCAATGGTTAGATTTTGTGAAATGTTAAATTCAAATTTGGACGAAGCAGCGCCAGGGCCATCGAATGACCTGAAACGTCATTCGATGAAAATGGACTATTTTTATATATAAAAATAGTGAAAAATCGTTATAAAATATTATAAACGATATGGAATGGAAATAGACCGATTTTACTTTGTTTATTAGACATTTTGATGATTAGATGTATTTGACATGAAATTATTATATTGAATTGAAACGTGAATGTCGAATAGTTTAACCGTGGAAAAGAATGGATTTGAATTCTATATATACATGAATTATTTAAGGAGGTCGAGTTAATTCTCATTTCAAATAATTGATCGACGATTAAAAGTTGAAGATATGAAGACGGTGCAAGACCGATGATCTTCACATCAAATGGATTACTATTGATGCCCTGGAACGGTTAGCTCCCAGGAGGGGTTACAATGGTAGTAGTCCGGGCGTATTTGTTGATTGCCCAGATGTACGAAGGCCTCTCTCCTTTATTGGACATATGAGACGAGGAATAAGGTGCCTCTGGTTTCATTCATACGCAAAACGAACTAGTAAATGGATATGTGTCTGACATTGGATTTTATTCTGTGCTGATTGATTTCTATTAAATATACATCTGTTTGGTGGCGTAGAATTTATTCTCATGCTTAACACCCTTCTCTAAGACGTGCGAGCTTAGAGGTTATATATCGATAGACATCAGTCACATGGCGTGGAATGTCAATGTGGCATGATGAGATGCAAGTGATCAAGGCTTTTGTTGAAAAGCAGAGCCTTTTGGTTGATGATCAAAGCACGGCTTTAAATAGCATAGCTTTGTGTATATTGTTAATTTGCGAGCCTCACACCCCGGTATGAACCAAAAACGGAAGAAGACTGCAGGGAGGACTTGCATTTCTTTCTAGCTAGGAGTGGTGTCATGGTATGGAGCCCAGACATTTTTACTTATGTCGATGATGGAAAGCGAGGCGCCTAAGATATATCGGTCACTACGGGGCCGATGGATGGTATGGTCGACATGTAGACCATTACGCCCCCATAGGGCAGGGAAACGTACTATTCAGGAATTACTAATCCTCAAACGTAAGAGAGGACCAACCATGAAGATCCAAGGTCCCACCTGAGTCTGGGTCCTGAGACATGGTAGGTTAGATTGTCTCAAAGTTGGTAAGGACGATCCCTTGCCTTGGTTTATGATGGAATCCAATTTCCAATACGACATTACGGTTTTATTGTAGAACTAGTATGGCGACATAGTAGTATGGGGGTACTATGCCATCTACGATTGATACTATGATGGAAATTATTTTTGAAACATATATGCACTAATAATAATATCAAATGATTTCGTTTTACACGTATCAAGTATATTTTGGCCATTATAAGGTAAAACTCTATCCTCCGGCTTGCGTTGCATTGTGTGATGGGACTTGAGTCTTATAATGGCTTCATTTTTGTAAAAAGCATTGCGATTTTTGAAATGATTTACTTGTTTTATGTACTGGCAATCCAATGGAGTAAACTCGTTCCGTGTTAGCGGCGTTGTCTGTGATTGGCCTTATTATCAAATAAGTTAAGTAGATTTCTCATAACAGTTCCACGACTGACTCATAGTTTGTTTCGCTTTGCAAACTCGGGTGCCCCTTATTTCTACATGGGCAGCCTTGTATTCAGGTTTTATCTAGTTCATTTTGGATAGTTATGGAGCTGAAGATAGATTCTTTCATTTCTATTATGCTGTTCAGACTTCATTATGTATATTATGTTTGATTCCGTTGCAGACATTTTATATAAAGTTGAAATTGTATTTTGTACTAAGTATGATCCTATTATGCTGTGTAATTCTGATGATTATATTTGCTCCAGTGTAATTTGATGTACATTATCTGATGTAATTCTATATTTCTGTTCTGTTGTTATTGTTTATATGTTATATTCCAATGATTATCCTTGCTTCCACGGCACGGGAGTTTGGGGTCATCAAAGTTGGTATTAGAGCTTTGGTTAATCTTAGCTCTGGAATACAACATATTAACAAACTCATCAAAAATAGAATCAGCAGTATTCTAAGATGAGTAACTCATTATAGATAGGATCAGTAATGTCCAAGAATGAAAATAGCAGAATAAAATACACCATAATTAGATGGATTCACATTTAAATATATGTCTCTACGCTTTGTAATATCTTTTCTATTGGCCTGACACTTTGTCTGTTATTTGCAGACATAGTAAGAAAACGAGTGGCATAAGCAGAAGAAGTAAGTCAGAACCATATCTAGAAGCTCTAGTAAAGAAGTATCGAAATCTGGGTGGAGTACGATTCTCGGGCAAAGAATCTGTCTTTGAAACACAAGTGTGAATGCGTTCTTCTAAGAGAATTTTTCAAGGCTTAATGCTGAGAGATGATCAGAAAAGATTACTAGCATCTTGGGCACTCAAAGACGAGGCTTTAATCTAGTAGGAAATGGTTACTATGGATAATCCAGAAGGTAATATTACCTGGGATAGATTTAAAAAAAATTCAAGGAATGGTTTATTCCTCCAGAAGCAATACGATGAGTTCTACAATATTAAACAAGGAGACATGACCATTCGGGAGTACTAGAATAAATTCAATGAACTTTCTCGTTTTGGCCCACGGTTAATTCAAGATCCTCTGAGAAAGAATCTAAGAATTATTAATGGGCTTCAAAGAAAATACTAAAGTTGGGTAACTGCACATGTTAAGCTTCCCTTTTCTGAGATGATAGAAATAGCTTGTCGCTATGAGAATCTCGATAAGCAAGGTGTTTTGGAAGACGAAGAGGAAGGCAGTTCCAGTAACAAAAGGAAGTTGGAAACTGATAGCCCTAAGGCAAGTACGAAGCCTGAGGTCAGTAAGAATCCTAAAGTCAAGAGGAAAAGGGTTAAACCTGGGAAAGAACCAGTAATGACTGCCACATGCTCTAACTTGAGCAAGGACATTTGTCGATAAGTTGCAGATCTCTAAAGAAACAATGAAAGGATGGATCTAAATCCAATGAGAAGGTTCAAGAAAGAAGAGAATGCAACATTTGCCATCTTGGTCATATAAAGTGAGATTGTTGACTGTTAAAAGTGACCAAAGTGGCTCAAGTCAATAAAGTGGCGGAAACTCCAGCACCCTCAGCCAGTCAAGTAAGGCCAGATGTTTTGGAAGACACACTTACTATCAAAAATATTCTAGTTAAAGTACTGTTTGATACAGGCGTGTCACGAAGCTTTATTGCGAGTAATGTGGTTAAGAAATTGGATTTGAAATTGAAAAAAAATCAAAGAATCCATCAGTGTCCATAATCAGATTGGGGGTTCCCTCAATCTTAGTTGGATTTGTGGGGTGCCTGTCTCACTTTCCCGTTATCGGTTCCCTATCATCTCGATCGTCATGAATTTTACCAAATTTGATCTTATTTTAGGATTGGATTGGTTAACCAAATATGAAGCTGAGGTTAAATGCGCCGAGAGAGTTGTTAAGGCAAAGACTAAATCAGGGAAGTATATAACCATACCATGCGAAGGTCCAAATTCGAATAGAAAAGAATTTTGGTCAACTATTGATGTTTCCTCTGCTCCAATAGAAAATATTCCTGTAGTTACAGAAAATATTCCTGTCGTCAAAAATTATGCGGATGTGTTTGAAGAAGTGGATAGCTTACCTCCGCGTAGAGAAATAGATTTCAGAATCGATCTAATTCTGAATGAAAGGCCAGTAGTGTACCCTATTCGGAGAATGACTTTAAAGGAGAAAAAAGAATTGGGGGATCAGACTCGATAATTACTATGGAAAGGTCTGATCAGGCCCAGTTTCCCTAATTGGGGAGCAGCCGTGATGTTTGTCCCAAAGTCAGACGGTACTCTCAGACTATGCGTGGATTATCGTGACTTGAATAAGCAAACATTAAAGAATAAATATCCATTTTTGTGAATTGATGATTTGTTAGATCGTTTGAATGGAGCGCAAGTATTTTCAAGAATGGACCTAGCCACAGGTTTCCATCAACTTCGTATCGCCGAAGAATGTGTTCCTTTGACAACATTCAGAGGTCCAGACTTATTCCATGAGTGGTTAGTAATGCCGTTCGGCTTATGTAATGCTCTAGCTTATTTTGTCGATCTAATGAATAGGGTATTCAGAGAAGTCTTGAATAAATTTGTACTGGTCTTCATTGATGATATATTGATCTTCTCTAAGTCAACTAGCGAGCACGCTAAACATTTGGAACAAGTGTTAGAGATTCTGAGAAAGAACGTTTTAAAAGCCAAATTTTCTAAGTGTATATTCTGGCAAGAAGAAGTCAAGTTCCTTGGTCATGTTGTATCAAAGGAAGGAATTTCAGTTGATTCAAGTAAAATTACAGCTATTCAAGATTGGCGACAGCCTAGTACACCCACAGAAGTCCGAAGTTTTCTGGGATTGGCTAGTTATTATCGGAAATTTGTTAAGGATTTTTCGAAGCTATCCAGTTGATTAACAAAGCTTACAAAGAAGCACGCAAGATTTAATTGGACTCCTGAATGTGAGGCAGCTTTCCAAGAGCTGAAATTAAAATTGACAACTGCTCCAGTGTTAACTATTATCGATGGCAATCAAGATTTGACAGTCTATCCCTATGCTTCTCTTGAAGGTGCTGGTGCGGTATTAATGCAAAGGGGCCAAGTAGTTGCTTATGCTAGCCGTCAGCTGAAGCCGCATGAGAAGAGGTATGCTACTCATGATCTTGAGTTATTAGCCATCGTGTTTACTTTGAAAATCCGGAGGCACTATCTATTGGGTGAGAAGTTCAAATTATACACTGATCATAAGTCATTGAAATATTTTTTCACCCAGAAGGATTTGAATTTGAGACAACAACGTTGGCTAGAATTTCTTGCAGCGTACGATCTAGATATTTTGTATACTCTAGGGAAAGCCAATGTTGTAGCTGATGTGCTCAACAGAAAGAATGCGGTCGTCGCTAATCTAATTATTACGCCTTCATTGATTGATAAAATATTTGTTCTTCAGAAAGACGATAATTTTATTAAGGAGATTATCAAAAGAATTCAAAAGGGCGAAGTCTCCAGTTTCCAAGTGGATAACAAGGGAGTTCTAAGGTTGAAAGGAAGAATTTGTGTTCCCGACATCTCTGATCTCAAAAGAGAAGTAATGGATGAAAGTCACAAGTCCAAACTGAGTATCCATCCAGGTGTGAGTAAAATGTATAATGATCTCAAGCAAACATTCTGGTGGAAGGCGATGAAAAGAGACATCTCTATACATGTTAGCAGGTGTTCTACTTGCCAACAAGTCAAGAGCGATCAATAGAAACTTGTAGGATTGTTGCAACCATTAGACATTCCAAATTGGAAGTGGGAGCAAATCTCCATGGACTTCATAGATGGTTTGACCAGAACCAAGAAAGGAAACGACAGTATATGGGTAATCGTATATCGTTTCACGAAGACCGCCCATTTTATACCTGGCAGACCAAATAGAACGGCTCAGAACCTGGCGTAGATTTATATCAAAGAGATCGTTAGACTACATGGAGTTCCCAGTAGTATTATTAGTGATCATGATCCAATATTCGCTAGTAAATTCTGGGAAGCATTCCAGGAAGAATTGGGAACAGAGTTAAATCTTAGCACCGCATATCACCCTCAGACAGATGGCCAAACTGAGAGGGTGAATCGTATACTAGAAGATTTATTGTGGGCATGTATTATTGATTTTGGCAGATCGTGAGAAGATCACTTGCATTTGGCATAGTTCTCATATAATAACAGCTATCAAGCGAGCTTGGGAATGTCACCATTCGAAGCATTGTACGGTCGACCTTGTAGATCTCCAGCATGTTGGGTAGAGTCAGGCAATCGACTAGTATGGGTCCCGACATGATTCGTGAAGCTTCGGATAAAGTCGATTTCATTAAGAAGCGACTGCAAACAGCTCAGAGCCGACATAAGAGTTATGTAGATTCTAGAAGAAGAGATTTAGCATTCGCTGTTGGTGACTATGTATATCTGAGAGTTTCTCCGATGAGAGGAGTAGTCAGATTCGGGAACACAGGGAAGTTGGCGCCTAGATTTATTGGTCCATTTCCTATACTAGAAAAGATTGGAACTCTTGCTTACAGAGTTCAGTTACCTGACTGGTTTCCCGGAGTGCATGATGTATTCCACGTGTCTCAACTTCGTAAACATGTGCATGATCCAAACTTGGTCATTGAAGAAGCAGCGCAACAAGATTTGGATATTACTCCGAAATTAGCTGTGAAAAGAGAGCCGATAAAGATTATTGGCAAAGAAACCAAAGAGCTAAGGAACAAGAAGGTTCATTTAGTCAAAGTGCAATGGAGCGGACATCCTAGAGACTGTACATGGGAGGCAGAAGATAGCTTTAAGCAGGCTTATCCCAAGTGCAGAGTGGACATCTCTGATTAGCTCTGGTGCAAGGTATATTTACAGTATATTCTATTTTCTGTTTTGTTTCCTACTTTACTGTTGTTTCCTTTTAGGGGATGAAAAATTTTAAGTTGGGGAGATTGTAACAACCCAGAAAATCAGAGCCAATTTAAAATTTTTATTTTGGCTAATTTAATGAATTTAGAATATTTAAATTGATTTATTTTAAATAATAACGACTAAAAATTTATTTTAAATGAAGTTAGATCGAATAAATTTATTTTAATTATATAACGAGCTTGAAATGGCGCGGTAGTTTGAAATTTTGATTTTTGAACTTTGACTGAATGTACAGGATTCAAAATAAATCAGATTTCAGTAAAACCAGAAATATTTAAATCTGTTTAAAAATATCTTGCTAACAGATCTGAAAAATTGAAATTTCATAGCGGGAATAAAAAGCTACGGTCGGTTAAATATTCAGAATAGTCGTTATGGAATTTAAAATAAATATCGCCCTTAAAAATAGACATTTTGCAAATGACCTCCCTTTTCGATGAGACCACTTTGGATGGATCCGGATTGTCAATTTATTGCTAGGTTTAAAATTCCATATTTTTTGTAATTAATATGCGAGCGTGGCAAAGGAAAACGCGTTTGGTAATTTCAGTTTGAATTGGATCGACCATAAAAAGTCCATTTTTCAAACGGTCTCCAAAATCGACGAAATTAAATTTGCTGGGACCGTATCATCCCAACATAGCAAGATTTATTTTTCAGGAATTTTTGGAATTAGTATGTGGCCTCGGCAAATTAAAATGTACGTTCAAATACAAATTTGAATGTTTCATATTTTAATTTGAAGAAAAACTGACTGAAAGAGTCCAAAGGGCTTACGAAACATATTCCATTGTGTCCAGAATGGGGTATTCAGCTAGGGGCGACACTCGTTGGGTTTCATTGGAGGTCGGATATGAAAACACTATTTTGGAAAATATATATATGGGCCAATCAAAAATTTTCTTTCATTATTTTTATTTTCTAAAAATCGCAAAAAAAACCCCCTTTACCCTCTCGTTGAACGGCGGTTATTCTTCAATTCTTCTCTCCTCCACAACTTCAGATCCACACAACGAAATCAAGTTCTTCTTTAGGGAAATTTGTAGTACTCTACACGATCTATAAATCCATATAAATTTCATAATTTATTGCTGCGAATTTGTTGAGAACTGCCACCGCGAAGTTCGTCAGTTTGAAGCGCCGACCCCATTGATTGCCGCCACCGATCTGAACCGCAACACCGCCGCTCCTCCCCCATCAGCGTGGCGCAACCTGATCATGTCCAAACAACACGGATTGGAAGTAAAATCGAAACCTAGTTTCGAACCTTTGCTGAAACTAACGGCTGAGGTATATTTTAAAGTTTATAACACTTTTCAGTGTTGCGAATTGTGATTTAAGAATAAAAATTATATCTTTAACATATGTTGTCAAAATCCAGTGAAACAAGAGACATTGGACTCATGACGACGTCTTGTACATTCTAGAAGAGACCAGAGAATTTTTGGAGCTTTCTACAATTTTAGAAGGAGTGGAACCCAATGTGATATTTCTAAATTCAAATTAGAATGAAATAGCGATGTACAAATTATATAATTGATGTATAAATTATATTAGCATTGTATATCCCACATACAAGCGTTATATAAATTATATATGCGATGTATAAGTTATATATACGTTGTATAAATCATATGTGCGTTAAATGGAATTGAAATGAAATTGAAATGGAAATAAATATATTTATATACATATATATATATATATACACACACACACATATATACATACATACATTCAAATATATATATACACACACACACTCCCCTTGTCCATAGACCATGGACGATATAAATTGATTGCGTTGTGGAAAATGATTATAGTGTGAAATTTAGTTGTGATTGTGAATGGTTGATTGTGGTTGCAACAAAATTGGTTGTGTTTGGTGAAAATTCATTGTGTTGTGAAAATGAATGATATTGTAGAAATCATTGAAAAAAAACCCTTGTATGGCCGCTAGGTCTAGGATAGCAGAGGAGCCGTGCTTCGACACGATGTCGGTTTTAATTACCCTGCCGTTATAATGCCGAAATTTTCTGAAATATTCATGTGTTGATAAAATATTCAAATTTGAAATAAAATGTTTTAACATGTATATGAACTGTTATAAATAGCCATGAGTTGAAATATATATTTGCTGATTGAAAATAATATTTTTAACATGTATATGAACTGTTATAAATAGCCATGAGTTGAAATAAATATTTGCTGATTGAAAATAATATTTTTAACATGTATATGAACTGTTAAAAATAGCCATGAGTTGAAATAAATATTTGCTGATTGAAAATATTGTTTTTAACATGAATATGAAGTGTTAAGAATAACCACGGGTTGAAATAAATATTTGTTGATTTAAAATAATATTTTTATCACATATATGAAGTTTTAAAAATAACCACGGGTTGAATAAATGCTTGTTCATTAGAAATAATATTTTTAACATGTACATCAACTATTGAAAATGGTTATGTATGGAAATAATTATTTGTTTGCTAAAAATATTGTTTTTAGCATAGATACGCATATATATACATATGCTAAAGAGGTAAATGGATTTGCTGTTGAGTAAAGAATTTATTTGCGTGCCTGACAAATAAGTAAACCTTAATGAGTTGGCTGCGCAATTTTATTTATTATACGAACTCCTGTGAATGTCATTGGATACGGTGTGTTGGTTGTTCTGTATGAGATTATAAACAACGCCATAGGATAGCAACAATTAATTTTGAACTACATTACATGGCATACTCCTTAAAGATAGCATACTCTATCATATTCCATATAAGCATTTGGAGCTTGTATGACGAGGTTGGAATTACCATACAAGCGAGAAACTTGTATGACGATGACTGCATTTCAGGTTGAACCAAAGAAGAACTATTAATTTCATAGCATATCATATTCCATATAAGCATTTGGAGCTTGTATGACGAGGTTGAGAATACCATATGGGCAAGACGCTCGTAGGGCGATGATTGAATTGTAGGTTGATTTGAGGACTGATACGGACTAAATAAAACATACCAGTAAGTATCCAGATTTAATAAAAACCCCACATGGGTCTGGATTTGACAATAATCACGTCTATCTAGTTATTAGATACAACACATGGATTATTTATTTTCCAACACTAGACGAGGTGACGAGGTTTATCTTTGGAGTAATTTTATACACTCCCTCGGGCATAGAATAGGTCACTAAAAATTGTGTATGCTTATTCTGGATTTATTGGGTGCCTAATACGGCCTAATAAATTTTCAAACCTCTCTCCGTTCAAAGGAGGTTATGGCAAAAAAAATTGAAATTTAAAGGCATTAGCCAAAATTTTGAAGTGAAAATGGTTTGAAAATCGTCGAATTAATCATATTTTTATATATATATAATTAATTAAAATAAAACGAATAACGATGCTGCAGTTCGCATTTTGAAGTCGTAATTTTAAACGATTATTACGGGAGATCCGACCGTCGGATTTTTCCGAAACCGAAACCGTTAGGTTCGCTTTGGAAAGATCTTTCCAACAATATAAAATTCGTTAAGATCCAACGGTTAGATTTTGTGAAATGTTGAATTCAAATTTGGACGAGAGCAGCACCATCGAATAACCTAAAATGTCGTTCGATGAAAATGGACTATATATATATATATAAATAGTGAAAAATCATTATAAAATATTATAAACGATATGGAATGGAAATAAACCGATTTTACTTGATTTAATGGATATTCTGATGGTTAGATGTATTTGACATGAAATTATTATATTGAATTGAAACATGAATGTCAAATAGTTTAACCATGGAAAAAATGGATTTGAATTCTATGTATGCGTGAATTATTTGAAAAGGCCGAGTTAATTCTCATTTCAAATAATTGATCGACGATTAAAAGTCGAAGATATGAAGACGGTGCAAGACCTGTGATCTTCACATCGAATGGACTACTGATGCCCTGGATCGGTTAGCTCCTAGGAGGTGTTACAGTGGTAGTAGTCCGGACGTATTTATTGATTGTCTGGATAGCGAGGGCCTCTCTCCTATATTGGACATATGGGACGAGGAATAAGGTGCCTCTTGTTTCGTTCAGACCCAGAATGAACTAGTAAATGGATGTGTGTCTGACATTGGATTTTATTCTGTGCTGATTGATTTCTATTAAATATATATCTATTTTGGTGGCGAAGAATTTATTCTCTTGCTTAACACCCTTCTCTAAGACATACAAGCTTAGAGGTTATATATCGATAGACAACAGTCGCATGGTGTGGAATGTCAATGTGGCATGCTGAGATGTAAATGATCAAGGCTTTTGTTGAAAAGTAGAGCCTTGTGGTTGATGATCAAAGCACGGCTTTAAATAGCATAGCTTTGTGTATAGCGTTAATTCGCGAGCCTCACACCCCGGTATGAACCAGAAACAGGAGAGGACTGCAGGGAGGACATGCGTTTCTATCTAGCTAGGAGTGGTGTCATGGTATAGAGCCTAGATATTTTTACTTATGTGGATGATGGAAAGGGAGGCGCCTCAGATATATCAGTCACTATGGGGACGATGGATGATATGGTCGACATACAGACCATTACGCCCCACAGGGAGGGGAAACGTATTGTTCAGGAATTACTAATCCTCAAACGTAAGAGAGGACCGGCCCTGAAGATCCAAGGGACCACCTGAGTTTGGGTCCTGAGACATGGTAGGCTAGATTGTCTCGAAGTCGATAAGGACGATCGCTTTCCTTGGTTTATGATGGAATCCAATTTCCAATACGACATTACGGTTTTATTGTAGAACTAGTATGGCGACATAGTAGTATGGGGGTACTATGCCATCTACGATTGATACTATGATGGTAATTATTTTTGAAACATGTATGCACTAATAATAATATCAAATGATTTCATTTTACATGTATCAAGCATATTTTGGCCATTATAAGGTAAAAGTCTATCCTCCGGCTTGTGTTGCATTGTGTGATGGGACTTGAGTCTTATAATGGCTTCATTTTTGTAAAAAAGCGTTGCGATGTTTAAAATGATTTACTTGTTTTATGCACTGGCAATCCAATGGAGTAAACCCGTTCCGCGTTGGCGGCATGGTCCTGTGATTGGCATTATTATCAAATAAGTTAAGTAGATTTATCATACCAGTCCCACGACTGACTCGTAGTTTGTTTAACTTTGCAAACTCAGGTGCCCCTTATTTCTACAAGGACAGCCTTGTATTCAGGGTTTAGCTAGTTCATTCTGGATAGTTATGGAGCTGAAGATGGATTCTATCATTTTTATTATGCTGTTCAGACTTCATTATGTATATTATGTTTGATTCCGCTGCAGACATTTTATATAAAGCTGAAACTGTATTTTGTGCTAATTATGATCCTGTTATGCTGTGTAACTCTGATGATTATATTCGTTCCAGTGCAATTTGATGTACATTATCTGATGTAATTCTATATTTCTATTCTTCTATTATTGTTTATATGTTATATTCCAATGATTATCCTTACTTCCGTGGCACGGGAGTTCGGGGTCATCATAGATGGATTAGAAATCCAATTGCACTTCGTAAATATACGATCATCCAATCAAGTTAAAATCGTCAAACCTAACTTATAAAAGAAATCATAAGAAATGTGCGCATGCAATAATTATGAAGTCCATCCCGAGCTATAATATTGCTCATCTTGAGCAATAGCCAAGTATTAGCAAATGAAAATCACCAACATCAAATCATGCCATAAAAATCATCATAAATAATGTGCATGTGCTATTAAGTATATTATAGCCCACCCCGAGCTATAGTATTGCTCACCACGAGCAATAGCCACGTATTACAAATGAAAATAGTCAAAATTATCATATAACTCGAATGAGCCAAATACCACGAAAGGAGCATCAAAATCCAATATATAAAATCACAAAATGTTTATTTAAATTTAAAATCCAATAATCGCCTCAGTGTATGATCTCAAAGATCAAATCACAAAATAAATATCATCCCGATATGGATCCAACCGAAATAAATATACATGTGCAATCCCAAGGTAATATAGCTCCTCCCGAGCTTTACACAATATTTATACGTATTCAAGTTAGGCACCTGTGACTACGACCCCCCCGGTCGAGTGTAACTTGACCCTCCCCCCTGGTCAAATGAATACGTGACTCCCCCCGAGTCTCGGCTTCCACTTCGACCCCCCCCCCCCCCGGCCGAGTGTATCTTGACTCCCCTAGCGAAGTGAATACATATACGCGACTCCCCCCCTCCCCCCGAAGCAAAGTACTGGCTCAACAAACACAATATGCGTCACTGACTCACAATCCGTAACCCAAGTAGTGGTAACAGTGCCTCTCATACCACACATTCTCACTATTGGTTCACTAGCTGCTTATCAACTTCGCAATGGAAAACATCGAAAACACTAAATCATCATTAATAAAACATCAGCATCAATCTAACTATACTGGAATTAATCGACCTCGTAGACTTCCATCCACGGAGTGTACAACATCGTTTAAAATCCAATACATTATATTGAAGGGTGCAAGATTATGTAGTTTATATATATAAGAAAATACTTGATTTCGAAACAAGTTATGAAATATTTTATGAAACCAATAAAATCCATATATTTATGAAAATAAATTTATACTATTGTTTTGAGGCCATTTAGCGTGAAAACTAAAGTTATAAAACTCTTTTAACCTCAAAACTATACGAAAACTTAATTTATATGTATATCGGAAAACTAGTTTAAATCGTGCAATGTGTGCTCAAAACTCATCATTAAATACATAAAGCCCAAATTAAACAATCAAAACCACTATTTAACCACCAATCTAATTATCAAATAGTAAATTAGTACAAGCCTATTATAGGCCTACTCATAAAATACAGTGGTTTAACTTCTCAAATCAAGTCACACTAGTTGTGATATAGAATAAAAACATCATCATACAAATGACGTAAATACATGTCAACTAAAAATGTCCCAAAAATATTTTAATTCAGAAACTAACGGATGCTTCCAACAGTAAGTATTTAATTATAACGCAGGCTTCTACATCACATTGTGTTACTTAAATATTTATAGTAAGGAAGCAAATCGTACCAACTGAAAATACAAAACAAACAATCGTTCCGTATGAAAAGTCAGGAGAGTAACCAGAAAAGTATTACCAAAGGTCCCATAACCTATTTACTCAAAATCCTCATCATACAGAATTTCACCTAAAACCCAACAGAAATTATGTTCAATTCAACAATATATATATCCATGCCTTTGTTAAATTATCGAAAGAAAAAAAAAATTAGTTTATGCTTTTTTTTCTTCCAACGATAAACTTCAAAAATTCGCGTCACAAAGGCTTTCAGATTCCAATAAAAAAACTTATATTTTGAAAATATTTCCATCAAAATATAAATTTCCTAAAAATATTTATTAATTTATTTTTCCATAATCTCATTAAAATATTTTATTTATCCCAAAAATGCGCTCTCTCAAGAGCGATTCTAGCATCAATTCCGCTCATTCTAGGGTATTTTCACCCTATCTCTAATGAGTTTTAAACCCAATAAGCCAAATTTTATAAAATCCAAATGAAACGACCCAAGGATTTTCGGCTCCGAAAATCGACATAAATACAATTATGTATCTCATGTCGACCTTCCAAACATCGAAAACACTGGATAGTTATTAGAAAAAAATTAGAGGGTCAGATAAGAAAGAAAGAAATATAAGAATAGGAGAAGAAGAAGAAGAAGAACCAACACAACACAGAGTCTCACATCGCAGCGGGATAAAATATAATATAGAAAAAAATTTATTGAGAGCTTTTAAAAATACTTACAATATCAGAGTACATCACACATCTGGATAGTTATAATAACTTGTCCTCATATACATCACACAGCGGAAAAATACTAGATACAATACACATGATCACCTCCATCTCATCTTCTGGAATTCACAGCATCTGATAACCTAGACCTGTACAACCTGGTCTAACCCGAGCATTTACAAAACACCGGGTCAGTCTGGTGAACCAGAGTGAGAAAAAATCACACAGTATTAAGGGGGATCATCAAAATTGATTTTTAAAGTTTAAAAATCTTTTCGAAAGAAAAGGATAATCGTAAGACCAAATCCACACATAAATATGGACGGTTTTTACCTTACGATAACCCCAAACATTTTTGAAATCAATATCTTTTCTGATATTATAAAAATGTCTAAACACAAGTAAATATCAATCTAGTGGAACGCTTGCATCTCACGCTCCACATATATAGTATACAATCAAAACCGCGGGCGCTTATTGGAGATTGGATTTCGACTATGACAAGGTATGGAACAACCTGCCGATAGTGTATCTCTAGAGGCGAATACACTGGGTTCAACAAGAACGTCTTGCAACCCGGCCCACACACGACCGACCACTCATTTCTCTTGAGTGTATCGAATGTATATCACCAACGGTCGGGCTCAAACCACAGTTTCCCGAAAAGGGACAACATCGAAATAGATTAAAGAAGCAAAAGGAATTTCTCTAGATAGGTTACTATGCATCCTAATGGGAGCGACCCACATAGCTATGCTACCTGCCCGATTTTTGTCATTTCCCCGTTGTTGAGGCTTGAGGTTTAAATTATCCTTTGGAACATCTGGTCACCATTCACTTTGAATGCCACATCGTTAGATCCGCCAAATATCACTAATTGACATCCATAAAAATATTCTGAGTGTTAGCTATCCACCAACAGAGATACGTCTGAGGAAATCAACGTACGCGATCCCTTTGAAAATACTCTGTCAGACATCCGTCCATACAAGTCACCCAGGAACAGGATGAACCGAAGGCACTCCCACTGCATCCCCTATAGGAATCACCCCACGGATCAGTAGCGAGTAGTCCTGGAAATCCATAGACTCTAACCACGACAGAACCACAGTTTATCTCTGGTTGCAATCCAGAGATTATTAGCGGTTCTTCCGTTTAATGAAGATCAACGGTCATCAATGCTCCATCTTGATCAACTTCTGATATCTTTACATATTTATTAGTCAGAATGATTTTCGAATATAAATTCGATCCCAGTCTTTCCGTAACAATAATCGTATTGGACAGATTTGATAGTCGGTGGTTTAACTACCAAAATAAACAGTGATTCAATCATGAACATCCAATGAGTTCACCAGTTCAGTATTCAGAATCAACTGGCCTTTTAATTAAAACGAATGTAAATTTAAAATTTCTTTAATACTTCGATATTATGAATATAGTTCTTCGCTTCTTATTTAATATAATATAATTCTTTTAACAAATTCATTTTTATTACTTAGGAAAATCCTATATCATATCTAGTTACCTATTTTCACTTTCAAACCATTAGCCACATTATTATCTAAAATTAGGAAAATCCATTCAACTTATTACTTGTCAAAGAACATTACAGAATATCTTTTATTCATTGCTTGAAAACAATAATCCACGCTTATTCTTATAGAATAGAACTCAACTTTACGTTTCCTTTCTAACCTGAAAATATTGTTATATTTTCGACAACCCCTTTTTATTTTCCTTTTTACTTTGGAATCATCCTTATAAATATTGTTCTCCAAATTTTCGCCAAACGATGCATTATTATTTCTTTAATGGAAATAATAATTTATTTCTAACCACTTTTACCATTACAACTAATATCATCCTCAGATAATCCTGACGTCGTTCAAGTTGGGGTATTTTAATTATTCTCAGACCTTGATCAACAACGTTCATATCTTAAGATAGATACGAGTTGTAATCCAAAAACTGATACTTCATTCTAATATTAATACGCATTCCATTTAACTATCTTATTCAAAATATGGTTCCGAAAAACCTGCTTATCTTCTGGAAAAATTCTTCTCAGATATACCCATTATTTCTTAATTTAATCATTAAATAATTTCTTTATAAAACACCACTCTTAACTCTGCCTCTTTAACCAAACTCATTTATAATTCAGATTTGTTTACAAAATCCTACGACCCAATTCTTCCACCAAATTCACCTTTACTAATACCTTTTCAAATCCTTTTGACCGTTTCCCGCTTTGAAATTCTCAGTTCAACCTACCTTTTTCTTAATCCCATTATTAAGTAATGTTAATGTAAAATTGACGCTTTAACACCTTAAACCTCATTTATGTTACTCTAGGTTAATATAAACCTTTTTGTTCTTAACCTCCTTTTACTTAATTTAAATAATTAAATAACATTTATTTTAAGCTAACACATTTGCTTAAAATTCTCCATATAATTTCGTTATAAAAATTGGAGTTTTAAATATAAAACTCGTATGTAAACACCTTTCACCATTCAAATAGTTTTTATTTCAATTTCGATTTACTTTTTAAATGAATTTCAATTAAAATTAATTCCCTAAATTATTATTAATCAGAATAATAATTTACTTCGACCCTTAACTACTTCGGTAGTTAATTTCTTCATTAATTAAAATAAATAGTAATTCATTTTTTGAAATCTTATCAAAATTTAAAACAATATTCATTAAACTACTTTATTAGATTAATTCAAAACAAACAAATTCAATAATTAACTCCAGCTAAAAAAGCCGGCTTAGTTGCTCAAAACACGGTTATCTCGTTAACCGATTCCAATTCGTTTCCCTTTAAATTAATTAATTATATAATTAATTTAAATAATTCCATTTAATTGTTTCTTAACAAAACAATTATCTAATTTTAACCGTTAGATTAATTCCTACTTACTTTACTTGTGTATAAATCAGACTAACATCGGAATTCACTCTACAAAAACAATTAATAATTAATTATAAATTTAAATAATAAATATTTACTTCCTTTTAATAAACTTTTATTCAAAATAATATAAATATTTAAAAATCTATCTCCAGTTATAAAATAAATCTTATAACTTCAGTTCTAACGATTCACCTGTCGGTAAATCAATCTCTAAAAAACGATTGATTTTATAGGCCATATACCGCCAAATATTCATCCAATACCGCCCATCGGTTCAAACTAAATAATTGTTGAATTTTCAACCAACTAACAATAATCAAATCAATCACTCAATCAGGACAGTTCATATGATAATATGAAAATAAATAATATATTTAAGGAATCCCGTTGGATCCCTCCAACCTGTTCTTCCCTGTATTCAAATGGTTATCTCAAATCAGGTCATTCAATTCTATTTAACTGATAATTTCAATAACAGTAAATAACTACTATTTAACATCAACCAATTAATAAACAATTCAAACAATTAAACATGTTTATAAATAAACGTGACCAATAAGGTAAGTTACCTTCATTGGGTCCAATCGTGAAAATAACGATTTGGTTTTAATACTGAAATTAAGCAACGGTTTAATTCCATTGGTTAAGTCAACAAATAAATATAGAACTAGCAAATAGTCAAACATTAGCAACCAGAGCACACAAAATAAAAACCCAATTTATATAAAAAAATAGATGGGAAAAATTGAGTGAGTTTAACTCACCTTGAATTGATACCGTGGTTTAAACGGTTGGTTTTAGTTAAATTAAACGAGTGTTTAATTTAGTTAAAGATCCCACTTGCATTCAGATCTATTCCATGAGATTGTGCTGGTCAATCCAATTCCAACGGTATTTGGTTGGTCCGATTCTATAAACATATGATCTTGTTATTAATATCAAACCCTTAACGGTTTAACTAAAGTTAATTCCTTAATTAAATAATTATTAAACTAATTACATTTGTTTAAAATTATGGTCAACGCTTTGTTTTTCCCACAGCATTAAAAATCCTGATCATTCCAAATGTTCACTGTATCGTTGCTTGTTCACTTGGTAGCTGCTTCGATCGGATATAATACTTGCCCGACATAGTGCCTTTCTTCCTGCTGCAATGTTCGATCAGCCCAAGCCTGAAATGTTATCAATTATGATAGGTATAAATAAATTTTGGTTTTAATTAATGTTAATTAACACTTAATTAAAAGTTCATTACTTAGCTATATTCGATTAGGAATAACAGGTCGAACTGTTCTCAGGCTTCCCATTGTTTTCAACAGTAACCCATATATTCCTTTTCGTTGTCATGGGGTTCCATCTGCAAATCAACATTTCATTCATTCACGTTATTATAAATCACACTTAGTAAAGATAATTACTTAATTAAACAAATTGTTAAATACTTTAGAAGCCAACCCAATTCATCCTCCTTCCCGTCCGTTCAACACCTATAATATAGGTTAAGATTAATTCCCTTAATTATATAATTTGCAATGTTTAATCACTAATTTAACAGTAACCCAATTGATAACCTTCGTTTGTTTTGCTCAGACTTGCGTTCGATGCCACTTTCTTCCCACTTTCATTTCCAGGTGCCCACGAAACAATTACCTCGCACACCATCAGTCGTTGTCCTCCATGTTCAGATCATTAGAAGGTCATCCCCTACCCGCCAGTACACAGGCTTAGACTCCACCGTCCTCCGCCCTACTCTGGCCAAGCCCAAACACCCCCCGTCGCCCTATTTCTCTTGTATACATCATTCCAAGCACACAAACTATCGAACTATAGTTGATCAAAACCTTTGCATCGCATATCAGTTCATCGTTCAAGAACCCACGAACACCTCGACCACGAGCCTGCCGCACCGTCTCACCATCAGCCGAACCCTAATCAAACGTCACTGATGGAAGCGTACCACCATCCCTGACCTTCACCATCAACCGCGGTCAACCAAACTCCTCCGTTAGCCCTCGAATTCAGTTCGAACGCACCTCCTTTTTGGCCAGAATCTAGTTGTCTCAGTTTGTCATAGGCCATCTCCACCAGTAAATCTAAGATTCTCACTTAGTTCTAAGTATTTGCAGTAGAGTGATTAACAAACTGGTGAATGAATAAGAAGATCAAGAGGAATGATTGGTTGAAGAGTTTTTTGCCGTCCATTTCACTTCTGGAGGCGACATTAAGAAAGTTGACCACAGAGTGAAAACGCTAGGGTTGTTGACAATTGAGGGTTATATATAAGCAATCCATTTATTTCAATATTATTTTACAAAACTTCAACGCGAAGTAACGTTCAAAAATGCCCACGAGGACTTCTAATTTCTGATAAAAATGCTAATCCTGGCATAGAAAAATATTCTAGACCCAATGGGACAGGTTTGGTCGAATTCCGACATCGTTTGCGAAAAGTCCTTTATAATTATCGATGAAAAATCAAGCGTTTAAAATTCCTAAAATTACAAAAAAAATGCAATAAATTTGAGGCCGTGACATTTTACTAGACCTCTTCCTTACGGATCCAATGAATTTATTTCGTCCAAATCGGAGTTCATTTGGCCAGTCGTTTATTTGTTTAAAGTTATCCTTATCTGAATTGACCAAATAATATAACTGATTAAGGCGTTTGTCGTTGCCACGATCAAATGGAAAGTCTGATTGACACGAATATTTAAATTTCTACAATAATTAATTAATATGAATCCAACAGTACCAGTTTCAACGCATCCCAAGACCGTTTTCCCGGTATGCCATTTTTATACGCAATGCCATTTTGGACACCAAATTACTCGATCTCCAAAAATAACAAACTATATACCTATTCTGACTCTAAACGTCGATACAAACTCAATAGAACTGGTTTCACGGCTTAATTTGATCGTCTGCTCAAGTTACACTCAAATATCTCTACATTAAATTAAATTAATTACGCGCTATAGAAAATGAATGGGTGTTTACGGCTGTCGTGGTCACATATGACATCAGTTTACCATGCAATTGAATACCGTACAATAATTTAACATTATGGTTCCAATGAAACTGATTTCATCGGAAACGGAGTCCGTTTGCAAAATTGCTATTTTAAAGGACTATAATTTAAATAACGATTTCCACAGCGACTATTTCAAAAATTGATTTGGTCATAACTAACAATCTATAACACGAAATCTGGATTTTTCTCTTTTCTATGAAAATTATAGTCAACAAGATCCCAACATTTCTTATTTCACAGAAATCCAACTTATATCAAATCCCGTATATTCAGTTGGAGTTCAAAACTTCATATTACGAACTGCCGTGCCATTTCGAGCTCGATTTATAATTATATAAATATATATCTTTCAAACTTCGTTTAAATAATGAATTAAATATTAAAATCCATTAATTTTCCAAATAAAATATTTTAAAATAATAAATTAAATAAAACATTTAACTGCCAAAAATATGGGTCGTTACATTCTTCCCACCTTAAAATAATTTCGTCCTCGAAATTTCTAAGGTAAGAAAAATGCTACAAATCCCATTAATTTCCAAATCCAATTTATTTTAAATCAAAAACCAGTTTATCATAATCAATATGAATTTTCAAAAATATCGAGAATTTTCTAATACTTTAAATTCTCGGAAAAATTCGGTAGAGTCTCCCCTTTACGGAGTGACATCTGCGATATCATAGGAACAAATAATATATATACATCGACCCACACGGTCGAAAAACAAAAACAAAACCCAAAATTTTATATTTTCACGTAGGCGTACCTTATACGAGTGGTGTTGAGCATAGTTGCTTAATGTATATGCGATTTACTTAACCAATATCAATCTGCCTAGCCATCCGGCACTTGTACTCACTCAGTTCACATATAAGTAATATATATGAAGTTCTTAAACAATATTTCACTAATCAACAGCTATCACCAATTCATTATCAAATACCGGGTTAAATCATAAATTCCAATTTATATGCAGTTTCATTTCAGTTTAACTATACCGGAAATTATTCTTTAGTTTATCATTCATTTAGCTCCATTAAATTGTCGATTATTCCATTCAAACAAACTATCATCCAATAACAAATAATTCACAATCAACTACCAATACACAACTAATTCAACCAAATCAATTGAACTTACATTCGACATTAAAATTTTATTTTGATTTCACATATTTGAACATCAATCGATTAATATCCGACTGATTTCTACTAGATTATTATTTATCTGAATTCCAAATTTATTTATCTCAAACTTCAATTTTCACTTAACCAAGTTAAGTTTTCAATTCAAATTTTCAATTGTGACGACAAGGAATTTCGCTCGATCCGAATCAGTCGCTAAACCGACCAAGACCATTCAAAAACCTGATTGTTTTGAGAACACGACAAAACAGAACGCCGACGGAAGAACATTTCATTGTTTATTACAACAATTCCATCAGAATACAAGAATATACAGAGTATGAATAAATATACATTCGATAAATATCAGAGATTACAATAAATTACATAGCAGCGGAAAATAATACAATACACAACTAAAAGTAATACGCGGATACAAAGCTTTTCGAGTATCGTTCCAACTGTAAATCAGGATCCTGTGAATATACATCTGCAAAACCAAAACTACTAGTTGCCCGTGTAAAAATAAGGGCACCCAGAGTTTAGGTTAAAACAATAAACTCTAGGTCAGTCATGGGACTGGTGTGAGAACTAAAACAGTTATTAATCTTTATTTTAAAGTTTGGTAAATCAAGGGACCACGCCATATAACACGGAACGGGTTTCCTCCCAAGAACACCAGTGCATAAAACAACAGCGCAATGCTAAATAAAGAAAAATGTAGCTGTTATAAGACCCAGGTCCTATCACACAATGCAACGCAAGACGGGGGATAAGGTTTTCCCTTATAATAGCCAAAGCATGCTTGATACGTGAAATTTCATGTTTTACTATTACTATAAGTGCATAGTGTCAAAACAATTTCAAATCATAAATATCAATCATAGACGGCATGGGAACCATATATCATGTCGCCATACTAGGCTCTACAATCAAAACCGCAAATATCACGTATTTGGAAGTTGGATTTCCATCTGTGAACCGAGGCAAAAGATAGTCCTCTACCGAATTCGAGAATGTCTAGCCCGAGTCTCAGGCAAGCACGCAGGCAAGCCTTGGATCGTCAGGGCCGGTCCACCGATGTGGATTATTATGCCTGAACACTACGTTTCCCCGACCTTTGGGGCGTAAATGAGCCAACGAATGACTCCATCGGACCCGGATCGTCCAATCTAACCGAGGCGCCTCGCAACAGCAACAACCACATAAGTCAAACTCGTCAGGGTGTATAAAACCACTGACGCCACTTCTAGCTAGAAGGAAACGCGTGCCCTCCTGATGTCCTCTCCCATTTCTGGTTCACAACCGGGGTGTGAGGCTCGCGAATTCACGTTACACAAAGCTGTGCCACACAGGCTGTGCTTTGATCATCACCACAAGACTTTGCTTTTCAACAGAAGCCTTGATCAATTACCACTTAGGCATGCCACACAGGCAATTCACTCCATGCGTTTGATATCCATCGATATATAACCTCTGAGCTCGTACGTCTCAGAGAAAGGCGTTAAGCAAGAGAATAAATTCTCCGCCGCCAAACAGATATATATTTAAAAGAAATCAATCACACAGACTAAAATCCAATGTCAGACACACAGTCCATTTACAAGTTCGTTCTAGGTCTGAACGAAACCGGAGGCACTTAGTACCCCGCATATCCATCGATCTCCAAGTACGTCTGGACGACCACTAACTGATTCCCTCCTCTTGGGTGTACGGCCCAATCAAGATCATCAGTAACCACCCAAACGACGTGAAGACCTCCGGTCTTCGACCACCGTCTTCATCTCCAACACCACGTCGAATTAGTTATTCAGAATGGGATAAACCCGGTCTTTCTGAATAACTCGCGTATATAATAAATAAGTGTTACACAAACACAACATACGCCTCATTCCAATTCAGAATATTCTTTTATTCAAATATTCTTATACTTTGGGAAAAGTTCCCATTAATTTTATCAAAGATAAGTTCTTTAAATTTATTCTTTAATCTTCTTTGAATATCAATTCAAACTAGTCGGGATTACCGAACCACACCGAAGTAATCATTTATTTTATTTCCCAATCCCAACCTACTCATCCCATGAAGTAAAACTGGTAATACTTCATATCTAACACCACGGTGTTATCGGTAAATTCAATTACCATTTCCTGTTCAAATCTAATTAAAGATTTAACTATCGCCACTTAGTTTTAATCTCGATTATTTCAATCTAATTAAAGATTCATTAAAACTCCACTTAGTTTTAATCTCCACAGAAATCAATATCCTGTCTTTAACCGGGTTAAAGAACCAATGTCATTTAAAACATGGCCCACAATAAACCCAAAATCACATTCATTAATTATCGGGTTAAAGAACAAGTGTTATTTAAAACACTGTTCACGATAAACCCAACAATCAATACCTGTTCAATTCCAATTAAATATTATTTAATTGGTACACTTCATTAAATCAAAATAAAAAGATTTAATCTTTTTCTCAACTGGGCTTAAGAACAGTGTTAATGAAGACACCATTCACGACGAACCCACATCACATTTGATATTAAATACAAGGCTCTGAATAGAAAGTATACCGGCTTATATTCAATATCAAATCCTACGACCAACAAATATCGTATTGGAAATAACGATATATATATCTTTCAAATTTCCATAACAATATTTGTATAATCATGAAATCCAACATAGAAATATTCCAAAGACGATTTCGATTCAAATCCATTCCAATGCAATTATTGGAAATTCTGGCTATTTTCAAAACCATTTCAAATCCAAATTATTTATTTTAAAAAAATAAATAAATTATTATTCTAGTCCAAAACTAGTTCATTTCGATAAAAATCTATTTTTATCTTTTCAAATATGGAGTTTTTCATCCCAATTCTTCACAAATCATTTCTTATGATTTTACACAAATTATTGATATTTTTAATAATTTTATCAAGGCCCGTACAGTCGATTTCCATCAACGGCCATCGAACTACACTTACAGCGACCTTTTTCAAATTTGATTTGGACATAATTCCAAATCCAACCGTTAGATTTCAAATTTCTAATATTCGTTAGAAAGCTCTTTTCGATACGAACCCAACGGTTCCGGTTTTAGGAGAATCCGACGGTCGGATCTCCCGCAATATCCATTCGAAGTCAATGGTCGAAATTCACGAACTGCCGCGGCGCGGCGCGTTCTATTCAGGCCATTATATTATATATATAATATATATAATATATACTTCATTGATTTCAATTCAAAACGTGCTTTATACATCGTTTTAAATTCATTTTCAAAACGGTTTCAACTTCATATTCAATTTCAAATCAAAATTGAATATTCCAATATAAATTCGTTTTAAATTCACTTCAAATCGATTTCAATTTCAATTCAATTTCAATTTAATTCGAATTTCAATTCATTTGAATTTAATTCGAATTTCAATTCTACTCAATTTAATTCGAATTTCAATTTATTTCAATTCTATTTCAATCTAATTCGAATTGCAAATCATTTCAGCTTATTTCGAATTTAATTCAAATTTCGAAAACACTTTTAATATACATTGAAAATTGAATAAAATCGATATAAATATCGTTCACGTTAAAATGGCGTCAATCTAATCAACACGGCTTCATATATTTCTATTTTCAAATATTCTATTTCAAATATTTCTTTTTCAAATATTTCCATTTCAAAACTGGAATGAGGCCCAATCAATTACCATATAATGTTAATTATATGGATTTTCTACAACACATGTATAAAATAACAACGATAAATAATCAACCGTCATCCAGTGTGCGTTCTACACTGTATAAGCATCAAATATAAATATTTAACGCTTATAACAGCCTGTCAATCAATCGATCGACATACAACTAATTATTGGGATTAGTGTATGTCATATATCATCCCAATACCCGTGTGGGGTTTCAAACAATCAAACACATATTTTATTTGTGCAGTTGGGCGATGTGTAAAATTTATCGTCCCAATCAATATCAGTCAAATGTGTGTGTATATAAACAAATCGTCCGACTTGTTTATTTTTATTTCATTTCATATACACGTTAAAAATTCTATTTTTAACTATAAAATATTTTCCACTATAAAATATTTTATTTTATTTCACATCACATCACACAATCAACTACGCATCAAAATCAAACAAACAAGCATACAAGCCGTCCATGGTCTGTGGACGACGGGTGTCGGGTGCTACTAAACATCGTCTGCATCCTAGTATAATTCAACTAGAAATAATTTCAAAAGTGAGGAGTTCTCATAGAGGGTTCCACCCCGCCGTGCTTTGCTGTTGAGCTGCTGAATGGCTTGGATTTGCTCGACATTCCCACTCAAACATTTCAAGCTGTTTACAATAAAAATCACATTTTTATTCTTGAACTGTTCATTTTAAAAATCATGTTTTTAAAATGGCACTTCATAGATAAAAATTATATATATTTCAACAATGCTTCCTTTTATATATAAAAAAAATCTATACTTTATCACTATAAAAATCTATACTCCTATATGATAAAATCTATTCTTTTCGAAGTTAAAAATTATATTTTTACCATACCAAAAATCGTATCTTTATTTACTACATATATAAAGATCAAATTTTTATTTCGCTATATATATAAAGATCAAATTTTTATTATATATATATATATTATAAGAATCATATTTTTAATCTTTCTGTAATATAAAAATCATATTTTTAATCTTTCCATAATATAAAAATTATATTTTTAATCTCTCTATAATATAAAAATTATATTTTTAATAACAACTTATTATAAAAATTCAATTTTTATTCTTCTCCTACATATATAAAAGTTCGATTTTTATCCTTCTTCTACATATATAAAATTTCAATTTTTATATAATGTAAATCAGTTTTTAAATCAAATAAAAATCAGTTTTTAATCAACGCGCTATAGATGTTTAAAACCGAAATTCAAACAACATATTGCAATTAAAAAACCTGAATTTAAATTGAAACAGAAAAAAGGGGAAGCTCACTTTTCACCGTTCGGAGGAGGAGAGGGCGCGCTGCGTCGCTGAGGAGGTGGGGCTTGAGGTTGTGGCGGCGCGGGGGCTAGGGTTTCAAGGGGTGGCACGGTGGTGCGTTGCAGCAGAGGGGAGGGGGTCTCATGGTTGCGCGATTGGAGAAGAAGGCCAGGGGAAGGAGAAGAAGCGGAGGAGGGAGGCTAGGGGGCGCTGCGCTTCCTGGCGGCGGCGGCGAACGATCGGGGGGCGGCGGCATGAATCGCGTCCCCCCTTCTCCTCTTTTTTTAATCTGATCGTGGAAGAGAGAAATAGGGGGTAAGTGTATAAGTTTATATATTTTTAATTTTAATTTCAAAAAGTTGACTTTTTGTTTCGACCTCGAAACGAGATCCACCGCCTGTCATCCATAGCTAATTACCCCCATTTCGAACACAATGGGATATGTATCGTAAGCTGATTCGATCGTTTCGAACGGTTTCCGTCAAAATCAAAATATAACTCTATATATTGAATTTAAACGCGCATTTCAATTTACTGGGGCCACATACTAACTTGAAAATTTCCAGAAAAATATTTTCTAGCTTCGTATTGACGATACGGTCCTAACAAAACTAGTTTCGTCGAATTCTGAGACCGTTTGAAAAATGGGCATTTTCCAGTCAATTAAAACCAACTGAAGCTGGTCAAACGCGTTTTCTTTTGCCACGCTCACATATTGATTCGAAAAATTATGAAAATTGGAATCTAGCAATTACTAGACATCACGGATCCAACAAAAGTGGTTTCGTCGAAAACCGAGGTCGTTTGCAAAATTTCCATTTTTAAGAGCTGAAATTCCATAGCGACTATTCTGAAATTTCAACTGGACATATCTTTTGATTCCCGCTATGAAATTCCAATCTTCCGGATTCGTTGGAAAGATATTCACAAATAGATTCAAATATTTTTGGTTTCGCTAAAATCCGGTTTATTTTGCACCCGGTACACTCATATGAATTTTGAAATCGAATTATCGAACTACCGCGCCATTTTCAATTCCTTTTATAATTATAAATATTTATATTCTAACGACGACGTATATAAATATATACGTTCTAATTCTATTCAAATTAAATTTCTCGTTGATATTATTTAAAATAATTCATTTTAAATATTCAAAATTCACTAAAATTGCCAAAATAAAATTTTTAAACTGGCTCGGATTTTCCGGGTTGTTACATCAATCCATTTTGAAATCTATACAAATCAATCAGACACAATAATATTTCAATAATTTGATAAAATAATTTCTTTTCTGTACCAAAAATATAATTTGGGTAAAATTATTTCATTTATCCTCTTTAAAAAATAATATTGTATCCATTGACAGTTCGATGTTTCTCAACACTTGAACCGATCAAACAACACAATACAAAACATTTATATATAAAATTTACAAATATGCCCTCATATATACACACTCAATCTCGATCTAGGGTATTACTAACCCAATCTCTATCGAATTACACCAAAGAGCCAAGGTTATTACTAAACCAATTGCTCTGATACCACTGTAACGACCCAAGGATATTCGGCCCCGAAAACCGACATAAATACAATTCCGTATCTCATGTCGACCTTCCAAACACCGAAAACACTGGATAGTTATTAGAAAGAAATTAGAGGGTGAGATAAGAAAGAAAGAAATATAAGAATAGGAGAAGAAGAAGAAGAACCAACACAACACAGAGTATCACATCGCAGCGGAATAAAATATAATACAGAAAAAAATTTATTGAGAGCTTTTAAAAATACTTACAATATCAGAGTACATCACACATCTGGACAGTTATACTAACTTGTCCTCATATACATCACACAGCGGAAAAATACTAGATACAATACACTTGATCACCTCCAGCACATCTTCTGGAATTCACAGCATCTGATAACCTAGACCTGTACAACCCGGTCTAACCCGAGCATTTACAAAACACCGGGTCAGTCTGGTTAATCAAAGTGAGAAAAACTCGCACAGTATTAAGGGGGATCATCCAACTTGATTTTTAAAGTTTAAAAATCTTTTCGAAAGAAAAGGATAATCGTAAGACCAAATCCACACATAAATACGGACGATTTTTTCCTTACGATAACCCAAAACATTTTTGAAATCAATATCTTTTCTGATATTACAATAATGTCTAAATACAAGTAAACATCAATCTAGCGGAACGCTTGCATCTCACGCTTTACATATATAGTATATAATCAAAACCGCGGGCGCTTATTGGAGATTGGATTCCGATTATGACAAGGTATGGAACCACCTGCCGATAGTGTATCTCTAGAGGCAAATACACTGGATTCAACCAGAACGTCTTGCAACCCGGCCCACACATGACAGACCACTCATTTCGCTTGAGTTTATCGAATGTATATCACCAACGGTTGGGCTCAAACCACTGTTTCCCGAAAATGGACAACATCGAAATAGATTAAAGAAGCAAAAGGAATTTCTCTAGATAGGTGACTATACACCCTAATGGGAGCGACTCATATAGCCATGCTGCTTGCCCGATTTTTGTCATTTCCCAGTTGTTGAGGCTTGAGGTTTAAAATATCCTTTGGAACATCTGGTCACCATTCACTTTGAATGCCACATTGTCAAATCCTCCAAATATCACTAATTGACATCCACAAAAATACTCTGAGTGTTAGCAATCCACCAACAGAGATACGTCTGAGGAAATCAACGTACGCGATCCCTTTGAAAATACGCTGTCAGACATCCGTCCATACAAGTCATCCAGGAACAGGATGAACCGAATGCACTCTCCTACTTCATCCTCTATAGGAATCACCCCATGGATTAGTACCTAGTAGTCCTTGAAATCCATAGACTCCAACTACGACAGAACCATAGTTTATCTTTGGTTGCAATCCACAGATTATTAGTTGCTTTTCCGTTTAATGAAGATCAACGGTCTACAATGCTCCATCTTGATCATCTTCTGATATCTTCACGTATTTATTGGTCGGAATGGTTTTCGGATATAAATTTGATCCCAATCTTTCCGTACCAACAATCGTATTGGATAGATTTGATAGTCGGTGATTTAACTACCAAATAAACAGGGATTCAATCATGAACATCCAATGAGTTCACCAGTTCAGTATTCAGCATCAATTGGCCTTTTAATTAAAACAAATGTAAATTTTCTTATATACTTCGATATTATGAATATAATTCTTCGCTTGTTATTTAACATAATATTATTCTTTAAACAAATTTATTTTTATTACTTAAGAAAATCCTATATCATATCTAGTTACCTATTTTCACTTCCAAACCATTAGCCACATTATTATCTAAAATTGGGAAAATCCATTTAACTTATTACTTGTCAAACAATATTACAGAATACCATTTATTCATTGCTTGAAAACAATAATCCACGCTTATTCTTATAGAATAGAACTCAACTTTACGTTTCCTTTCTAACCCGAAAAAATTGTTATATTTCCGGCAACCCCTTTTTATTTTCCTTTTCACATTGGAATCATCCTTATAAATATTGTTCTCCAAATTTTCAACAAACGATGCATTATTATTTCTTTAATGGAAATAATAAATTATTTCTAACCTCTTTTACCATTACAACTAATATCATCCTCAGATAATCCTGATGTCGTTCAATTTGGGTATTTTAATTATCTCTCAGACCTTGATCAACAATGTTCATATCTTAAGATAGATACGGGTTGTAATCCAAAAACCGATACTTCATTCTAATATTAATACACATTCCATTTAACTATCTTATTCAAAATATGGTTCCATAAAACCTGCTTATCTTTTTGAAAATCTCTTCTCAGATATACCCATTATTTCTTAATTTAATCATTAAATAATTTCTTTATAAAGCACCACTCTTAACTCTGCCTCTTTAACCAAACTCATTTATAATTCAGATTTGTTTACAAAATCCTACGACCAAATTCTTCCACCAAATTCACCTTTACTAATACCTTTTCAAATCCTTTTGACCGTTTCCCGCTTTGAAATTCCCATTTCAATCTCCCTTTTCCTTAATCCCATTATTAAGTATGTTAATGTAAAATTGAAGCTTTAACACCTTAAACCTCATTTATGTAACTCTGGTTTAATATAAACCTTTTTGTTCTCAACCTCCTTTTACTAAATTTAAATAGTTAAATAACATTTATTTTAAGCTACCATATTTGCTTAAAATTCTCTTTATAACTTCGTTATAAAAATTCGAGTTTTAAATATAAAACACGTACATAAACTCCTTTCACCATTCAACTAGATTTCATTTCAATTTCGATTTACTTTTTAAATGAATTTCAATTAAAAAGTAATTCCCTAAATTATTATTAATTAGAATAATAATTTACTTCGACCCTTAACTACTTCGGTAGTTAATTTCTTCATTAACTAAAATAAATAGTAATTCCTTTTTTGAAATCTTATTAAAATTTAAAACAATATTCATTAAACTACTTTGTTAGATTAATTCAAAAACAACAAATTAAATAATTAACTCCAACTAAAAAAGCCGGCTTAGTTGCTCAAAACACGGTTATCTCGTTAACCGATTCCAATTCATTTTCCCTTTAAATTAATTAATAATATAATTAATTTAAATAATTCCATTCAATTGTTTCTTAACAAAACGATTATCCAATTTCAACCGTTAGATTAATTCCTACTTACATCAAAATTTACTCTACAAAAACAATTAATAATTAATTATAAATTTAAATAATAAATAATAAATATTTATTTCCTTTTAATAAACTTTTATTCAAAATAATATATATATTTAAAAATCTATCTCCAGTTATAAAATAAATCTTAAAACTTCAGTTCTAACGATTCACCTGTCGGCAAATGAATGTCTATAAAATGATTGATTTTATAGGCCATATACCGCCAAATATTCTTCCAGTACCGCCCATCGGTTCAAACTAAATAATTGTTGAATTTTCAACTAACTAATGATAATCAAATCAATCACTCAATCAGGACAGTTCATATTATAATATGAAAATAAATAATATATTTGAGGAATCCCTTTGGACCCCTCCAACCTGCTCTTCCCTATATTCAAATGCTTACCTCAAATCAAGTCATTCAATTTTATTTAACTGATAATTTCAATAACAGTAAATAGCAACTATTTAACATCAACCAGTTAGCAAACAATTCAAACAATTAAACACGTTTATAAATAAACGTGACCAATATGGTAAATTACCATCATTGGGTCCAATCATTAAAATAACGATTTGGTTTTAATACTTAAATTAAACAATGGTTTAATTCCATTAGTTAAGTCAACAAATAAATATATAACTAGCAAATAATCAACCATTAGCAACCAGAGCATACAAAATAAAAACCCAATTTATATAAAATATAGATGGGAAGAACTGAGTGATTTTAAATCACCTTGAGTTGATACCGTGGTTTAAACGGTTGGTTTTAATTAAATTAAACGAGTGTTTAATTTAGTTAAAGATCCCGATTGATTCCTATTGCGTTCAGATCTATTCCATGAGGTTGTGCTGGTCAATTCGATTCCAAAGGTATTTGGTTGGTACGATTCTGTAAACATATGATCTTGTTATTAATATCTAACCCTTAACGGTTTAACTAAAGTTAATTCCATAATTAAATAATTATTGAACTAATTACGTTTGTTTCAAATTTACGGTCGACGCTTTGTTTTTCCAACAGCATTAAAAAGCATGATCTTTCCAAATGTTCACTGTATCGTTGTTTGTTCGCTTGGTAGCTGCTTCGATCGGATATAATACTTTCCTGACATATTGTCTTTCTTCCTGCTGCAATGTTCGATCAGCCCAAGCCTGATATGTTATCAATTATGATAGGTATAAATAAATTTTGGTTTTAATTAATGTTAATTAACACTTAATTAAAAGTTCATTACTTAGCTATATTCGATTAAGAATAACAGGCTGAACTGTTCCCAGGCTTCCCATTGTTTTCAACAGTAACCCATATATTCCTTTTCGTTGTCATGGAGTTCCATCTGCAAATCAACATTTAATTCATTCACGTTATTATAAATCACACTTAGTAAAGATAATTACTTAATTAAACAAATTGTTAACCACTTTAGAAGCCAACCCAATTCATCCTCCTTCCCGTCTGTTCAACACCTATAATATAGGTTAAGATTAATTCCCTTAATTATATAATTTGCAATGTTTAATCACTAATTTAACAATAACCAAATTGATACCCTTCGTTTGTTTTACTCAGACTTGGGTTCGATGCTACTTTCTTCCCACTTTCGTTTCCAGGTGCCCACTAAACCATTACCTCGCACACCATCAGCCGTTGTCCTCCCTGTTCAGATCATCGGAGGGTCATCCCCTACCTGCCAGTACACATGCTTAGACTCCACCGTCCTCTGCCCTACTCTGGCCAAGCCCAAACACCCCCGTCACCCTATTTCTCCTGTATACATCATTCCAGGAACACAAATTATCGACCCATAGTTGATCAAAACCTTTGCATCGCGTTTCAGTTCATCGTTCCAGAACCCACGAACCCCTCAACCATGAGCCTGCCGCACCATCTCACCATCAGCCGAACCCCAATCAAACGTCACTGGTGGAAGCGTACCACCGTCCCTGACCTTCACCATCAACCGCAATCAACCAAAGTCCCCTGTTAGCCCTCGAATTCAGTTTGAATGCACCTCCTTTTTGGCCATAATCTAGTTGTCTCAGTTTGTCATAGGCCATCTCCACCGATAGATCTAAGATTCGCACTTAGTTCTAAGTATTCGTAGTAGAGTGATTAACAAACTGGTGAATGAATAAGAAGATCAAGAGGAATGATTGGTTGAAGAGTTTTCTGCCGTCCATTTCACTTCTGGAGGCGACATTAAGAAAGTTGACCACAGAGTGAAAACGCTAGGGTTGTTGACAATTGAGGGTTATATATAAGCAATCCATTTATTTAAATATTATTTTACGAAACTTCAACGCGAAGTAACATTCAAAAACACCCACAACGACTTCTGATTTCTGATAAAAATGCTAATCCTAGCATAGAAAAATATTCCGGACCCAATGGGACAGGTTTGGTCGAATTCCGACATAGTTTGTGAAAAGTCCTTTATAATTATCGATGAAAAGTCAAACGTTTAAAATTCCTAAAATTACAAAAAAATCCAATAAATTTGAGCCTTGACATTTTACTAGTCCTTTTCCTTACGGATCTAATGAAATTTATTTTGTCCAAATCGGAGTTCATTTGGCCAGTCGTTTATTCGTTTAAAGTTATCCCTGTCTGAATTGACCAAATAATATAATTGATTATGGCGTTTATCGTTGCCACGATCAAACGGAAAGTCTGATTGACACGAAAATTGAAATTTCTACAATAATTAATCAATACGAATCCAACGGTACCAGTTTCGTCGCATTCCGAGACTGTTTTCCCGGTACGCCATTTTTATACGCACCGCAATGTCATTTTGGACACCAAATTACCCGGTCTTCAAAAATAATAAACTATATACCTATTTTGACTCTAAACTCCGATACTAACTCAACAGAACTGGTTTCACTGCTTAATTTGATCGTCTACTCAAGTTACACTCAAATATCTCTCCATTAAATTAAATTAAATTAAATTAAATTAATTACGTGCTATAGAAAATGAATCGGTGTTTACGGTTGTCGTGGTCACATACGACATCGATTTGCCACACAATTTAATACCGCATAATAATTTAACATTACGGTTCCAATGAAACTGATTTCATCGGAAATGGAGTCCGTTTGCAAAATTGCTATTTTAAAGGCCTATAATTTAAATAACGATTTCCATAGCGACTATTTCAAAATTTGATTTGGCCATAACTAAAAATCTATAACACGAAATCTAGATTTTTATCTTTTATATGAAAATTATAGTCAACACGATCCCAACGTTTCTTGTTTCACAGAAATCCGACTTATATTGGATCCCGTATATTCAGTTGAAGTTCAAAACTCCATATTACGAACTAAGTTATATAAATATATATCTTTCAAACTTCGTTTAAATAACGAATTAAATATTAAAATCCATTAATTTCCCAAGTAAAATATTTTAAAATAATAAATTAAATAAAACATTTGACTGCCAAAAATACGGGTCGTTACACCATAACTCTGATACCAAATGTAATAGTCCGCCATTTTGACCGCCCAAAGTCGGTGATTAAACCAACTCGAAGTGTTCAAAATGACGGATTGTTATTGGCTTACAGGGTTTAAATAGAATTAACACAGTATCACAATGTACAATAATTGCAGCGGAATAAAATTTTGTATAAATATCAAAGTTTAATACAAAACATTTATATAGCGGAAGAAAAATGAATACATAGATGTTACTATCCCTTGTCATTATATGATTTTGGGGGAGGATAACACTTTTATATAAAACGAGCATGTCTTCACATACTTCCAATCCAATTCGTTCATCTTTGTACCTATCACAGAAATACATGCGGTAAACTAGAATAATAATCGATTTAAATACAAAAAAATGCAAGCTTATTTGCCTCAGAATTTCAGTGGGTTTCTCATCATTTTTCATGACTCGATATGATATGTGGTCACACATATATTCTGCATACGCGCGACACATATACACACGTACTTGTGTACGTATATACACATATCTCGGTGTAGAGGCAATCTAGTCAGACTTTTACAGGGACAGGAAAGCTATCCTGAATTGCTACATATACACACGTGTATAAATTTACACATGTGCACTGCCTTGCCAATCAAAATATAGTAGCGAGAAACTGAGGAGCAGCCATGTGGACTAGCTCGACTTAGTGCGTGATCAAAGAACATCTCGACATGCAAGCACATATGTGCAAAAGTTCAAAATAGCATGGAGCATAGACAAGTGTGCAGCAGCAATAGTAAATGGATGGTGCATCATAAACAGTTCAAGACATTGGAACAAGCAAGATATGACTCAGCATCTCATAGCATATATGGACAGTGCACAATGTAAATTGCTCAGCACAAAAGAAGCATGGCAAGTGCTATGGTGTATGGGAGAAAATAGCTCAGGTGTCAATATGGTCAAGCATGGGAGCAAATACAAGTTCAGTCAACACATGTATACATGTTCACATGTAAATGTCAGCAAGTTCAAGTCAGACTTTCCAAAGTGTGGCAAAGTACAAAGTAAAGGTGACTAGCATGAACATGTTCAAGTGGACACACTCAAGGCTCATAGCTCAGCAAATGACGCAAATAACATATATACATCAGTCCAAAACAACATGGTTCTATACAATCAAGCAGGAGCATGATATGCATGGAGAATTCAAGACTATATGAAGCATACAATTATCAACAACAACATGAAGTCATACACACACAGTAAGAATCGGTTCAATAGTATATGATCTCAGCAATAGAACTGCAGTTGTTACATAATCAATGGGATGGCACTAATACTTGTATGAAGCATGGGTGAACTCAACAGATTTTATATATATACATGGAGAAAAATCAACTCTGTTTTCAAGCTAGTGTGAATTTTGAGAATACATAGCTTTAGAAATGAATGAACTCAAGTCAGTATAGTTCATATTGATGCAAGTATACAATGGAAACAGCTTCATAAATAGGTTGCAGATATCATGGTCAATCAAGCCCAGATGACATGTTTCAACATGGCAAATACGTGGAGCAACAATACATGCAAAATGAAAATCAGTACACAATGCAGTGAGATCAATGTGACCAACTGTTTAGGCCAAGCATATACAAGATGTGCACAAATTCAGTTCTACATTGTTCAATATGGCATGTTCATGTCAGTATGGTGCAAAGCATAAAAAATAGTATGGATACAAACAGAAACATGGCAGGTGAACAACTACACATGGATGAGAAATAAATGGTGATGAGTTTTTTCATTCATGAAATGGATTTCCAGAAATAAACGTGGATTGTATCATATATAGAAGAATGTTATGGCATGGTTCAAACTCGGCAACAAAAAGCAAACTGCAAATTTTTTTCTAGAAATGTTTTAAATAGGCAATCACATTTTGGGCAAGATTTCAGCAATGTTTGGCAACATTCAAATTTGTCAACTGTTTCCAGATTTCTAGAAATTCTAGTTTTTAATCACGGTGAATATTGGGAAATATTTCATTCTAATTTCCAGAAATGAAGCAAACACTTTTTTGGCAATTTTTTAAAGGGGACAACAATCAAACAATTTCCAGAAAAATCGAATTAAATGTTTCCAGCTTTGAATCAATCGGGAAATTCAATCAAGGCAA
Organism: Allium sativum; assembly: GCA_030737875.1. Lineage (NCBI taxonomy): Eukaryota > Viridiplantae > Streptophyta > Magnoliopsida > Asparagales > Amaryllidaceae > Allium > Allium sativum. The sequence goes on from CM060912.1 coordinate 744,619,575, forward strand.
CATTTCGAGCAAAATTCAAAGCAAACAATTTCGCAATCAAAAGAGGGATTGTTCAAATCAGCTCAAAGCATTTTTTTTGAAATCAGAGTAGTCATAGTATTTTCTATCCTATATTTTCACCAATTCATCATTGGCTAAAGGGATCGAAACAGAAAAACAAGCAACTACAATCCAAAAAACAAATCTCGAAGAATCAAACAAAATTACTTATAGTTGTTTCGATCAATCCCAAATTGAAGAGTCGGATAGCAACAAAGATTCGAGCACTAGAGAACCAGATTTCATCAACCAGCTATATCATGATTCGGGATTTCAAGGAGAAAACCCTCTCTATTTTTCCCTCAGCCGCCCTTTTCCAATTTTGAGCAAAGAGGAATAATCAAACAAATGGGGATGGCTATTTTTTTCCTGAAAATTCCCGATGATCTCGAAGGTGACCCGATAAAATGAATACAAGTTATGCGTGGAATACTCCAGAAACCAGTTGAACATGTGGTTAACAAATATTTTTCAAAGAAAAGTTTTGAAAGAAATTCAGCACACATTGACAAGTGTAAAATAATTAAATATATATATGTATATATATTTTCCAAGGAGAAAATATTATTTATCATACCATATACAAACATAATTGTGGTATTTATACCATTTCAAATACAATTTCAAATTGTTATAATGAACCAATTCAAAATTTAAAGTAATAAATCTTTACTACCCAATTTAAATCTAAAAAAATTTGTTTTTCGTGTTTTCAATATTCCAACTTTGGATTTATTTCCAAGATTACATTTTCCAATATTCAAGTGAATTTAAATCAGCTAACAACTCACTGTTAATTGCTTCCGACAAAACGCTCGTATTTATGAAAGAAACCATTTAAAACATATCCAAACTATATTCAAGGGATAAAAAAATTCAAGTTTAAATCTGAATTTCAGATATAACTTCTATTTAAATCTCAATTTAATTCATTTTCTAAACACCAAAATTTTCTAAGCTTTTACAACCACGTTCTAATGAGTCGGGTTGTTACATCACATCTTTTAAACCAGATCGTAATCCAGATAGAACCGCACTAGAAGAGAAAAACAAGTAGAAGAAAATATCAAATGGAAAGGCATAATCAGTCAGCAACATCAGCTGCTTGTTCTCCATTATAATACAAACTGAGCTCCATTCATAGGAGGGATGTCGAGGTTGTCATTTTTGAGGAAAATACGATTGGGACCACTCAAACAAATCCCTAACGTAGTGCAAAGCAAGCTATATAGTGCTAGATAGTGCATAAACAACCAATCTATGATCAAACCAACCTCTATTGATTCAAATCAGATCATAAACACAAAACAAGCAATATAAGTGAATGATAACAATAAACTAAATCACACCGAGATTTGTAGTGGTTCCACCAACAATTTGTTAGTGTACATCCACTTTGAGAGAGGGCTTTTATTATCCCCATATCAGTAGAGTACAGGAGATTGATTACAATGATCCAATATTCAATAGAGAATATATGTTTGTTGAGATTAGAATTAAAGAAACAATTAGGATTGCTAAACTCTAATTAATGGAGGACTAAACCCTTGTTTTGATGGATTAACCAAAGTCTCCCTTTCAAACATGAGAAAATAGCTTATATACTTGTGTAGGAACCCCAGAAAAACGTCCACAAAGCCCCTGGCAACATCACAAATCAACCCTAGCTTTCCACGCCCGAAATAAGCCCATGTTCTGTTTCATACATCTGAAATTAATTTCAAACTTCATTTCAGACATCTGAAACTGCTCTCAGCCCAAATATGAGCTTCGATTTGCAAACGATCTTCATATACATTAAGCTACTACCATCCTATTCAATTCTTCTATATATAATTGCAAAATTTAACACTCCACGTAGATACTGTAACTATCTCCAACATCAGTCGTACAGTACTACCATCTACATTCGATAGCACTAACTGTCACCACTTCTACCTTCACCCAAGCTTGAATATTTTCCCAATGAGTTCCGGTAAAGCCACCCCCTTGCACTTCATCAACGTGTTCACACAAAGTCCCCACCCGCTAATTAAGTAATTAAAGCACCCAGCTCCAAAAAAAACCGTCTCAACTAAAGACTAAAGTAATTAGGAGTGTCAACTAGTACTTACAAGAAGATAGAACTCTGATCTTGCACCACTACTCTTCCTCATCAAAACAAAGTCCATACCTTACCTATGCCACCTAGTGGCACCTAGCACTCCTACAAGCGAATTAAGTTCGAGCAATGCTCAAACTTCCCAACCGACAACGTCTCAGTGAACATATCCATCATATTGTCATTTGTGTGCACTTTCCAAAGATATACTTACTTATCTTCATCCATGGCTACCAAGAACGACTCTCTCACTTCTATGTGCTTGTCCGTGAGCTAAACACCAAGTTCTCCACCAAGTGGATAGCACTTTGGCTTTCACAAAGAACATCAATGCTATCGTGTTCAAACCCAAAGTCACACAACAATCTCTTCAAATAGATTGCCTCTTTTGCTGGCTCCACCGCGGCTATCAATTCCACTTTTTAAGTGGATAAAATGAATACGGTTTGCAATCTCGATCTCCAACTTATGGTCGTGCCGCCAAGTGTTAAGATATCCAAAAGTTGAATTTCTTTGGTCCCTATTATCGGCATAGTCTGAATTACAATAACCAACAAATTGCTACTCGTTTCCTTACTACCCCAAAGACAAGTCCATGAGATGTTGTACCTTTCAAGTATCTCAATATAAGCTTGACCTCTTCCGAATGAGATTTTCACAGATTAGCCATCAACTGGCTAACCACCCCGACGATATTTGCAATATTGATTCATGTACACACCATGTCATTCATCAAACTGCCAACCGCACTTGCATATGGCACTGTTGCCATATAACTCTTATCTCTCTCCTCGATAGGCGATTCTTTACTTGAAAGCTTCACATGCAAAGTAAAGGTGTATACGACGCTTTTGCATTCTCCATGCTAAACTGGTAAAGCATTTTCTTTATGTACTCTTTTTGAATCAATTTCAACTCAAAACGCATTCGGTCCCTTCTATTTCCATGCCTAAAGTCTTCTTAGCTTCCCCAAGGTCATTCATTTTGAATTCCTCTTTCAATCTCATTTTTAACTTGTTGATTTTTGCCTTGTCCTATGAAAATATGAGCATATCGTCCACGTACAAGAGCAAACACATCCAAGAATCATTTCTCAATTTCTTGAATTGTAGATAAGCATCTTTGATGCTTCGATGGAAGCCACTTTCAAGCATGAAATGATCAAACCTTTTGTACCATTGCCGAGGAGATTGCTTCAACCTGTATAGCGATTTCTTTAACTTGCACACCAAGTTTGACTTACCATCTACCATAAACTCTTCTGGTTGCTCCATGTAGATGTCTTCATCAAAGTCACCATGCAAGAAGGCAGTTTTCTCATCAAGTTGCTTCAACTCCAAGTCATGAATATCAACCATAACAAGTAATATCCGGATAGAAGTATGGCGCACAATCAATGAAAATATCTCATCATACTCCTTTCCCTTTCTTTGTGCAAATAACTTTCCTACTAGCCTAGCCATATATCTTCTGTCGTCTTTCACCTTGTGTATCCATTTGCACCCAATTGTCTGATTTCCTTTAGGAAGTGGAACCAACTCTCAAGTTTGGTTCTTCATCAACGATTGCATTTCTTTCTCCCTAGCATAAATCCATTTGGAGCTATCACTCGATTTCATGACGTCATCAAGGTCCATCGGTTCACCTTGGACTACATGAAGCACATATTCCAACTTATCACAAAAGATTCGGTAGTTCCAATCACCATACCTCTCGGGTGGCCTTATAGGACGACGACCGACCCGAGCAACAATGTAACAGCCCACATTTTACGTATTAAAAGATCGTAAAATATTTTTATTTTATTCCCTGAGGGTTAGATCATTCTCATATTTTGATATGTTGCTTAAGAGGATGTGAGACATGTCCATAATTTTTACAAATTTTGTTTGTGACCATTTTTCCCCTGACACTCCTGTACAGGGCATAACTTTTGACTCATGTCGAATCAAAGGGTGATACCTGTGCCATTGGAAAGGAAATGATGATTGCCTTTTCGTGGAGTGGTTACAATAAAGATTTGGCTCAACGATTTGGGAGAAATCGTTGTTTTAAGGTTTTTTAGTTGGCTGTTCAAGTTTTGGGAGCCATAATAGGCTAATTTTGGAAGGCCCATTAGTAGGCTGGTGGAAACTATAGATGGAGGGTGAGAGATATAGGAAATGGTTTAGTTTCTCTATTATCTCAATTGGTAGCCTATGTTCCTCCTTCTTCAAACACCTTTCCACCATTAGAAATCAAAATCTAAGGAGGGAAATCGAATATCTACACCATTGGAGGCTAGATCTACATCATTTCAAGGGCAGATTCATCGGATCGAGGAGTTTGGTTCGAATTACTTGCTGTCCGGATTCATATTTCTATCATTTTAGCTTGTTTTAGAGAATTGGTGAGTGACATGCATCTCTCACATAGATACAATGAAGTATATAAATGTTTGATCACGTTTTTCATCAAATTAAAATGTTTTTTCATAGATCTACACAATGATAAGTCCATTTTCATATGAATTACCCTTTGATCTAATTTAGTAAGTTTGAAACCGTCATATGTTTATGCAAGCTAGACCCATAATTTTGGTGAAAATCGTCATATTCATATTATTAGTGGTTCCATAACATACTTACGATTGTATTGGATGTATTGGAAGAGTTGGTTTCATAGAATTTGTCGTCTAGCGAAGTTTTGGTCGAAATTGGAGTTGGATTGGGGTTGTACAGTGGACCGATCGGTTACGAAGGATCAGTTGTGGAGTGGCTTGGAGGACAAGCTAGGGGAGGACCGATCGGTGGGTGTGTTCCGGAATGGGCTGCTCGGTGGTGTCGTGATCCAGGAGGTCGATCGGTGGTGTTGTGTTCCAGGAGGTCGATCAGTGGTGTCGTGTTCTAGGAGGTCGATCGTTGGTGTCGTGTTCCAGGAGACCGATCGGTGGTGTAGGCCGGTTGGTGGTGTCGTGTTCCTAGAGGTCGATCAGTGGTGTTGTGTTCCTGGAGGGTCAATCGGTGGGTATTCCAGGGGGGCGATCAGTATACTATGGTGCTCCAGGTGGGGGCCGACCGATCGGTGTTTTGGGGAAGGTTCGGTCAGTCAGTGCTTCAAGCAATGGGTCGATCGCACAAGATTATTTCTGAAAAGTTATATATTTCGGGTACGACCTAGATTTGAAGAAAAGAGATTGAAAAAAAAATTGGGGGCATCCCCCCGAACCCTAACCGCAGCGCAGTGATGTAATTTGGCTCAATAAGGGTGTGACTTCGAAGTAAATTTAAGTAGGAAGGTTCAAAGTGTTGAAAGGTGTTCATTGATCGGCATAGAACAGTGAATGAAGTGACAACTCAAAGGTCATGAGTTGGTGAATAATGGTTGCTCGAGAAGGTTTCTTGAGCTATGAAAAGTCATCGGGTTGGACGACTAGAGATGTGAAGGCCGAGAGATTATCTTTATTGTAAGTTCTAGCAGGCTCAAAGCATGGATACAATAGGGGCACCTAAAAGACCGGTTGTAGGTCGAGTACCCTGGGTATCGTTGAAAGGCCTAGTTGTCAAGATTGGACAAACATATGTATCATTGAAAGGCATATGGAGTCTATTCTATAACTGGGGTTACCATTAGCCCTTGACATATAGCAAGGTTGGTCGTCATACGATTAACGATGGTTTCGAAGCAGGATTGGAAGTGATAGGCAAAGTCTGCCATGGTGGATTAGTTGCCTTGTTTGAACCATTTCATGTAGATTGTCCAGCGTCGAAGGAGATGTTCCTTGGGTGCTTGTCTTATATTGGTTTAGGCCTTTGGGGCTTGTGCTTGAGCAATGTTGCATTCGATTAGGATGATTTACATAAGATATATAGTTTAAATGTCATGAGTGCTTGTCAGGATTGAATGGGTGTTCTGATTTCCATGGATATGTGGTCGAAATGTTGTTGTAAAGGCTATCACTGTCCGAAGTGGGTAAGATAAGGTTGAGTTCTTCTCTGGTGTTGTGGGTAGATTAGTATGTTTATTTATCCCTTCCCATATACTTTATTGTTGATGTTTGTTAGCTGTTTTATCGCTCACGAAGATTGCTGTCTGACTCAAGGTTTTATGTTTCCCTCTTATTACCTTGGGATGTTCATCCAGTTGTGGATGGGAAGACTAGGTGGCAGGTGATAGGTGATTATGTTACAGTTCGGAGGTGAGCTGTAGGCTTACGTACCAGTTTTATTACTATCTACTATTTTTTTCCACTATTTGAGTTATTTTGTGAATGTTGTAGTGAGGTTTTATGTACAGGCTTTGATATTTCCTATGATGTTTGGATAATCTTTCAGGATGTTGTGAAAGTTTCAAAAGTTTGTTATATGATGCTTCACTATTATTACCTGTTGTATATTTTATACTATACTTTATCCATGCGATGTGAGTTCTACGACAGGTTTCGATGGTATTATCATAGCTTGATGATCGTCCACAGCTGCCTGGCACACCTATCAGCACACTACTCCTCTTGTTTAGTGCAGGGGTTGTGGGAGGTCGTCACAAACAATACCATACTCGGACTTCTTTCAGATCCACCTTGATTCGAATCCTCTCTAGGCTCATGTACGTCACCAACACTACTAGAGGAACCATGTAGACTATGTGATGTTCCATCAACAACTTCTTCCCTACAAACATCTCCAATAACTCTACTCTCTTTTTTCCTTGAAAAAAATGTGGTAATGACCTCCTTCTCCTTTGATTCATCAAGATCCAATTCTGAAATGTCCGATGGGACATCATTCTCCCTGAACATAGCTGACTAATCAGAAGTAACATGACGAGATAATCTAACCCCCTTTCTTTTTGAATTCCAAATCCGATAGCCTTTAACTCCATCCTCATAACCAAGCAAAATCCCCTTGAAAGCTCTAGGATCAAGTTTATCATCTGGATCATGCACATACACAGGACATCCAAAGACAAGAAGATAAATCTAGTCAATGCTTTTTCCCTTCCACACCTCCTCCAGAATTTTTTACCAATACGGAATTCAGTTCACAATATGCACCGAGGTTGACAATGCTTCGGCCCAAAATCCCTTAGACAAACCCGATGTTAATCTCAAGCATCGAGCTCTCTCAAGTAGAGTACAGTTCATCCTCTCCGCAACCCCATTTGATTGTGGATATCCTGGTGTGTAGTAAAATGCCTCTGAATACCATGATGCTTGAAACAATCCAAGAATTCTCCGAAAACATACTCCTCTCCATTGTCGGACCTAAGAACCTTTAGAGACCTACCACTCTCATTCAACAGGAGCTCTCCCTTCTTTGAACTTAGCAAATGCCTATGACTTGGCGTTCATTGCATACACCCGAACTTTTTGATAAAAATCATCTACGAGGGAAATATAATTCCTAGCTACTCCGAAAGAAGCTACCGATGCCGACCCCCAAACATCTGTGTGCACATACTCAAGAATTCCTCTCGAATCATGTTTTCCTTCATCGAATGTTACTTTAGCTTGCTTCCCCATGAAACACTCTTCTCAAAACTCCAACTTGTTGAAACTTTCTCCACCAATTATCTTCTTTTTCCGAAGAATATCCAAACTCTTCTCCGAGACATGACCCAATCTTAAATGTCACAACCTTATAGCTTCCAAGCCACGAGAACTATTAACGCTTATACAAGCTTCACCTTCAACGGTCATTCCGTGAAGCAAATAAACTCCATTAGCTCTAGTACCTTTCATAACGACAAGCGCCCCTTTGAAACCCTCAAGCTATCACTCTTAATAGTGACCTTGCATCCCAAAGAATCCAACTGCCCCAAATAGATAAGTGACTTCCTAAGTCCCGGAACATAGCCCAAATTGGTGAGAGTACGAACCACTCCGTCAAACATCTTAATTTGCACGAAACTAATGCCTTCCGACTTACTCATAGCATCATTACCCATAACAATTGCATTTCCTTCCTTGTTGACATAAGAAGAAAACGAATTCCTATTAGGTTTCATATGATAAGATGCCCCCAAATCGAGCACCCAATCGCTACCCAAACATCCAATGCTACCGCCGTAAAAACAACCATGTCTCCTTTTGCAGCACTTGCCTTTACTTTCCTTCGACTTCCCTCTCCAACTGGGATTCCTAGATTTGAAACACCTCCGGTTCTCCTTCTTTACATATTTCTCCTTCTCCACAAAAAAACCTTGACCATTACTGGCATTACCACTTCCCACACTCAACTCCTTCATTTGATCTCTCAGTTTCTCACTAAGAAAACCCATCTTGACATCATCCAACGCTAATGTATCTTGGCTATAGATCAAACTATTTGAGAAACCCATATAGCGGTTCGACAATAAACACAACAATCTCATTGCCTTTACCTCTTCCTCAATATTCAAATCTACCGCCTTCATCTTCATTAGAAAATCACCAAACAAATTCAAATATGCCTTTAAGGAAGTTCATTCTTTCATCTCATAGACGAACAACGTTTGCAACAAGATCAAACAATTAGTGAGTGACTTCTTTATGTGTAACTCCTCTAACTTCTCCCAAATACCTTTAGCGGTCGTCTCCTAATTTCAAATATAACATTCTCTCCCATAGTAAGTTTAAGTGTAGTAAATTCCCCTCTTCCATTTCCTCTCCCTCAACATTTGAGAAGTCCATCAGTAACAAATGTGTATAAAACACTACCCGATGCACCCGATTCCTCCTTAGAACTGCTTTCATCTTCCATTGTCACTTTTCAAAAACATTATCGGATGGTCTATGTACATACGACGCTATTCCATTTGAACCAACCGCTGAAAGACTATTTGAATCTGATTCCGGCATTTCTACAACCACCTGACAACACCTACGTTCTAATACCAAATGTTGGGGAAAACACACGATCAATCTAATCCCTAACATGGCGAAAACAAGCTACATTGCAAGATAGTGCATAAGCAACCAATCTATGATCAAGCTAACCTCTACCGATTCAAATTCGCCCATAAACACAAAACAAGCAATATAAAAGAACGATAACAATAAACTAAATCACGCTGAGATTTATAGTGGTTCCACTAACAATTTGTTATTGTACATCGACTTTGAGAGAGGGCTTTTATTATCACGAAATGAAAAAAGTAAAAGAGATTGATTACAATGATCCAGTATTCAATAGAGAATATATATTTATAGAGATCAGAATTGAAGAAACAATTAGGATTGCCAAACCCTAATTAATGTAGGACTAAACCCTTGCTTTGATGGATTAACCAAAATCTCTCTTTCAAACCTGAGAAAACAGCTTATATACTTGTATAGAAACCCCAAGAAAATGTCCTATTGAGTTAGGTCTACCCCATGTTATGCAAGCTTGATATTAATTAGGGATAATTAATATGGGGGTGATTAATTAGGTGGAATTAATCGACTAAGACACGAGGTTGGACTCATTTGTAGTGTAAAACTGCCCGGACCCGACCGGCTTAACCAGTTGCTACAAATGTCAGCCCAATGTGAGAGGTCTTAGCCATAAATTAAATACGTGATTAAGGTAAAGACACGAGGTTAGACTCTGTTATGACGTAAGACTGCCCGGACTCTACCGGCTTAACCAGGCGGTCATAACAGCCAGTCTAATGTGGGAGGTCTTTATGGGAGATCACGGTCTTAATTAATTAAGAAACACTTAACCATATTAACATGTAGTGGGACATGAGGGGTTAAGTGGGTGCCTTGGGTGGCATGTGGTAACTAGTGGGGGTGCCTCGGGTGGCATGAGGAAACTAGTGGGTTGCCTTGGGTGGCAATAGAAAATACGATTAGAATACTTAACCAAAGTGGAACATGTAATTAAACATGATTAAAGGGTTAAGTAAGTGCCTTGGGTGGCATGTGGGAATCAAGTAAGTGCTTTGGGTGGCATGTGGAAATCTAGTGGGTGCCCTTAGTGGCAATTGAAATATGATTAGATGACTTAACCAAAACTTAACATGTAAGTGGGCATGATTATAAAGAGGGGTTAAGTGGGATGCACTAGATTAAACGACAAGCTTAAGTAGTAGCTTGTGGGGGCCCATTTCAACCAATATCCCAAACGTATCTTTGTAGGCTCGACTCAAGTCGAGTGACGGGACGCGCATATTGGGCTTGACTATAAGAGGCCAAAACGGGTTAGCGGTGGCAACGCAAGTCCATCGGGTTTCATATGCGTGTGTGGGCCCGGGCTGGTAGATAAGTCGTTGTTGCATCGTGTAGATATAAAGCCGTGCACCGTTGATATTATCAGGTAGCCACTTTGGGGAATGATACACCCCAGATGTGGGACCAGCACGGGTATCTACGATAGGGAGCCGATCGATGGGGAGTAGTGGGTACACCTAGTAAAGATAGGGGCAGACGGCACCTGTGTAGGGGTACACGAAACTACTGGGTAAGACTACTAGGTACACCTAGTGGATGTAGGGGCAGACGGCACCTACGTGGTCAGTTATACACCTAATGGATGTAGGGGCAGACGCCACCTACGTGGTCAGCAAGAATTACCAGAAACTACTAGTTATATTTTCGAAGACTTTAGATGGGATCAACCTTTAAGTAGGAATTACTCTTGGTGGGTAAAACTGGTGTGGTGCAGTGTAGGAATTACCCTTGGGTGGGTAGGTCTGGGGTGGTGTAAGCTAGTAATTATCCTTGGGTGGATAAATACGTTGTTGCGGTTATCGTAGTACATCCTGTGTTTTTTTGGGCTACTTAATGTAGTCATTATCCCCGGAGGTACCGTACCTTATTTATGTCATACCCTAATTACTTTAATGGTTGTATTGTTAGGGTTATAGGACTCACTCAGACTTATGTCTGACCCCGTTGTTTTTATCTTTTTTTTTCCCAACCCTCAGGTTATCAGAGTGGGCCTAGCACTAGTGGGCTTGGATCAGACAGCTATATCTATCTTTTGGGCTTGGATCGTAGAAGTAAAGCTCGGTTCATCTATCCTTTTATGGCTATTGTTTACTTAGTGGGATTATGTACTTATTTTTGTCAGGATGGATATTATGTACTTGACTCTTGTTATGGTTTTGTGATGTAACCAAACATGTTTTACTTTCCGCTGAAATGAAATGATGATTTAAATTTTCAAGTATTACTTATATCTGTCTTGTTGTAATTTTTCTGTTCTATATTCACTTAAAATACTCCACCAATGTTATGGCATTCCCTAAGTGAGTGACCGTAGCGGGTGTGGGGTGTTACACGTGGTATCAGAGCCTAAGGTTACCGGAACAGATAAAATTTTTAGAAAAACTATTTTCTAAGAATATTTTTGGAAAGGAGTATTTTCAAAAACATGTCTTTTAAGAGAAAAGTTTTTGAAAGAAAAGCATAATCCCCAATAGCCATATCTATATCTTTCGAATTCTCCATTTTGAATCTCTTCCTTTCTCTCGTTTTGAGTTTCCCCTCCGCGTATAAATGATCTTTCTAAGATAGATAAGGATGGAAAACCACTTCAAGGGACTTAGACGTTAGTTGGATTAGAAGTTGGTTCAAGAAGGAGGAGGACTGGTAGGTATCTATTGGATAGACGGTGGGAGGAAGGCTCAAATAGTTGTTTGGTTAATGAAGGACGAGACCTCATTGGTGGGAGGTTATGAGTGGAGAATAGGGAAGAAGAAGGCAAGTGGTTAGCCTTTTGAGAGGAATAGGACACCATATTAGGATTGTCCAAAGAAGCAAGGGCAAGGTATGGAATCTTCTGGGGGGTAGTTGTATTCCCTCACGACTAGGGTACGAGATGGGGATAAGACCGTCTAGATTTGAGGTTGGATTTCTTTATCATCCAATTCGAACTCTATTTGATTCTGACGCATTGAGTTCGTTTATCTCATCATTACTAGTAGAGTCACTGCACTAAGACACCAGTTTGGTAGATGATCCCTTAGTTGTTTCAAACCCAATTGGGCTCCATGATGTGTTTGGGTTTGAAAGTTTCTATACTTAGCGTTGAGTTTAGATGTGATGCTTGTTGGGCTTCACGGGCTATGGGCTAGTTTTGGGCATGGACTGGTTATCCAGTAGAGGTGCCGTTCTTGATTTTGAAGGGAGAGTTGTTAGGCTTATGACCCGCTTGGGTAACACTCTCGAGATCTCTTGTAATCCCATAGAATCTGTTATGCTAAGTTATCTAGAATCGCTTGACACGTCGGTCTAGAATTTGCGATCTGTTAGAGTGGTCCGGAAATACTCGGATGTGTTTTGAGGAGGTGAAGGGCTTACCTCCGGAGCGGGAGATTGACTTCCAAATATATCTGGTAGACAATGCTAAACCAGTATCTTGGCCAGTGTGCCACATGGCTCCTCGTGAGAGGAGGGAACTCCATAAGTAAGTAGGCGATTTGCTTGAGAAGGGGTTCATAAGACGAAGTGTATCGGAGTGAGGTGCTCCAGTAGTTTTTGTCACGAAGGCGGGTGGGTCCCTCAGACTTTGTGTAGACAGAAGAGAACTAAATAAACTCACAAAGAAGAATAGATACCCATTGTCGAGGATTGATGATCTCTTTGATCAGTTGGTTGGCGCCTCAGTGTTTTAGTAGTGGACTCAGCCACGGAAGTTCATCAGTTGAGAATGACTGAGGATAGCATAGAGAAGACTGCCTTTAGGACTCCGGATGATTTCTTTTATGAGTGGCTGGTGATGCCATTGGGTTTGACGAACGCCCCCGCATACTTTGTTGATTTGATGAGAAGGGTGTTCAGGGAGTACCTAAATAAGTTCGTGATGGTCTTTGTAGATGACATCTGGGTCTTTTCTAGGAGCGAAATAAGTTTTCGTATGTGTTCAATAGGCTGAGCAGAGCCAGTATAGGATAAACGACGGTTTTGGAGCGAGACTGGCAAGAACATCCAGAATTGGTCAAGGGCTTAATTATTTAGCCATTTTCATTTGTATCATCTCACGTAGGTCGTCTGAATTCGAAGGAGGTATCCCTTAGGTGTTTGTCTGATATTGGTTTAGGCCTTTGGGGCTTGCATTTGGGGGATGCCGAGTTCGACTAGGGTGGTCTGCGTGGGAGACAGTTGTGATAATTTTGGATGATATTCTGGTGGAGAAGAGCATGCCCTACATCTTAGGGAAGTGTTGGAGACTCTTCGAGCGCATAGTCTTAGGACAGCAAAAGTGGATGCGATCCTTAGCATCCTATGAGTAAGGGTAACATGATAGCGGATGCCTTAAGTAGAAAAAGGTTGTCCTTGAGTTCATTGTTCGTTGAACGACGGAACTTAGAGTTTATTTCTAAGTTTGACTTTAGACCTTCCGTTGACTTTGTACCCGGTTTGCTAGCCTCCTTGGTTAGACCTACTCTTTTGGGGTGGATTGGAAGAGCACAGAGGGACGACCCACAGTTGGTTGAGTTGGTAGAGAAGCTCATAAGGGGGAAAGTCGTCCAGCCATTTGAGTAGGAACACCCTAGACGATAGGGGTGTTTGCGTAGAGACGGTAGACTTTGTGTACCGCAAGACGAGGGTTTGAGGAAGGCTATTCTTGATGACGCACACCGTTCTAGGATGACCATTCATCCCGGTGGGGAAAAGATGTACCAAGACATGAGAAGGTTTTCTTCTGGGCCGGTATGAAGAAAGAGGTGGACGAGTATGTCGCTCGATGTTTGGTGTGCCAGCAAGTGAAGGCGGAGCAAAGGAAACCAGGTGGGTTGCTTCACCCATTGGAGGTTCCGCAATGGAAGTAGGATAACGTCTCGATGGATTTTATTGACGGGTTACCCAGGTCGAGGAAGGGTAATACAGGAATTTGGGTGGTGGTAGATAGACTTACTGGGAGCACCCATTTCATACCTGTGAAGAGCAAGAGGACTGCCCCATGGCTAGCTTCAGTATATCTTCGAGAGATAGTTCGATTACATGGGGTACCCTCTAGCATAGTAAGTGATCGAGATCCTATCTTCACTAGCGAGTTCTGGAAGAGTTTGCAAGAGGCGGTAGGGACCCAGTTGTGTTTGAGTACCGCATATCATGGTTTGCATATCCTCAGACGGACGGCCAGACCGAGAGGGTGAATCATGTCCTAGAAGACCTTTTTGAGGCTTTGTATCTTAAATTTTGGAGGAACATGGGAAGAGCATCTTCCATTGGTGGAGTTCGCGTATAGTAACAGCTTTCAGTCCAGTATTGGTATGACACCTTTCGAAGCTTTTTATGGAAGGCCTTGTCGATCACCTACACGTTGGTAGGAATCTACGGATGAGATCTTGCTTGGGCCGATGAGGTTAGAAAGACCTCGGGAAAAGATTGATTTGGTTCAAAGAAGGATGAAAGCGACGCAAGATAAACAGAAATCTTATGCGGACAAGAGGAGAACAGAGCATGAGTTTGATATTAGGACATGCTTTTTATTAAGATATCTCCGTTACGGAATGTGGTTCACTTTGGATCTGTTGGGAAGTGAGTACCAAGGTTTGTTGGACCGTTTCCTATTAAGGAAAGGATTGGACAGATGTCATATAGAGTGGAGTTGCTCGACAGGCTTAGTACATGATATATTCCATGTGTTATATTTGAGGAAGTTCCTACATGAGACCGCAGAGGCGGTAGAGCCGAGCCTGCTTAGAGAAGTGGAAGTAGAGCGTGATGCGACGATTTGACGAGCTCCTACTTGCATCCTTGGGTCAGAGATTTGGAAGTTGAGAAACAGAGAGGTTCAACTAATCAAAGTACAAAGGGGAGATGAAGAGAGTGACGCTACCTGGGAGACGGAAGCGAAGATGCGTTCGAGGTACCCTTTTCTTTCGGAGGGTATGTCCTTTTGCTTCTCCTTCATCGCATATCTTGTGCTTATCTTATTCTTAGTATGTCCTCTCGTTAGTACCTTTGACCTTTAGATAGGGTAAACCTATGGTTGAAACATGTGTTTGAGACATGTTATGGTTGATGGATGCAAATGGATGCAAGTGTTTGCTAGTGGTTGCTCGTGGATGCATATACACACACTCTAGGCACTAGATCGGCTCAATCACTTCATATTGCATATTGCATAAAATTGTGTGTAGGAAAATATATTTATGGATGTATAATGGTTGTGTTATCACATGGATGATGCATTTTGGTGAATGATTGTGCACTCATATAGATATTGTATGTGTCGATAGGGTTCTCTCGCATACATAATGGATGCATGGCACTATCATGGTTTGCATATGTTCATACGTTAGATAGGGAACATATACACACACTTTTTGCATATGCTCATACATCATTAGAAATTGTTTTAAGGACAATGGATGCCCGTGGATGATGGTTTGAGTAGATGGTTGTTTGGATGGTAGGATATGCATTCTCCTTAGCTTAGAGATTTCGGGGACGAAATCCTTTAAGGAGGGGAGAATGTAACACCCCGAATTTTAGTTAATACTAAAATTCACTAATTACAAGATAAATAAACTCAGATGTGGGAATTAGGGGAAACGGGCTGCGTCATTACGTTCGTCTCGGAAAAATACACGAAATAGAGTCCGAGTTTTCGAAAATCGGAGTCCGTATGGCCCAGTTATGGCCCAATGAAGTTTGTAGAAAATTCAAAACTAAAACAGATTTAAATTTAAATTTAAATATTCAGATTGGGAATGGGCCAGGCGGGGTCAGGGGGGAAGCTTCCCGCCCAACCCATGTCGACAGGGCTGTCGACAGGCCTGTCGACAGGGGTGTCGACATGCCTGTCGACTTGCCTGTCGACAGGGTGGCACCGCTCTGTGAACCTGGGTGCACCAGGTTGCACCAGGTTGGGTTTCAGGCTGGCTAGGAGGGCTGGTTCTAGAGATTTCCTAAATCTAAGGGTCCTAAATCAATCTAGGGTTAATCTAAGGGCCTAAAATGCAACCTAATCCTATAAATAAGACCCTAACCCTATCCTAATTCATTCATAATTAGGTTTTGTAACTAAACTATGGCAAAATGAAACTTGGTCATGGCCTCCACAAATCAAATGAAGAGAGTTGCAAGCTAATCAACCCCTAATCACCTTCTTCTTCATATTTGGCAACTAGTTTTACTTCATTGATTTGCTAATCTTGGTTTTGGTGAGTTTCTATGGCTTTAATAATCAATTGTTAAATTGATTATGGTAGGATGTGATAAGACATGGCTATGTTTGTGGATAAATGTATTTATGCAAGTTTGTATGATATGTGATTTGCAAGTTTTATGTTAAATGCAAGTTAAGGCCATGTTTTATGATGCAAAACACCATGTTAAACATTTACGCATATGTGACATGTTATGCAAACTATATGTGAGAATATATGCAAGTTATATGTAACATGATATGCAAGTTATGCATGTGATTTTATGCATGCTAAGTAGTTGGTGTTATGCATGTTAAGTATTTGATATATGCATGTTTAATAAGTGGATTTATGCATATTTACTAAGTGGAATTATGCATGTTTAGCAAAGTGAGTTATGCAAGTTGAAAGTGATATGCAAGTTAAGTATATGTTTAAATGCAAGTTGAAAGTGATATGCAAGTTATGCATGCTTATGCAAGTGAATGAATGCTTATGCAAGTCATGTATATGTTTAAATGCAAGATCTATGTGATATGCAAGTTATGCATGCTTATGCGAGTATATGAATGCTTTTGCAAGATATGTATATGCTTAAATGACATGATATGCAAGTTATGCAAGTGATGAGAATGCCTATATGCAAGTTCAACATGTTATGCAAGATAGGTGTATGATAATATGCAAGTTCATAGGCAACATGTTATGCAAATCATGTGTATGATAATATGCAAGTTTGGGTTATATGTAGTTGGGTTAATATATGTTCATATATGCAAGTTGACATCCTCTTAACCCATGACAAAGTTGTATGTTAAACCCATGATATTTGTGATGATCTTCCCCTTATTATGTCATGTAACGAGAACGATTTACGTGGGGAACGATGGGGTTGGTAAATATGTTAATAAATGAATGTTTGGGTATGATTAAGCATACCATAAAAATAAATTACCATAAGTGGGAATTTACCTATTGAGTTAGGTCTACCCCATGGGAATTTACCTATTGAGTTAGGTCTACCCATGTTATGCAAGCTTGATATTAATTAGGGATAATTAATATGGGGGTGATTAATTAGGTGGAATTAATCGACTAAGACACGAGGTTGGACTCATTTGTAGTGTAAAACTGCCCGGACCCGACCGGCTTAACCAGTTGCTACAAATGTCAGCCCAATGTGAGAGGTCTTAGCCATAAATTAAATACGTGATTAAGGTAAAGACACGAGGTTAGAATCTGTTATGACGTAAGACTGCCCGGACTCTACCGGCTTAACTAGGCGGTCATAACAGCCAGTCTAATGTGGGAGGTCTTTATGGGAGATCACGGTCTTAATTAATTAAGAAACACTTAACCATATTAACATGTAGTGGGACATGAGGGGTTAAGTGGGTGCCTTGGGTGGCATGTGGTAACTAGTGGGGGTGCCTCGGGTGGCATGAGGAAACTAGTGGGTTGCCTTGGGTGGCAATAGAAAATACGATTAGAATACTTAACCAAAGTGGAACATGTAATTAAACATGATTAAAGGGTTAAGTAAGTGCCTTGGGTGGCATGTGGGAATCAAGTAAGTGCTTTGGGTGGCATGTGGAAATCTAATGGGTGCCCTTAGTGGCAATTGAAATATGATTAGATGACTTAACCAAAACTTAACATGTAAGTGGGCATGATTATAAAGAGGGGTTAAGTGGGATGCACTAGATTAAATGACAAGCTTAAGTAGTAGCTTGTGGGGGCCCATTTCAACCAATATCCCAAACGTATCTTTGTAGGCTCGACTCAAGTCGAGTGACGGGACGCGCATATTGGGCTTGACTATAAGAGGCCAAAACGGGTTAGCGGTGGCAACGCAAGTCCATCGGGTTTCATATGCGTGTGTGGGCCCGGGCTGGTAGATAAGTCGTTGTTGCATCGTGTAGATATAAAGCCGTGCACCGTTGATATTATCAGGTAGCCACTTTGGGGAATGATACACCCCAGATGTGGGACCAGCACGGGTATCTACGATAGGGAGCCGATCGATGGGGAGTAGTGGGTACACCTAGTAAAGATAGGGGCAGACGGCACCTGTGTAGGGGTACACGAAACTACTGGGTAAGATTACTAGGTACACCTAGTGGATGTAGGGGCAGACGGCACCTACGTGGTCAGTTATACACCTAATGGATGTAGGGGCAGACGGCACCTATGTGGTCAGCTAGAATTACCAGAAACTACTAGTTATATTTTCGAAGACTTTAGATGGGATCAACCTTTAAGTAGGAATTACTCTTGGTGGGTAAAACTAGTGTGGTGTAGTGTAGGAATTACCCTTGGGTGGGTAGGTCTGGGGTCGTGTAAGCTAGTAATTATCCTTGGGTGGATAAATACGTTGTTGCGGTTATCGTAGTACATCCTGTGTTTTTTTGGGCTACTTAATGTAGTCATTATCCCCGGAGGTACCGTACCTTATTTATGTCATACCCTAATTACTTTAATGGTTGTATTGTTAGGGTTATAGGACTCACTCAGACTTATGTCTGACCCCGTTGTTTTTATCTTTTTTTTTTCCAACCCTCAGGTTATCAGAGTGGGCCTAGCACTAGTGGGCTTGGATCAGACCGCTATATCTATCTTTTGGGCTTGGATCGTAGAAGTAAAGCTCGGTTCATCTATCCTTTTATGGCTATTGTTTACTTAGTGGGATTATGTACTTATTTTTGTCAGGATGGATATTATGTACTTGACTCTTGTTATGGTTTTCTGATGTAACCAAACATGTTTTACTTTCCGCTGAAATGAAATGATGATTTAAATTTTCAAGTATTACTTATATCTGTCTTGTTGTAATTTTTCTGTTCTATATTAACTTAAAATACTCCACCAATGTTATGGCATTCCCTAAGTGAGTGACCGTAGCGGGTGTGGGGTGTTACACGTGGTATCAGAGCCTAAGGTTACCGGAACAGATAAAATTTTTAGAAAAACTATTTTCTAAGAATATTTTTGGAAAGGAGTATTTTCAAAAACATGTCTTTTAAGAGAAAAGTTTTTGAAAGAAAAGCATAATCCCCAATAGCCATATCTATATCTTTCGAATTCTCCATTTTGAATCTCTTCCTTTCTCTCGTTTTGAGTTTCCCCTCCGCGTACAAATGATCTTTCTAAGATAGATAAGGATGGAAAACCACTTCAAGGGACTTAGACGTTAGTCGGATTAGAAGTTGGTTCAAGAAGGAGGAGGACTGGTAGGTATCTATTGGATAGACGGTGGGAGGAAGGCTCAAATAGTTGTTTGGTTAATGAAGGACGAGACCTCATTGGTGGGAGGTTATGAGTGGAGAATAGGGAAGAAGAAGGCAAGTGGTTAGCCTTTTGAGAGGAATAGGACACCATATTAGGACTGTCCAAAGAAGCAAGGGCAAGGTATGGAATCTTCTGGGGGGTAGTTGTATTCCCTCACGACTAGGGTACGAGATGGGGATAAGACCGTCTAGATTTGAGGTTGGATTTCTTTATCATCCAATTCGAACTCTATTTGATTCTGACGCATTGAGTTCGTTTATCTCATCATTACTAGTAGAGTCACTGCACTAAGACACCAGTTTGGTAGATGATCCCTTAGTTGTTTCAAACCCAATTGGGCTCCATGATGTGTTTGGGTTTGAAAGTTTCTATACTTAGCGTTGAGTTTAAATGTGATTCTTGTTGGGCTTCACGGGCTATGGGCTAGTTTTGGGCATGGACTGGTTATCCAGTAGAGGTGCCGTTCTTGATTTTGAAGGGAGAGTTGTTAGGCTTATGACCCGCTTGGGTAACACTCTCGAGATCTCTTGTAATCCCATAGAATCTGTTATGCTAAGTTATCTAGAATCGCTTGACACGTCGGTCTAGAATTTGCGATCTGTTAGAGTGGTCCGGAAATACTCGGATGTGTTTTGAGGAGGTGAAGGGCTTACCTCCGGAGCGGGAGATTGACTTCCAAATATATCTGGTAGACAATGCTAAACCAGTATCTTGGCCAGTGTGCCACATGGCTCCTCGTGAGAGGAGGGAACTCCATAAGTAAGTAGGCGATTTGCTTGAGAAGGGGTTCATAAGACGAAGTGTATCGGAGTGAGGTGCTCCAGTAGTTTTTGTCACGAAGGCGGGTGGGTCCCTCAGACTTTGTGTAGACAGAAGAGAACTAAATAAACTCACAAAGAAGAATAGATACCCATTGCCGAGGATTGATGATCTCTTTGATCAGTTGGTTGGCGCCTCAGTGTTTTAGTAGTGGACTCAGCCACGGAAGTTCATCAGTCTAACTTAAGTTAACAAAACTAGTAATAAATTCGTAAGTCTAACTTAAGTTAACAAAACATAAGTAATTATAACAAAACATAAGTAATTATAACAAAACTAGTAATAAATTCGTAAGTCTAACTTAAGTTAAAATCTATTAAGCATAAATTTGAAAATATGAATTAAATAAAATTCAGGAGTTAAAATATTTCTCAAAAATAAAGAAATATATATTTATTAATAAGGAAGTAATTATGAAAACAACTGAAAACTAAATTTAAAAAACAAGGAAATAATTTTAAAATTATTTGAAAACAGAATTCAGTTTGAAATCAGAATTCGGTGCAAACCAGAGTTTTAACAATATATCTAGACACATTTACTCTATAATTCTAGAACTCTTGAACTCTTGATTTCTTGATGCTCATGAGTCTTGGAACTTGAACTTTTCTACTTTGAAATCTTGATTCTCTGAATTGTACAATCTTCAGTAATAAATACCTGCATAGATTTCCTGTATATACATATATGTATATATATTTTGTAAAGTAGTGTTAGTATATATTTTATAACAATAATAATTGAAATAAAGTTGAAACAAGGTTGTTATCGTCAAAACCATCACCATTAACTTCTTAGTCTCTAACAGTCTCCCCCTTTTTGATGATGACAACCTTGGTCATAAGATATTCATACTTCATGTTTTGATTTTCCAGTTGCTCCCCCTTACTCCAATATCTCCTTCTGAATTTACTAGCCCCCCTTAGTTTAAGCCCTAGTCTTATTTTATGATTCTCCCCATTTGTCATCAACAAAAACTATATAATCCCAACTATAATATTCACCCTAAAACTAAGGAATAGTTCTAAGACTAATACGATTATAATATCTAAAACTAAGATTAATACACCTAAACTATTTGTTCGATGACAGATATTCTATCGATTAGAAAACCGTCGCGAAATGTAATAAACCGCAAGCGCACAGCGTACACTTGTAGTACGTTGGCGAGTACGAGTCAATCCATGGAGAAAGAAATCATTTTAATTATATTCAATCAAATTAAACCAAATCCAAGTGATGTTTTAAATATAACTAAAGTAGTTAACTAAAATTAATAAAAACTATGAAATAAATGGCAACGTAGGAATAAATCCGCTTTCTTGATCATATAGTACAACAAGTTATGAAATTACGATCTCTCTTCTTTTTTGGTCATTTGTGAATTTAGTTGATATGATTATATTAAGTATAGCTTATTCATGCTATTAACTAGCACAACGTAAACTATCAAACTATGTCATACCCACTAAATCACCTTCCTAGTTCTAATGAAAAATAAACAAGTTGAAACTGAAATATACTTTAAGCATGGCCTATGAACTATTAATTAGAACTATAGACCATCAAGTTTTTGATTTCAACCTCCATTTAATCATGACATGAAGCACGAAAAGAGAGAATAAATAGATAAATTATGTTGCAACTACATAATCAAGAGAGCTTCATTACCCCTAAGTTGAAAGGGATTAGCCTCTCATGTATATTATTCTAACAACGAACGTAGATTGCAACATAGAACAAAAACAAGAAAAATAAAATAAAAATAAAATAAAGGACAACCTATTCTATTTGCATAAAATAAATCTATTCTACTTGCAGAAAAGAAAATAACATATAAATAAAAAACAAAAACTAAAGAGAACAGGGAAGAAGAATTTTATTCCAAGCAAAGAATTACTGAATAAAACCTAAGATTGGATGAAATCAAATGAACTAGATACAAGTGTACTTATAGCTGATATGACAAAGACTAATTGGCTAATTACACAATGTGGGACTAAAGATTTTGCCCAAATAACACACAAGCTAGTGTGAACGCAGTTGTAGATGAGAGGCCTTGCAAATGACCGCAGCATGAGTCTTTAGTGAGACAAATCTACCTAACTGAACTCTATTTGCAACTGTTCTTCAAGCTTTAAACTCTTCAAGCTTTAGTAATTTCAAACTTCACTCTTTTTAAGCAAATTCTTCATGCTTTATCCATCAAATGCTTTAAACCATGCTTTTTATCAATAATCGGAAAACTCAGCTATAAATACACAATATCAATTATTTGAAAGGGAAAACAAGATAAATAAGTGGATAAAATATACACATTTACGTGTATATCAAATACCCCCACACTTATCTTTTTATTCATCCTCGAATAAACTAAACTAAGATATGTCACACTTTCATAGGAAACACGATTGCATTTAGCATATGCAACAAGCCTTTAAACCTCTGGGTGTCCCCACAAAATCTAAAAGCAAAAAGGTATGTACAAAATGCTAATTTCGAAAATATTTACAATATGAATCCATGTTTTCAAAGGAATATTTACAAATGGACAATTTACTTTTAAATATTACACGAATGAGTTAACACAAATTTTGGTCGTCACTGTAAAATTTGAGTTTGTTACTAATCAAAACTTCAAAAAAAAGTTACGTTATCGTCACAAACTCCTCCAGCTTGGCCAGTTGTTTTGGTAGTAACATAGTAAAAATATGAAATGAATTCTATAATCGATATCAACAGTCGTAAAACGGAATCTCAACTTCCTTTTTGTTAACAAGTTAGGTCAAATAAGTGAAGAGTATGCTTAGATTTTAAGTGCTAACTCTCTTTTTATTACAAAATATTCACATTATTATTATTTACAAATACCTTGGTATACCACCCCTGCACTGCATTACGACTTACGTGAGGGTCGGTAATCCTAAGGTGTCCAACTCATAAAATGAGACCAAGATATACCGACGCTAACTTTGTCAACAACATGTCGAAAACAGCTTGGCGAGTTTGCACACCAACGCTAGATGTACTAGCAATGTTGGATACCCTTGGATTATTATATATATATAGTTCCTTTTTTTCTTCTTCTTTTTTTCTTTTTTAATATAAGAGAGAGAGTTAAGCGAGAGTATCTTAGCACAACTTCACTTAAACGATCTAAAATGTTATCGCAACTAGTCTAAATCAACCATTCATTTAATCGGATTACAATTTAGAAATCATTTCATACTCATCACCTATGAATCCCCTAATATACCAGTTACACCAAATTTGCTCATAATTCAAACTTTCCTTTCGTTATCCGCTAAGAGAAGTAAATTTCCAAACATTTTAATCGAAGGACCAAAATTATATGCTAACTCCATTATGTCTTATTTAAAAGTAAATAAAAGTGCGAAACTCTATATTTTTTTAAGAAAATGGGGGGAAAAGTGTAAAAAGAGAAAGGAAAAAAAATGCAAACTTAAACTATGCAAAACAAAATGAATTTGAGACTCCCTCCACACTTGATTTCAACTGTGTCCCAACAGTCAATGTATGACACAATGAGTGAATAGAATAGAAATATTTACATATGTACAAAAGAGGGTTAGTGCGACTTACCAAATATGCATGCAGAAAATATGCAGTCATCGAATAGATGAACCGGTCCACGATGGACCAATGGATCGGCCTCATTAAGATTATGAGACACAACTTAAGCACAAAAACCCAAATTATGAAGGATTGTATATAACATGTCAGATTTGAAAAAACAAATTTTGTTTTTTCAAAAATTTGAGTTGCTAATCTTAAACTTTTTAGCTTACAATTGATCCTAAAATCGAATTGAATTTCTGTAGCAACTAAAGAGAGGTCATTGAGCCGGGGTTCAGTAAAAGTTTCAAAAACAAAGTTTGATTTGTTCAGATGATGAATAAATTGAGAGACGTGTGCATTGTTCTCACCCCTACACTTGTTTTGAGAAACATTGTTCAGTTTTGCTTTGATATTCGAAATTTTGTTGACTAAAGGTTCATTCGTAAACCTAAAGTTAAAACCAAACAAATGAACTTTCAGTAAATTTCGAAATCATGTGTTCTCAAAAATAGTGTTATTCCAGAAAGAGTTCATATACTGTAGTAATTTATCATTTAAAAACAAGTGATCACAGTGAGGTTCAATTGAAACGATCAAGTCGCAAGGAGTTTCAACAATTTTAGAAAAACCGTCATTGTGTTTAAGATCATATTCAGCAGTTTCGTTGTTTCCAACCTCAAGAATTTCAAAGTTTTCAAATGTTTCATTTTCAGTTTCAGAGCCAACAACATAATGGTCAATCAGTTTAAGAAGTTTTCGCTCATCAAAGTCGTCCTCACCTAAACATTTGTTAACAACTTCATCATTTTTGTCATGTTGACAATCTAAAGTTGCTAAATTTTCAAAATTTTCAAAGTCTGAGAGAGGAAGATCAAATTGAAGATTGACATCTCCGTTTTCAAGAGAAATTAAATTCAAATCAAACACAAAGCTTTCAACAACTTCATTAAGATTTTCATCAATTTCAAAAGTTGTTATTTGAAAATCATCAATTTTGGTAAAAGATGTATTATCATTCGAATCGTCACACATTCGATTTGGATTATTTTGTTTTTCTCGAAAACTCAAGTAGTCTTGAAACAACCAATTCGTGTGATTATCGTGAATTTCGTTCATTTGCTCAGCAAAATCAAAGTTATAATTATTAACTATAGAAGTTTCAATTTGAAATTGTTGAGAACAAGAATCGTTAATCGTACCATCATTGAAATTATTCCTATTACCAAAATCATTTGTAAAGTGATTCACATTTCCATTTTAAATTTGAAATTCATTTTGGAGTTCGAAATTGAATTGACAATGGTTGTACTCAAAACCATTTGAATTTGGAGGTGAATTCAAATTTTGTTTATTTTGAAAATTTTGACTTAAATTGTTGCCCAAGTATGAATTACACCATTCACTTATTCTTTGATTTTGTTGTGTGCACATTTCAAGTAAAGATTCGACATTTGTTTCAAGATTTGAGTGTTGCTCAGGATTTTGAAAATTTTATGGTGTAAAATCCAAATTGTTCGTATAATAGTTGTTATTAAAATATCCATATGAATTTGGTGTA
The DNA here is from genome assembly GCA_030737875.1 of Allium sativum. NCBI lineage: Eukaryota > Viridiplantae > Streptophyta > Magnoliopsida > Asparagales > Amaryllidaceae > Allium > Allium sativum. Next base: position 744,645,008 of record CM060912.1, read on the forward strand.
AATTATATGGATTATATTGATTTTCACAACTATCGTAAAATTCATGAGGATAAGGAAATTAGGACATTTTCAAGAAGCTAATTTTTTTTTGAATTTCTTTTTTTAGTATGAGAAATAGATTATTCACAAAAGAAAATTGCTTTTTTTTTTTTAGATTTTTGATTTTTGATTTTTTTTTGGGGTTATATATGCATGAACCTAACGCATCTATATGAATGCACACTAATTATTTATAAATTTTCTAAAATTATATAATGACGGTTAGATTAATTTCAACAAAAGATTTCTCAGCCAGTTAACATACAGGAGTTATCGGTGCACCAGGAATCACCCTAACAATGCAGTTGAAGGTTTAAGTACCTTCAGAGGAACAACCAATACAATATTTACGAATCATCGTAATATTTATAAACGGTTATTACTCTGCCATAGTCTAAACACCGAGAAATAATTCATTAGAAATAAACCAATTTGTCAAAATATAATAATGTCCTTAAAAAAATTGAGATGAATGTAAAACAGAAATTAAACGTGAATTACCAATGTAACTACGAATTAATTTTTATTTTGCTTTTGAATTTTTCAATGCAAATGCAAGCAAACAACAATGCGATTAAATAAAAACGAAGTTAGAATACGATACCTGAGCATGCAGAATTTGTTAGCAATTTCCTTTTTTCTTAGCGGTAATTATTTATTAGCAAGCACAAGCAAAGCAGTGCAAAGAAAATAAAATCCAAGCTAGTAATTTCTATTTCTTTTATTTCATGCAACCTGAAATAGAGTTGACGAAGATATATACAATTTAAAACGAAGTGATTTTTTTTAAGAAAGTTTAACTAAAAAACTAAAACTAAAAATAAAAGCAAAATGCACACCTTTAAACAAAAACAAACAAATACACACCTTTTTTTCAAAAGATAAAGAAACTTAAAACCAAAACCAAAATTAATTCACAACAAGAATTCACAAACCAAGCCTTAACTCAAGTTATTCCCACACCAAAGCAAGCCCGGCCCAGTAGTACAACTTTTATTTCTAATGCAATCAAAAAACAAAGCTCATCAGTCATCCCCTTTCATTTTCACTCAAATGGAAACAAAGCCTCATGAACAAATTGTGAACTAACCAAAAAAGAAGAAAATCGCAGAGCTAAGTTGGAACGTATCTACCAATCGCAATTTTGGGAGGCGCGGAAATTGGAATTTGCTGTTGACTGAGGAGAATCGAGGGAGGAGAGCAGTGTTGTGGTGAAGATGGTGATATGGTCTGAATGACTGGTTTGATTGGATATCACGAGTGTGGACGGAGGTTGAAGGTGGGTGGCGTGATTGGTTTTGTGGATTGTTAATGAGGAGAGGACGGTGTATGGCCGCATTCAAGTTCTGATGAGGGGTGCGGTGGTAGAGCTTTTGGTGAATTTTGTTTGCTTGGTGGATTTTGTGAATTCTGGTGAATTCTTTTGAATCTTGGGTTGGCGTGTCTTGGATGTGGAGACTGAAAGGGTGTAGGAAGTTATTGTAGTGGGTGCTCACGTTTGTTTTGTGTTAGTGGATGAATTGGTGGTATGTAGAAGATGGAGGGGGTTAAACAGAAAATAGGAGGTGTAGGTATTGAAATGGAGATGCGTGACTTGATCGGGAAGTAGGCTTAAGTTGTTAGAGAAGATGGAGAGGCTTTAGTAGGCAGAGAGAAAGAATTGGAAACAAATGTAGAAAAGATTGGAAAGAAAATAAAGGAAAGGAATCGTAAAAAAAGCAAGTTTTTCTTTTATTATTAGTAAGAATTGCAAAAGGAGAAGGGATAGCTATGTACTAAAAATAAGGATGAAAAAATAGGAAAGAAATCAAAGGAAATATGGCATTTTTTTTAAAGATTTGTAAAAGAAGGAAGAGTTTGTAGAATTATGGAAAGAAATAAATGGATAAAAAAGAAAGACATTGTATGGAAATCAGGAAAGAAGAAATGAAAGAAAATTTGGTAGGATTTTTTTATTTTTTTGAAATAAATTGTAAACAAAAGGAAAGTGTACTTTTATTTTTTAATGAAGACTAATGCAAAATAAACAAAACACAATTAAACTAAGACAAAACAAGCATATAAGATACATTTTTTTTTCAAGAACAACAAGCTAAAAAAAGTTAATCTAAAGAATAAAATCAAAATTAAATTCTTTCCACGGCAACGACGCCAAAAACTAGTTCGATGACGGATATTCTATCGAATAGAAAACCGTCACGAAGTGTAATAAACCGCAAGCACACTCGCGAAGTGTAATAAACCGCAAGCGCACGGCGTACACTTGTAGTACGTTGGCAAGTACGAGTCGATCCAGGGAGAAAGAAATTTTAATTATATTCAATCAAATTAAACCAAATCCAGGTGATGTTTTAACTACAACTAAATTAGTAAACCAAAATTAATAAAAACTATGAAATAAATGGCAACTTAGGAATAAATCCACTTTCTGGATCATGTAGTACAACAAGTTATGAAATTACGATCTCTCTTCTTTTTTGGTCATTTGTCAATTTAGTTGATATGATTATTATAAGTATAGCTTATTTATGCTATTAACTAGCACAACGTAAACTATCAAAATATATCATACGCACTAAATCACCTTACTAGTTCTAATGAAAAATGAACAAGTTGAAATTGAAATATACTTTAAGCATAGCCTATGAACTATTAATTAGAACTATAGACCATCAAATTTTTGATTTCAACCTCCACTTAATCACCATGACATCAACATGACATGAAGCACAAAAAGACAGAATGAATAGATAAATTATGTTGCAACTACATAATCAAGAGAGCTTCGTTACCACTAAGTTGAAAGGGATTAGCCTCTCATGTTTATTATTCTAACAACGAACGTAGATTGCAACATAGAACACAAACAAAAAAGAAAAGAAAAATAAAATAAAGGACAACCTATTCTATTTGCATAAAATAAATCTAATCTACTTGCAGAAAAGAAAATAACATGTAAATAAAAAACAAAAACTAAAGAGAACAGGGAAGAAGAATTTTATTCAAAGCAAAGAATTACAGAATAAAACCTAGGATTGGATGAAATCAAATGAACTAGATACAAGTGTATTTATAGCTGATATACAAAGACTAATTGGCTAATTTCACAATGTAAAACTAAAGATTTAGCCCAAATAACACATAAGCCAGTGTGAACGCGGTTATAGAGTGAGAGGCCTTGCAAATGACCCAATATGAATGCAGCATGAGTCTTTAGTGAGCCAAATCTACTTAACTGAACTCTATTTGCAACCGTTCTTCAAGCTTTAAACTCTTCAAGCTTTAGTAATTTTAAACTTCACTCTTTTTAAGAAAACTCTTCGTGATTTATCCATCAAATGCTTTAAACCATGCTTTTTTATCAAGAATCTGAAAACACAGCTATTAATACACAATATCAACTATTTTAAAGGGAAAACAAGATAAACAAGCGGATAAAATATACACATTTACGTGTATATCACTATTATATACCAAACCAAATGTAATAGTCTAATAACATCCTTAGGTATAAATACTATTATATAGACACTAAACACTAGAAAACTAAGGAACATCCATACAAACATATAGTTTTATTATTAATTATGTTGTTTTACAAATACATTAGTATCGTTAACGAATATTTACAAACATTCATAATATCGCATATACGAATATATAATCGTAATTATTAATTGTTTCTAACAATCGGAGATTTGTGAATTGGACAATTTGGGTAATGGAGACAGAATTCCCCATTTTGTTCAACCACATTTCCATCCTTATCGAAACAGACTTCACCAACACATATTACTTGATACTCTTCGTTAATTCCTTAATTGTGATCCTATACTTCCCCTTCTTCTTCAACCTTTTCTTCTTGATATTCCTCCATAGGATCATGGACTTGAATGTTGAAGGAATCAACTTCGATAATATTTGGATTTTCTTGGTTATCCATTATATATATCTGTAGATTCCCAATGATCTTCCCTTGCTTTTCTTGCTCTTTGGCCATCAGGAGTTGAAGAAGTTGGATTCCAGTGAGTAACTGAATGGTATTTTTCATAGATTCTTCTAATTTTATAACCCTTGTGTGTGTAGAATGTTGAAATGGGCCTTGGGTAGGCGTGGGAAACAAAAAGAAGTTGTTCTGGTTATTATTTGAAGTGGAAGCCATTATTTTATAGTTCAAGGATTTTTATTAAAGTGAAAATAAGTGAGAAGAGAAGGATTTTCGAAGTGGAGAGTTTAAATAAGAGTAATAACTAACTTTGAAGAGAATTTTAATTTTAAAAAATTTCTATTATATGCTGACATACAACTTTACCTATGTCGACATATGAATGTTAATTTTGAAAAGAAATTAATTATAATTTATACTAATTTATTAAATTATTTTACTTCATTAAGAGAACAAATTCATAGATTTCTTCTTAATTTAGTAAATGTTGCTTCATTTAATGGTTTAGTTAATATATATGCAATTCGATTTTCTGTGTTAATAAATTCCAGTGAAATATTTTCTTTATTTATATTATCTCTTAGAAAATGATATATCACATCAATATATTTTATAATAGCATGACGTGTAGGATTTTTAGATAGACTTATAGCACTCGTATTATCATAGTAAATGGGTGATCTGATTATATTTAAACCAAAATCTCTTAGAGTTTGTTGCATACATATTACTTAAGAACAAGCCAAAGCAGCAGATATATATTCTGCTTCGGTTGTTGACAAGGAAACAGTATTTTTCTTTTTACTAAACCTAAAAACCAAGGACTGGCCCAAAAAGTGACAAGTTCCACTTGCGCTTTTTCGGTTTGATTTAAAACTAGCATAGTAAGCATAACAATATGAAATTAAACCAGGTGAACCGTTCTTAGGAGAGAATAATCCAAAGTCTAATGCATGTTTGACATATCATAGAATATGTTTTACAGATTTTAAGTGAGTTTCCTTTGGCTGTGATTGATATCTAGCGCAAATACAAATGCTATACATTATGTCTGGTCTACTAGCAGCTGTATATAGTAAGGATCCTATGATCCTCTATATAGTATCGGATTTACAACTTTTGAAGAATCAACTTTACATAAGGCTTCACTGGTTGCCATAAGAGTGTGTTTTCCTTTAGTACCAGCTATATTAAATTTATTAATAAAATCCCTAGCATAATTTTCTTGATTAATAAATATTCCATTATCTAATGGATTAACTTGTAATCCTAAGAAGAAAGAAAGTTCTCCCATATGACTCATTTCAAATTCTTTTTCCATGATTTCTGAGAATTCTGGATTCATTTTATTATTAGTAGATCTAAAAATTATATCGTTTACATAGATTTATACTAATTGAATATCATTTTTATTTCTTTTAATAAATAGTGTATTATCTACTTTACCAATTTCAAAGTTTGATTATAACAAATAAGTTCTTAATCAATCATACCAGGCTCTAGGAGCTTGTTTTAAACGTATAACGTTTTCTTTAACTTATATAACTTATAAATGTGATTAGGTAAATTTTCACCCTCGAATAATTGTAGTTGTTCAACGTAAACGTCTTCTTTAACGAATCCATTTAGAAAACCACTTTTTACATCCAATTGAATTAATTTGAAATTATTATAATTAGCGAAAGTAAATAGAATTCTAATAGCTTCTAGTCTTGTTATAGGGGCAAAGGTTTTGTCATAATATATTCCTTCTTCTTGACAATATCCTTGAGCAACTAATCGTGCTTAATTTCTAATGACCTCACCAAGTTCATTCATTTCATTTTTATGTACCCATTTAGTTCCTATTATAGTTTTATCCTCTGATCTATGAACAAGTTCCCATGCATCATTTCTGGTGAACTGATTCAATTCCTCCTGCAATGCAAGTATCCATGAATCATCAGTTTATGCTTCCTTTAGACTTTTGGGTTCAATAGTTGATATAAATGTTATATTATTTATTTGATTTCTAGTTCTAACTACAAATTCAATATCTCCTAGTATGTTCTCTACAGGATGATCTCTTGAAATATTAATTCTTTTATTAGGTTGAATAATTTCAATATTTATTTTATTTGATTCATCATTATTATCGAAGTCATCTTAATTTTGATTTAAATCCTTATGATTTTCATCAAATGATACATTTAAAGTTCCTTCAATAGTTTTAATTTTTATATTGAAAACTATATACGCTTTGCTTCTATTTGAATATCCCATAAACAATCCTTTATACGATTTTGGGTCAAATTTATTTTGATTTTCTTTAGTATTTAAAATAAAGCATTTACTCCTATAAATTATAAAATAAGATACCGTTGGTTTCTTTTTATATAGAAGTTTGTATGGAGTTCTGCTAGTTAATGGTCTAATTAAGATTCTATTTAAAATATAACAAGTCGTAGCAACAACTTCAGTCCAAAATCTGTTTGGTATACTACTATCATATAACATAGTTCTCGCGTACTCTTGTGTCATCTTATTTTTATGCTCAACTACTCCGTTTTGCTGAGGATTTCTAAGAAAAGAAAAATTATGAGTAATTCCCTTCTTATTACTAAATTTCTCAAAATTTTCATTTTCAAATTCTCCACCATGATCACTACGTATATTTTTTATTTTAATCATAATAGATTTTAAATTCTCTTGGCAAAGGTTTTGAATAATTCAAAAGCATTAATTTTATGTTTAAGAAACAATATCCAAGTAAATCTAGAGAAATCATCGATAATTACAAAAACATATTTATTATCTAATTAGCAAGCGTCACATAAATTATCTAATTTAAAATTCATTATGGGTAAACCTCTAACTAAATCTAGTTTAGAGATTTTAGATAGATGTTTGAAACTCAAATGACGAAATCTCTTATGCCAAATCCAAGGGTCACTGGTGTTGGCCAAAAGACACAAATTATCATTTGAAATTTTCATACTTAAGATGTAAATATTTTTCTTTCTAATTCCTTCAAAAATTATGTTTGAATTATTATATTTGATAAAGCACTTATCTTTTTCAAATTTAATTACATAGCCTTTATCACATAATTGACTTAGTAAGTTATGTTTTAAATTGCTAACTACTAAAACATCTAAACTAGTAGGAGTTTTTGAATTACCGACATTGATGATGCCAATCACATATCTTTTCGAGTTATCACCAAAATTGACCATTCCTCCATCTTCGCAGACTATATTGTTTAGTGATTCTGGTTTTCTGGTCATATGCCTCGACCAACCACTATTCAGGATCCATTTATCTCTTTTGATTTGCACCAATTGACCGTTAAGTTTTGAATCATTATCTGCCATATAACACCTCTATTCCTGTACAACACACTGATTTGGTAGACAACTTGACTTTTAATGATAATTAAATGCAGACTTATGGAACAATGATGAAATGCATACTTTAAACTAGTGTTATAAAAATCTTCAAAAATTGCCATTTAAACTTTTCAAAATTCATATTATGAAAACTTTGAAAACCAATGCTTTGATGCCAATTGCTGGGGATGCAGATTAAGGATCTTTAGGAAAACTAAACAATAGATGGGGTGAATATGTTTTATGAGATTTATTAATTTCTTGAATCTTTTTGGATTAAATAGAACAATATGCAGATCACAGATATTAACAAACATAAAATCAATCGAAGAACGTAGAAAATAAAAATAAAATTAGTAAAAGAAAAGTACACACCAAGATTTTATACTGGTTTGGGACTCCCCTACATCCACTCCCACACAAATCTCGTTTGGTTCAGATTTTTATTCAACAATATCCAATTACAGTCCTTGGATTAAGGGCTACAAGGGCACACACCAACTGATTCCAAGTAAAGTGAGACTTAGTTGATTTATGAGCCACAATTTACACCCAATCAATTTTCGAGACACAACCGCGCCCAGTCACTTTATAGGGGACGGGACCACACTCTTCTCTTATCAGGTTGGCAGTATTAACTCGTTAGGACTTGATCTTGAGATCTTTGGTTACAAACCACCTATAATTCTTGACTATCACTTGAATTCAGAGAGAGTTTGATTTAGAATTGAAAGAGAAGAAGAAAGATATGATTTCTATTGAAATCGGCAGAGTATAAGTGCAAAAAGTTAAGAATTTAAGAGTAATAATGGTCGAATATTTAGAGAGGAAGAATGTGATGAAAAGTGATTAAAAATTCAAATTTTGAAAGGTATTTATAGTTTTCCAACAACCACAACCTTTCATAAAAGGTTTGAATTCAAAAGACGCTTTTGTTCAAAATTCAAAAAATAGCCTAATGGCTAGTATGTTGACATACACAATTGATGATGTCAATATATGCTAGTGTAATTTTAAAAATTGACTTTTAAAACAAATTAAATAATGTTTAAATAAATTGTGGTGAATATAGAGTTAAAACAAACTATATTCCTTTATATTAGAAAAAAGTATTTTAAGTAGAAATTTATTTTTAAAACATATATTAAAATGACTATGAAATAATTAACAACTAAATATAAAATGATATAAAGTATAAATATAAAACCAGAAATATATTAAAACATAATATAAATAAGGAAATTAAATACATAAGTAATTATATTAAAAGTAGTAATAAATTCATAAGTAAAACTTAAGTTAAAATCTATTAAGCAAAAATTTGAAAATAGGAATTAAAAATAAATTTTTGGAGTTAAAATATTTCTCATAAATAAAAAATATTTTTATAAATAAGGAAGTAATTATGAAATAATTTGAAAACTAGATTTAAAAAACAAGAAAATAATTTTGAAATTATTTGAAAATAGAATTAAGTTCGAAATCAGAATTTTGTGCTAACAAGAATTTTAATAATATATCTAGACACATTTACTCTATAATTCTTGAACTCTTGATTTCTTGATACTTATGAGTCTTGGAACTTGAAATTTTCTACTTTGAAATCTTGATTATCTGAACTGTACAGTCTTCAATAATAAATACCTGTACAGATTTCCTACATATACACATATATTCTAGAAAATAGTGTTAGTATATATTTTACAACAATAATAATTGAAACAAACTTGAAACAAGGTTGTTCTCATCAAAACCATCACCATCAACGTCTTAATCTGTAACAAATTTAACAGTCATCAACACTAAAGCAAGTAGCTCAGATTTGGATACATGAGTTGGAGATAGGTTTCAGATCAATAAAGACTTATCTCTGAATCCTCAACCGTAAGCAGCATCTCTTCTAAAATTTTACGATAGAAGCCAGATCTGTGTTCTTGGGCTTGGATTTGATGTAGAGGCGAGGCTAATTATCGTGTTTGGATTTTGAGGAAGAACGTTTGTGGATGAGTGAGTATTGAAGCTACGAAGGGAGATGAGAGAGGGAGCGTTGATTAAACCTGAAAGCGTTGTTTCGAAAGCCGCAAAATTGTTTTTGCAGCCTAAATGAAAATTTAGTTTTGATGCCAAAATTTGAGGTTGGAGCAAACAAAAATTTGTATGCCTTGGCATAAAATGTTCAATGTTAATTAGGTTAAAATTTTCGAAACCATCTGTATTTGTATTTTAAAAATAACAATTTATCTTATATTTGAAAAGCAGATATGAATATGGTCACATCCGCATCCAATGATTATCTTTCTGATCCTATTCAAGATAATTAATTTTTCATATTTTCTAGTAAAATTAAATGATTTTCTTTTACAATTTTATATACGTAAAAAAATTAATACGTTTATAAAGATTAATATTCACTACTTAAAACCATTTTCCTGACATATTTTGTAGTAGATTAATATATAATGAATTAGGATTCTCTGTTTATTTGTTTAGTTATAATACTATTGTTATTTAATATTAAATTTTATTGTAAAAAATTATTATTAGTAATTAAATAATATTATTTAATAGTGGATTAATCATAAGTTTTTTACTTTTAATTAAATATTTAATATTTATTTACTAATTATAGATTATTAATTTATGAAATAATTTTTAATTACGAAATAATTATTAAAAGGAATAATTTCATACTTCAAATTAGTTAATAATCTTTATTATTTAATATTGGTCATTAATTATTAAATGTTGATATTTAAATTTTATTATTTTGAATTATTTATTCAATATTAATTTTTATTGATATTAATTATGATTATTATAACTAATAATGAATTAATATTATTATTTAATATTTATTTTTAATTTTTATCTTTTAGTTATTATTGATTTTTAAATTTTATTTATTACTTAGTTAATTATTATTTATTATAAAAAATATTATATATTAATGATTAGTTACTAGTAGTGGCTAAAAAAATAGTATATAATAGTGGCTATTATATATCTCTCAAAATCTTCTTCTTCTTCAGTTTAAATATTATATTATATATAATAGTGGCTATTATATATCAAAATCTTCTTCTTAAGGTTAATATATCTCTCAAAAGTAGGAGCTTTCTCTCCAATGGTGACCGAGTTTTTGTCTGCCTCACTTTTCATTTTCCAGTCTCCTCCTTCGCTCTCATTCAGCTCTCCTCCTTCAGATCTACTACTTTCTTCTTCGATTCTCCCCTCTAACTTAGCTTTCGTCGTTCTGGTTTGAGTTTTGACTTTCCCTTTTTCTAGACTTTTTTCCAGATCTTGCCGGACTCTCTTCTTAGCCTCCTTTATTCCTTGTTGTCTTTCCATCCTTACCAGATCTAGTCTAACCCTAGTCTCACTAATCTGCACTTCTCTTCCAACCCACTTGAGATTCATTCCTTTATTCAACCTCTAGATCTCGTTGGTATATCTTTTAACTCTTGACTTGGTGAACAAATTTTCGTAGCTTGTATCTTCGATCATTATGAAAGATTTACCACCAAAAAGCAGGCTGGTTTACAACTGTTAATCGACAATGTCGACATGTTGGTGTTTAGATCTATTTACTATGCTGGTGGTTATCGAGTGTGGTTTGTGCTTGTTGCTTTCTATTGGTTTTACCTTTTGTACTATCAATGTTGTTCAGTTTAGTTTATGCTTTGTCTTATGTTTTCTTTATCTTGTGTTTGTGTAGTTTGTTTTTGTGGTTTTTCCATGGTTGTGTGTAAGGTTGGTCATCTCTTAGTAGTGTGCTTTGGTTGAGTAAGGAGGAGTTTGAAAGAAGCTTTTTTGTGTTGGAAGAAGATTGCCACCACTTAGTTGTGGAGATAAAGTTTGTCAAGAGTAATTTGTTGGTGTGTGTACGGCTTGTCAAAGGCTTATTCCGACTGTAAGCTAATTAAAGTGATTTGTTATGTTGTTTGTTATGCAATTATGTTTGCTTCTGTTTGCAAGTGGTGAGGAGGTTGTCATAGGCAAGTGAGTGTCTTGTGAGATTAGTGTCCATTCTTTCTGGTGTAGTGACTGGGAAGGCTACTTAAAATGTGAATTTGTTGTGTGGTGCAGTGATTGGGAAGGCAACTTAAACTGTGAATTTGTTGTGTGGTGTTAGTGGTTGCCTCGGTAGCAAGTGAAGTGATTTTTCATCAGTCTCGTTTGGTCGATGTAATAAGTGTTAGGTTTTATTTTTGCATTTTCACAGTTCTGTAATTGCATCGTGCGCGATGTCTAGTCTTGAACTGTCAAACGATTGTAGCAGATAGGCAATCTTCCTATCTCTTGCATATTATTGTACCCATTATTCATTGTAATGAAAAACGTGTTACGAACCACTATAAAAACTAGTTGGTCTTGCCAAAAAAATATAACAGTGGTCAATATTTAAAACTTATTAACTTATTATTTATTAATTACAAATTAAATATTAATTACAGAATAATAATTGATATGAATTAAGTCATATTCCAAATTAATTGTTGTAATTTAATAATAATAATATTTTATTATATATTTATAATAAATTATAATTATTTATTAAAAAATATTTATTAATTATTATAAATTTTATTTATTATTAGCTTTTTTATGAATTATCATAATTTAATTACCTAGATATTACGTCTTAATTATTAATGTTAATTATTTCTTTTGAATTATTACTTCTTTATTTCAAATTATTAGTATTAATTATTCGTTATTAAAATTGAATTCTTATTTACTAAGTAATAATTATTGTATTAATTATTAATTCTAGAGTAATAACTATTAATAATAAATATTTAGTATGTTTAAATTAATTATTAATTATTAAGTATAATTATTTAATTATAATTATTAACATATATTTTTGATGGGTAAACAAAAAGGGTTGTATTAAACGTCTATAACAACTAGCAAAAAAGAATAGTTAGTCTTTAAAACACAAATTATACAATGTTATTTCCTTAAGAAACTGACACATGTTTTATTTACGCACAGTCAAACAGTATGTCTAATCGCTATGAAACTTGACAACAACTAACTACTACAATTCCAAAAATATATATTTCTTCGCAATCCGACAATGATGCTCCCCAAACGATAATTTATGCATATTTCGAGATCGATTTGACCATCAACTGGTCTGGACTTGAAATATAGCGATCCATGTTCTCATTTCCCATGTAACGGACAATCCAAACTCAATGGAACTGGCCTCGAGCCCTGATTCGATCGTTTGTGAAAAATCACACTTTGGAACTGTCAGCCGAATAATTAACGATTAATATTTAAATATATAATCATTAAAATATGAGCCATTACATAAATTATAAGATGTGATGATCATAGGCCAAGATGAAATTTAGGGCCAAACTGAGAAAATAGTGAAAATTCATTACATAAACTAAATCTAACATTTCAGCTCTCCGCTACAAGAATATTATATTTTTGATTAAAATGCTTCCATTGTTCTCCATTAGCTAGATGTGTTAACATACTTTTTCTTGTCTCTTCACACTGTGCCAACTCATAAGATGCACAGTTATAGAAGATGCATATGTCCTTTGTATGGGACTTCATTTCTCTTCTTCTTTCCTGGTTTGTATCTTCCCTAGTTACAAATTCTACAATTCCTTTGATTGATATCTCTTTCCAAACAGTATATAACCATTTAAACATATTTCTATTTCTGATACATCAACACAAAAGTTGACATAAGTTTATTTTATTTTATAATGATTCTCACACATAAAATTACCGATAGTGCCATTTTGCAACTTGTACAACAGCTGCAAATCCATCTTATATGAGGCTGTATTTTTATTTCATTACAGTATATTTTGCAGTTACTGATAATTGAGTGTCACTTATACAGCCTTCCCAAAGAGGTTTCTTAGCAGTTTCCATGCATTTTTTTTGCTTTTATATTCGGTTCTTCTTTGACATTAACATCATCATCAAAAAAATCAATTAGTATGGAACACAAAACGTGTTGCATCTTCAATTGCATCTTCTATGAGATTCGACATAATAATTTCATTACTCATCACCTCCTTTGACTGTGCATGATCAGGTGATACACGTTCTCCATGACCAGGGCTGTCAATTTCCATCACGACCCGAAACCTGCACGGAAAATTAGCGACTTGACCCGACCCATTTAATAACGGGTCATTTTAGGGTCAACCCGACTTTGACCTGTTTATAAACGGGTGGGTTAAGGTTGACCCGCAAAACCCAAATTTGGCCTAACTAACCCGTTTATGGGCTCTATATTATTATAAAATTCTCATCTTAGCTTGAAAATGAAGGATGTTGCCATTAATCAATTATTCATACACACTAACACTAAACAATTTTTCACGTTTTCATGTTTATTCCCACATTAACAACTTGTAACATTTTTATTCTCAACTTAGCTTTCAAAAAGTGAATGACGACAATACCCTTCTTTCATGTTTTCATGTTCATTCACATCTTTTTATAAAAATATTATTCTTAATGGGTTACACGAATCAAACCCGAAAACCGCACGATTATAAATCGGTTAACCTGAAACCGACCCATTTAATAAACAGGTTGAGCTGACCCAACCCGAACTCAACCCGAATACGACTAGACCCGACCTGAACCCAACCCAACCCGACCCATTGACAGCCCTATCCATGACAATTCCACATCAAAGAATTTGGCATAAAACCATATTGATGCAAATGAATTGTAATCATATCTAGTATCAAATGCTTCAACAATTTCCACCTACTACACGGATAACGGATTTCTCTTTTGTTTTTGTTATTACTCACAACGAATTCAATAAATACGTGTATTCCATCATAAAAATGTTTACTTATCACGCCATACATTTCCCTTCGTTGTTGATACATCCAACTTCGATCAGTAAAATAATTAATAATTTCTTCTAATTAAAAACATATGATATAAGTTATAAAAACATATGATATAAATTATAAAAAATTATATATTTTATTTTTCAATTTGATCTTATAGTTTATTTTTCAATTAAAAATAATAATAATTGATCATTCAGTTCGTTTATACATTTTTAATGTTTTGTTAACCATACTTCTACTGTTAATTTTCAATTATTGATTTCAAGCTTGACATTATGAATATAATATTAATTTTTTCTCATAACTTATTAATCATTATACTAAATTAAATATCTTTTGATATTTTACAAAACATATAAACTATATAATGCTTATCCATAATTACTTACCCAAGCAGACCAACAAACTAATCCTAAATAACAAAATTAAAAGTAATTAGGATCTAAATAAATTACTTAATTAGAGGTGGTTAGGAGGTTGAAGATGAAGAGACGTGGACTGGAGGAATTGGAGGTGCTCTCAAATGTGTGGAGAATGACCTGTGGTGATAAGGAGGAGGGGGTTTATTTTCGTTTTGGTAAATAGGAGGAATTGGGGAAGAAGCAGGTTTCGAGTTTGGATATTCAATGAGTTTCCAAAAATGACCGATGGTTACTGATGGTATACAGATCAACGATTTTCGATGGTTATATAATTTATTTACAAAAATAAGACCAAAAGAAGCACTAGTAGATAGTTATGGGAAATTCCATCTGTGACTGTTGGAATACATTGTTCCTCTTATAGTGTGAAATTCACCTCGTATGCAAAGATCCAACGGTTCAGATCTTTTGTGTTTTATTTTATGTGCAAATGGCCAGTCGTATATATGCGTGTATGTATGCATATACACACACACACACATATATATATACACACATACATACACACGCACTATCGATGTGGGGAATTGTAGCTATTCGCGCATGCCAATGGTCGAGTGTACGTTTTGCAGAAAAACGATAATCCAATCCAAAGTAATGAAATATGCAGGGAGAACATGGCTTTTTATAGTGATTCATCACTAATGCCTACATACACTTTATAGTAATCATTCATCATATAATAGCTGATTACAAAAGTTGTACAAGTTCAGATAATATTCGCGTACAAAGTTGTATAATAGATTGACAAATAGTTTGTTAATTCTGCACTTTGACTAAAATGCCCTTCGTCTTCTTCATTGGGTTAAACTGTGCAGAAATATCCCAGAAATTGCTCCAATGTCCAAAAGTGTGAAAATAGGTCCAAAAGCATGTCAAAAGTCCTATTGAATGTCCAAAAGTTGAAGGAAAATGTTTATGCAACGTTTAGAGGTTAAAGCTATGTCCAATAGTTATGAAGAAGAAGATGACAGCCATTAATGGAGCTTGTGAGCTGGAAGCCTAAAATACCAAATGAGAACCAACCCCTTTGAATGCCAAGTTTGGGGGTATTTATAGGTGAGCTTTGAGACAAATAACACGAATTTTGTATCCCTGGGGGATGCAAAATTCGCATCCAGAAAACGAAGCCAACAAACAAAGCTAAATTAGGAAATTCGCATCTCGAAGTCCAGAAAATTCAAATCCTAGCAATAGCTGGAAAACACGTGCGAATCAAGTAAAAATGGGTGATCCGCACGGTACATTGCCATGCCAGAGTCGTTTGGAATTTGCTAAACTTCGAGTTCCTTCGACCAACCCAAAATTCTGACTCTCGAATCACCCAACCGCACATGAGAAATTTCGAGTCCGGCTCATGTTGATCCCAGATTTCGAGTTGCCAAATTTTCCATCCACGTTGTCCAAGAATTCGCATCACTGATCTTCCAAGTTTTTGAATCTGATTCCCTAATGCGGATTCGAGGGTTTCATATCCCAACTCAACTCCAACCTACCTTTTTGAGATGCCGAGATTTCGACTCGCTGTTGTGCACTTTTCGTATCCGATGCGAATACGTGATTTTTGTTGCAGGGGTCGATGAGAATTCAAAGATTTCATAGCTCGACTATGGTATAAAAAAATTGGGATGCGAAATCCCATGTTGCCAAGCCAAAGTTCTAGAGATGATCGGGCTGATGCATGCACGTCGAAATAACTGATTTTCCCATGTCGATCATTGCACTTTCAACGTGCCAAACCCGATGATTGACCAAATTTCAACACGTGATCAGTTAAGCGCGAACATGTGGTTTTCCATGTTTCTCACAAGTCGATCACCTATTTTTTAACGTTACTGACCAGAAGTTTGCTAAGTTCCATATTTTGATGCCGTGAGTCGCGCAAGCCTTTTTTTCGTGACATCCCATGCTGATCAACTGTTTTTAAGTGGGTGGCACTGCTTTTTACCAAAATCCACATATTTTTCCACGATGAGTTTTCCATATGATCGAACTGACACGCTCGAGCATTATTAGTCGATTGGACCAGATCGATTATGTATTTTTACCATGCCAGTTTTTCCAAGTTTATTAATAGTGATTTTACAAATCGACGCTATTTCCAACCTTTTTCAAACACGTCGCGGCTTCGACAAAATTGCTTTCTGTTTTCTGACAACGTTCTCGAGACTTGAGCGCATTGCTAACCAAAATCTTAACGTATGACAGCTTTGACAAAAAATCATGTCAACACTTTATCCCTAAAACATGTATTACTTGATAGAAGGAAGATATTTTTGGGAGAAAACCAGAAATCCATAAACTAAAGCCAAGGGAAGTCCGAAATAAACTTCTATAAACAAAAAACCGAAGAGCCACGACGGCATTAACCAGAAATCCACGATCGCTCTGGATCGTATTAACCAAAAATCCACGATCGCTTTGAATCGTATTATCCACGAACCCAAAATCCAACAAACCTGAAACCCAATGAAAGCCAACGATCACACCATTCATTTGGAGAAAGCTAGAATAATCAGAATACCAGAATGACCGGAAGACTACAGGAGTCCGATAACCTGAAAAACCAGAAAAATCCATAGTTAGAAAATCAAGGAAACCCGAAATTCGTAAATCCAGAATAACCAATATATCCAGATATCCGTACGAGTTCAAGGCGACCTTGTCGTGATAAGACAACCAAGAATAGGCCAGAGAATTCCAAGACGGCCTGACGACCAAGGATAGCTAGAGAATTCGAAGACGGACTTGCTGAGGCAAGGCAACTAAGGATAAGCTAGTGAGGTCCAAGACAGCCTTGCCGAGGAAAGACGACTAAGGATAAGCATAAGATTTGGAAAGATCATATCCCCTAATTTTCTACTAAGTACTTAAGGCCGAAAGCAAGACTTCTTACACGAGTTCTTATCAATGCAGTCTTTCCCTGTCCTGGTAGTCACGAGAAAATTCTTGATATAGAACATAGAGCCTTATATGCTATATTCGTTGGTATTTAAGTTAATTAGGATCTGTTCGTTTTTTATGAATTAAAAGACTTTTGGAATCGGTCTCGAGAATCGATCATATATGTACCTTTCATTGTGCACCTGTTGAAGGAAAAAGAAGTTCCTACCTATTTATCAACATTCGACGAAATTCCAGTTAAGGAGGCGGCTAAAAAATCTTTTCTTTGATGCAACTTCCATAATAACCACATACTTTTTGCACTCTCAATGAATGGAGAGAGAGGCATCAAGGACAACAAGTTCCGCCGCAAGAGCATCATCATGAAGAACAAATTCAAGATATACCAGAATCCACATCTCAACATACTTCTCAATTTTAAACATTCGAAGGTATGACTTCTCCCAAAACTCAAAGTCCAAGACGACCTTGCGAAGCAAGACAACCAAGAACAAGCCAGGTGGGGCCCAAGACGGCCTTGCGAAGCAAGACGACCAAGAACAAGCCAGGTGAGGCCCAAGACGGCCTTGCGAAGCAAGACGACAAAGGACAAGGCATGGACTGAAGTCCTTAGAGTTTATAATATAGTTATAGATTTCATACTTCACAAGCAAGCATCCTTACTTTGTGGAATAATCTTATTAAAGTTATAAACTTTGGAGTTTTTAATAAAACCAAAAGGAAAAACAAACGGTTCCTCATCCATAAAGAGCATGCATGTCAACTCGCCTATCCCTGTACATGGGTATGTAGACTTAGACGTTTTCGATTTCAAATTCATTTATGAAAGAGACTCGAACAGTTTATCGTTGGCTAAGAGTATGCCTAGGATCTCTCCGGTTCCCGTATATGGGTAAGCATACTTAGCCATTCGAGTTCCAAAACCAGAGTTTTCTAAAGATGGTCCTGCCATAGAAAGATGACCAACAGTAGCCAGAAAAGTTCAAGGTGGCCCCACCGAAGTAAGGCAACTAAGAAAAAGCCTAATTGTCCAACGCGGCCTAACCGGGGTAAGGCGACCAAGGAAAGACAGAATACATCAAGGTGGCCTTACTGGAGTAAGATGACAAAGAAAAGCCAGAACCAATCCATTTTATTAATAACCAGGGGGTGATGGTGTGTTATCGAGCAAAGAGCATCCTAATGATTATAACATCTCTCTTACATATGTAGGTCGACTCAACCATCTACAATCCAGAAAACCAAAAGATTAATCCAAGGGCCGGAGCCTACAAAGCCAAATCCATGGGCCGGAGCCCAAGTATCCAAAATCCATAGAAAGCCAAGAGAGTCAAACCATAAGCTCAAGAAATACATAAGCTGAAAAAGTAGAAGTGAGAAATCCATGAGTGGGAATCCCATTATCCGAGGGCCATAGAATCTAGAGGCCAAGAAACCAAAGAAAGCCAAATCCAAAGCCTAAGCACCGAAGGCTACAAATCCAAAATCCAAGAATCCTGGGAAGACCAAAACTGGGTCCAGAGACCAAGAGATCGGAAGGCCAAGACCAAAATCTAGAAAACTAAGCAGAACCGAGAACAAAGAATCCAAAATATCCATGAAGCCAGAAGACCAGAATCCACAAGTCATAAGACACTGATACCCGAGAGATTTGCATCCGAGACATCAGAGCCAGTAAGGGTTTTAGTTGATAACAATGCCACCGGGATGAGTATTGGTCCTAGGCCTATCCTGATTAGCATAATGGTGTTATGCTTGTCTTGGCACCATAGCCCAATTTCGAACAAACCGTGCCACCTCTCCGCATTTGACACGCTCCTAGATCACATCCTTAAGATGTCAACACTCATTTTTATTATGATCATCAAGATCATGAATTATGAAATGCAGGCCGAAATCTCTTTCTCTCTAAATCGACTCACTTGTAGGAGGCTTCCTGATAGGAGCAGTGGGATGAACTTTTAAGTAAATCTCTTCCGGGGCATGAGTAAGTTCTAAGTTAGTTGAAAACTTAGGTTGCTTCCAAGCCATGTTGTGATCATTTCCCAAAGAATAGTACCAGAACCCTTTTATTTACCATAATCGGATGGTTTCCCACCCTTAACCACATTCTCTTTGAGAACCTTTTTGTCAGTTCTTGCATCCTCTTCTCGAAGGAATCTTTCAGCTTCAAAATAGAACTCACTGAGATCCTTCGGCAGGTCCCGATGCAGTGAAGCCTTAAAGTCATATTTGTCTAGAATTCCAGATATTGCGGCCATCAAAACCATAGATGGATCGGGTATGTCGACCGAAGCCACCGCAACATTAATCCGTTTCAAGAATTTACGCAGAGTCTCACTAGATTTCCACTTAATGCCATTTAGAGTCATAATGCTTTTCAGACGAGGGATGTTAACTATGAACTGTTCCACAAACCTGCCAACCAAAGCATTCCAAGAAGTGATAGAGTCTGTCTATGGCTGCCTAAACCACATAGCAGCTATATTTGTCAAGTAAAGTGGAAAATACTTTTCCATGACACTTTCTAAAGTGAAGAGAACTTTCATATGTCGAATGTAGTGCATCAAATGAGCAGTCGGATCGACCATCATAAGCTTCCTACACGGGTAGTTTGAAATCCAGTTGATTATGAGAATTTTTTATAACCAAAGAGAAGAAAAGGCACAATCTCGAGTGAATCGATGAATAACATCCGTGATTTGAGATCCATTACCAAAAGCAAGCAACTAATTCAAATTATCCAAAGAGACACTGGTGCCCCTAGTGTTTAAGTCCAAATTATGAGTCGGTTGATTAGCGAGAAGAATATCCGGTTGAATTCCAACCTGAGGAGCCGCGACAGGCGCAATTCTTACTCCCAGAACCGTGGGAGCACTACCATCCAAAGGTGCGCACACTGGCGCTTGAAAAACATTACCAATGGAGGAACCCACAACTTGACCAACCAAAGCGTCACGAGTTGGAGAAATGTCGGGATTAAGGGTGCCCCGGAGTGTAGCGGGACTGACACCAGTCCGAGAAACAACGTCAGCTTGCTGATAAGTTTGTGGGGTTGCCCCTAACTCCCAAATCGTAGCTTGAGAAACACTAATACTTGTTCCAATAATATCTATCTGTCCAGTCGGCCTTCCAAAATTTCCAATCCTAGCCTCAATCCGAGCGAGAAAAGTAACGAATGCTTCTTTCTACTGCTCGAATCGAGCATTCAAATCCACAGCCAAATTCTTAATCATCTCATTGACTTCGTCTGGAGTGACATAATTCGAGGGAACTCCAATCGAAGAAAGTTCTTGAATTCCTTCACCTCCTACACCTTGAGCTTCAGCAATAGCATCGATCTTCTTGCGCTTATCCATGGTGAAAAGAGAGTGAAAAAGTCGAAGTCGAAGACTAAAACCAAAGTCTCACTACAACAGAATTGTGTTTCAACAACAATCATTCTTGGCGTTCTTCTTGCTAATATGGTTAAAAGATTTGTTTACTCAAAAAATTTGCGCCTAAACGCTGATATATCATCGTTCGTCCAGATTATTACGCAAAATATTTGCCACCGCCTCTTTTACTTGCACCTTGTAAAAAAGTTTGGTTTCCCTCGCTTATTTTCTTTTCCTTAGTTTCATCTTCCGCATTCTCCCTGCCCTAACTCCCTCTTTTTTTAGTTTCTTCATGCCCTAATTCTCGCCTTCTTGACTTCCGTCATACCCTAATTCCATCATTTAGGTAAATCGATTAATTCAGTTCTAATTAGTCTTGGCTTTTATGTTTTGCTTCAGTAATCAAATACCAATTTGTTTTTCGTCAGCAGATTGATTTCAGAATTCTCCAGTTTTGGTTCAGTTGTTTTGATTTAGGCATGGATTTTTGGGCTTTGATTCAGACTTCGACCTTAAGTAAGGTGAATCGAACTGCATAAATTTTTAGGCTTTGATACTATTTTTTGCTTGAGTTGAGGAATGATAGATTATTCTGAGAGAACGATTTATGAATTTAATTCAACATCAAGCTTGAACTTTTGTTTTAAGTTAAACGTTTGACTAGATTATGCTATGTTACTATTTTTTCACTGTTCTGCAGTATTTTCCTTGTTGACAATGAATCCTTCATTAAAACAAAAGTGATTGAATATTTGATACAAACTAATGCAGTTATAATTTAGACGTAAGTGATTATATTAGTAAACTGGCGCATATTTTAGGATTAGATGCGCCTTGCCACCTATTTACAAAGTTCACATTTTTATTATTTGGGACTATAGGTTCGAGTTGATTCGTGTTTAAATTGCCTGAAATTTTATGTTAACCGATGGGTACACTTGATCTGATTAAGTGTATGTTATAAGATGCATCGACATTAGTTAACCAATTTATGAATCACAAGCATGGTATAATATTGCTACTATGTGATACTCAGATTTCCACTTACGCTGCTGATGTGTTTTTCACCTTTTCTTTTGGATTTTGTTTTCTGACTATTTGTGAAATTCCCTTGTTTTCATGTTGTGTTTTTCTAACCAAAAATTTCAATAAATCTACAAAAATACACTTTATCTACAGAATATAATTTAAAATATTGCCAACAAAATAATAAGGTATAGTTGGTATTTGTGATTTTTTTATGTAAAAAGAGTGACACTTTATTCAAGCATATCACTCATTTGATGTCTGTACAGTTTGACCTCATGACTTTTGGGACATCCACTTACATCGTCATACCACTTGCCACTTAAATTAGTGGACCTTTACTTGATATTTATGAAACTGACATTTTACATTTTATATTATCGTTAGTGTAAAATCAAATAAAAAATATGATATTAGTAAATATGACATTGGTATGCTTATGAAATCCCTTAAATGTTCAGGTTACAAAAAGAACAAGTGTCTATATTATGATAATATACAATGCTTGTTTGGTTATTCAGGTTGGAGGCTCTTTGACATATAAAGTAGACAAGAAACTAGGTAAAGGTGGTTTTAGTCAAGTGTATATGAGTAGAAGGGTTACTGATGGGTCAGGACACTTTAGACATGATGTGTTTGAGGTCAGATAAACGTTATCTTCTAAGTTCCATTCCATTTCTCTAATATCTGGTGTTATGTTTTAAGCAATGTTAACAACCATTGTACATCGAACAGGACGTCACCAAGTATGGCAGCTTGTTTAGCTTTAGAGGTTGTATCAATTGTTGAGAAACTTCACATGAAAGGGTACTTTTTGTTGATTTTCTTGTTTGGTTTGTAAATTTTCTTAAAATTACATTTTTAGCATATTATTTAATGAGATAATTTATTTGCTTAGTGATATATTTTATTTTTTTTATGATAAATTTGTGCATGGAGGTATTAAGCCAAATAACTTTTTATTTGGTCTTCCTGGAACTACCGATGAAAAGAAACTATTCCTTGTCTATTTGGGTTTGGGTGTGTTCAGCTGCATACTCTCGGTTCTTCCACTTCTTCTTTGATTGACTTCCCATGCTTTTTCCTGCATACTTTTATAATTAATTTTGTGTGGTTACAGCGTTTTATTTCTAAATGGAAAGAAATACACGGTCAGGATATTAATAGGAAACTGCATTGTTGAATTGTTCTAGCACTGGACAAGATATAAATATAATAATATTTACCTTACACATCATTTTAATTCGAATGGTTCATAAAACTTCAATCCTATTTATATTTTGTTTCCAGTATTCGCTCCGACGGACATAGATTTAAAAGAGAAGTGATTTAAAATAGGAAAATGATAAGGCAAGAGCATGAACTGATTTTTTTATTTTTTTTATTTTTTTTTGAAAGAGAAATTAGAAGTGTATATGAAATGACTATTGATTGTTTTGTTATTAATATTCTCCTACTATTTTTGGTTTGTCTTAATATTTATAAAATTATATTATGAACTATATTAAAACTACTATTTAAATTTTGAACTAATGGAAAACATTCGAAGATAAAGTGATGCTAAAATGAACTTATATTTTTGGATTAAAAGAACATCAAACAAAATTACACGGACTGACTTATATACCAATACACTTTTGAATTAAAAAATAAAATAGCATATACCTATGGTTAGTCATTGATTTTCTACTTTATGCTAAGTTTTTTACTTTAACAGAATATAATCTAGAGTACTAATTTTTATTTTAGACTTAATTATCGGTTAATGTATCCATGTTGATTTGTTAGAGAATTTTTATTGAAGAATTATGTAAAATGATTATAGTTAAGATCCATTTTAAGAAAAATTATCTGTTAATGTAGCCACCATTTTTTCATGTTGATGGTACAAATATGATTTTGTTTCTCAAATATCACATATAAGAAATTATATCCTGTATTCGATCTAGTATATGTTGTTGCTACTCTTGCCATCATTTGCATCCCCATTGTATCTTGTATGTTTCTAGTCTGATCCTTTATTTCCACATATGTCTTCTTTTTACTATTGTGAACAAATGGCAATCCTTGAGAAAACATGCAACTTCCCAATGATATTATATTGTATTCTCCAAGGGAGATATTGCTCCAGTTATGTAGCTTTATAAGAGTTCTATATCAATCTACGTTATTTAAAATTTTAAGTTGATTGTTGGTAGCTTTGCAAGTGAGATTTTATTTATTTATTTAAAATTGCACTAACTATATGTCAATAGATAAATTTTGGTTCAACGTCTATATTTAAATACCCTTTTTTCTTTATAGGCGCCATATTGGACACAGTTTTACATGGATTGTAGGTACTAATTGAGGTGCTTATTTGTGTTGTTTATAACTTAGTTTGTGAAGAACCTTAGTAAAAAAACTTGATTGATATCTTTTCTATTTTGTTTGATATTTCTCTGTTACGATTGACATATTGAACAGTGTAAAGCACTATTATTAACATTGTACTTGCCTTTCCTTTATTATAGGATATAAGGCTACCTCCAGCTCAAGAAGTAGCAACAAAGGATTTGCATGGAGAAACGTGGAGGTTTCTACACATATTACGAGGTAACTTCTGTTATTTGACGTACTCGGACTACCATGATTAGAGAATAAGTTATAGAAATGGATGTTATATGGGGATATTTAGAATATTGTAGTTGAATCAATGATTTCGTTCATTTATAATTTGGTTTACATAGATTTTACTTTCTGACTGAGTTTTCATATAAACTGGGAAGTTTGCGGCAGCTGTTTATACTTTATACACATGTAGATTACACCTCAGGTTTTTATATAAACTATCTAAATAACTCCATTTATTTATCTTATATGAATGTTTAGGTAAAATTTTGACTATTTGAATCACTCAAAGTAAACTCCATTGATTTCTCTTCTACGAAATGTATTAATGAATGCTAGAATGAGTGTGTTATCATAACAGACACCTCTACTTTGTACTGAGTAGAACCATGAAAATTGTCACTGACATTTTAATGAAAAGCTTTACACATCAATTCACAACATTTTCCCTGATTGTGTACTAAAATCAAAAAATTAATGAGGCGAAAGAAGATAGCAAAAGGTAGAATTGAATAATTAGATGAGATATATGTCATTTGGAAGGATTTTTGATCCATGCAAACATAAATGGATGTCATAATTTAGAAAAGGTGTTGTGCATGCGTTTCTCTGTTTTGGATAAATATGTGGAGCATACATGAGTTTGTCCTGTAAGCTAGTGAACAAATATGCATTCTCGTGTGTGACTATCTAAATACATGCAGATTTTGTATTAATAGTTAAGCAAACAAGTATAATTTAGCAAACAGGAAAACAAATTCAAAAGAGGATTGTTTAGCTGAAGCTTGGAGGTAGAACAAATTTAGTTAAAGCTAAGCTGAAAGAAGTTAGCACAAATGTATACAAGGTAGTAGATAATGGGGTGAGCTGTAAAAGGAGTAATGGTCATTGTTGTAGTTCAGCTGCTACCATGTACTACCTTTGTCTATGTGTTTTACACATACTGTATATAAACAAATTATGTATAACGTGTGTCAACTCATACGCTTGTATAGGTGGTTACAAAATGAGAGCCTCAAATCTCTTTATTCTTCCTGTTATGAATTTTATTCTTTAGATGTTAGACAACATATTAGTTAATTCCCATCTCTTTTTCGTTACTCATATCAACCTAATGCTTCACCATTTCAATTACTCCTATCAGGCAACAAATCATTACTCCCTAAATCTTTACATTGGATATAATGTTATACCAAAAAGTAAGCTGGTCTTCTATTAAAACATGGTTTTTTTTCAGGATATAATTTTCACATTGGATATGAATATATGAGAACAGCTAAGCTTGTTATATTCCAAGCGGCATGATGCTAAACTAAATGAGTTGATGTTTTGTATGCATAGTTAGCCTTATTAATGCTGGTATTACTACATATTATCATAGGGTACTTCATCAAAGGAGTCTGACTCTATTAAGGATATCTCAAAGGCTGAAAAGCTTCCCATATTTTCTAAGCATAGAGCTGCTCGAGCTTATCCGTTTGCTGATAGTTTGAGCACATTGCATCAAAAGAAGTTATCACCCAGTGTTGAAGCTGATTTTGTTGGCACATCAGGTTCACATTCTTTGCCCAAAAAAGAAGCAACAACATTATCCTTAAAGGCTCATTCATTTAAAGTAGGTATGTTGTCTCCTATTTATTGTTATAGTTTGCTAGATTCCAAGTAAACCACCTTTAGATTTGCTCCAAAAAAAGGGTAGCCCATCCGCTACATGTTGTTGCTTCTTCCCTATTTTATCTTAATATTATGTCTACTATATTTTTTATCAATTAGCCGCAGGTTGAGTATTCCATGATTGTTATATAATTTCTATTTTTATTGTTTGGGATTATTAAACAAAGTCAACTTTAAAGTATCTTAAATAGGTGACAGGGTGAGATACATAGGCTCGGTGCAGTCAACAGGGTTTGCTTCTGCGACTAGTAGGTATGTAGCTGCATAACCCTGTTTTCAAATGACATAGCTGTTTTGAATTTTGTAGGATAGTTTAAGCAGGCTCCATGGTAGGAGCAAAGATAGTTCCAAACTTATTAAACATGTTGGGAAACTTTTCCCAAATAAAATCATTATCCAGCTTTCACAAGTTCCTGCTATTTCATTTATGTATTAGTCTTGTTGAGAAATTTTGTTTTCTTACTAAGGAGTGTTGAGATATCTGAAACTCAAATTCAAGATTGGAAGCAACTATTAGATCGTGATGTTGAAACTCTTAAAGCCGAAGATAATATTTCAAGCATTCGATCCGTAAGTGCCAACTGGTAATCTAGTATTTTAAGGCCTTCGCTAGTCTGCACCTACCTTTCTTTTTGCATGTTTTTTCATATTTACTATAGTTATATTTTTATTGTTTGCATCGTTGATGTTTTTCTTACTAATATGCTTATATGAACCTTTTTCTTTACATAAGATATTGCTCTGTCGATCAATTATCATCTCCTTAAAAACATGCCAGTTTTTTTTATTGCTTTGATGCTGTCAGTTTAGTCAGTTTATGATTTTTAATTGATGTCTCATTTTAACATTTTTACCAAGGGTGATATCAGTTTTCAAGCTGAAAATGATTTCCCAAATGCACTTCTACGGACACTTACATCACTTGTGGAGTCAATATCAGATGACTTCGGTTTGACAGTAGCATGACCTATTGCTTATGTCAACATGGTAGCGATTTCTGGTTAGTGTATTTTTAATGAAATACATTGGTATCCATTAGTACAACCAGATTGACAGTAGCATGGCCTGCTTTAGTCAATCAACTGGAAGAAATGAATAATATTTGGTGACGCATTGAAGCTAAAGACTGATAAAGATGTAGTTGATCTTGAAGCTGACAGTGGCTTGGTTCAATGACTGAATTCCCTACATGACGCAAGCAGTGAAATAAGGTATTCAATATTTTTGAGATCTTATATGGAATCTGCTCATGATATTCTAATATATGTTTAACTTAGATGAAGCTATACAGTTTTCATCCATGTGTAATGAGTTTGACTAGATAATATGTTGTTTAATAATTGATTTGTTTCCATTTCTATTTATGCAGTCAGCCGCGTTGACTACAGGGCTTCTCTATGAAGGATCTTCTCATCCATTAACCATAAAGTTTCTTAAGTTAAGCCATTCTTATATTTCTTTTGTTTTCATGTTATTCTGGTTTGCTTGTTCTTGTTAATGTTGAGTTAACTTATTGCAGAGATTGTAGACACCATTTAGAACCTATCTCTAACCAATGTTGCAGCTTGTAAGTAAAACTTTCATTTTATTCCATAGGCAGTATTCTTTCTTCTTGCGTCGATCCTTGTTTGACGTCTACATGCTTGCATGCCCTAAATGATGTTTCTTTTATGTTTTCCCTCTTTTTTTTCTTATATCTAATCCATGACCATGTTTTAAAATGAGGTTAATTTTCTTTTAACAGTTACATTATTTTGATCTGAAATATTATTATCAGACCACTTGTCATCAATGTGCAGGACCACAAAAATGGCTTAGAATAAAAAAATCGCTTGTCATTGATGGTCTAGAAGATGACACGGGAAATGACTTTGGAGGTGAGTTTGCAACTGAGTTTACTAGACATTTTTTAGTTTCCAGAAAATGGATGAGTTACAAACATTTTTTGTTTGTAATATTTACAAACATTTCTAGTTTACCAACTGAGTTACAAACATTAATACGATTATTAAATCAACAATGGTAAATTAGAAAAAAAAATGTTTGCTCTACATGTCATTTACTATTAGCAGAATCAATATGTTAATTTCAATCAAGGTTAGAACATGTCATGTGCTACTAACAGAATCATTAATTCGTAAATTTCTTCATTGTAGGTAACTAAAGACCATTGTTGCGAAAATATAAAAGGCGACATGTTCTTCTTCCATGGTATGCATATGAAATATATTGGTAGCCCATTTTGTTCTCATCATTTGGTGCAAAATGCTTCAAGAATATTGTGTTTGTGTTTGTAGATGCTGTACTTTTGTTTAATGGATATTGTGTGAACTTAGTTTATGGTACTATTTTTGTTTATGTAAACATGATTTATAGACAATGTCTTTGTTTATGAATTATATGGTATATAGTCATGTGTTTATATGGTAATTTTTGTGTTTGATACAAACATGTTATGAATACCAGTTGTTAAATTATATTTAAATGTTGTTGATATATGTGCAATAAAACAACATAATATATATGCTATAAAAATTGAAACAACAAAAACAGCGTTTATTGAATGTTGTCATTACTTCGAACACAAAATAACAGCGTTTACAAAATGCTGATGAAACTGTAGAAAGATCTATGCTGCAAACTTTTGACAACAAAATAAAAACGTTGTTAAATTTATTTATAGCGTTTGTCAATTGCTGATGAAAATCAAAGCAACACACACTTGAAAACTATTAACAGCACATTATAAACGATGTGCATAAAGTATTAACAGCTCAGAAAAAACGCTGTGAAACTCAATTATTAACAACGTTTATTTTCCGCTGTTGAAAAACAGGGGCCTACTATAATATGTTGGTATACAGCATTTATACTAACGTTGTTATAACTTTTAACAACGTTTTTGAACCGCTGTTAAAAGCCTTTTTTGTTGTAGTGTCTAAATCTAAAGACAAATCAGAGAATCCGATCCAAAGAAGTAGCCAAAGTTGTACTCCCCCGTCCTGGCATGCCAAGGTGTTGACGTGGGAGAATTTTCCCTATTTGCAAACACCAACCCCCGAGTGTACGTTTTGTAGAAAAACAACAGTCCAAAGTAATGAAATGTGCAGGGAGAACACGGTTTATTATAGTGGTTCGACACTAACGCCTACGTCCATTTTATGGTAATCATTCATCATATAATAGCTTATTACAAAAGTTATACAAGTTAGAAAACATTTGCTTACAAAGCTGTATAATAGAACGACAAATACTTGTTAATTCTAAAATTTGACCAAAATACTCTTCGTCTTATTAGTTGAGTCAAACTATGCGGAAATATCCAAGAAATAGCTCCAATATCCAAAACTGTGAAAATTTGTACAATAGCTTGCCAAAAGTATAACCGAATGTCCAAAAGTTGAAGGTAAACATTTATGCAACGTTTAGAGGACCAAGTTATGCTTGATAGTCATGGAGAAGAGGACTGCATCCATTAATGGTGCTTGAAAGCTTCAAGAAGTCCAAAATACCAAATGAGAACCAACCCTTTTGAATGTCAAGCTTTGGGGTATTTATAGGTGAGTTTTGGGACCAATAGCACGAATTTCGTATCCCTAAGGGTTGAAAATTCGCACCCAAAACTGAATCCAAAAAACCAAGCCAAAGTAGAAAATTCGCATCCCCAAGTCCAGAAAATTCAAATCCAAGAAATAGCTAGAAAATACGTGTGGATAATGCAAATATGGGTGATCAAAATAGTACATTGCCCTGCCATAATCGTTTGGCATTTTCCAAATATCGACCCAAAATTTCGACTCGAATTTTTTGACTCCTGAATCACTGAACATGCACACGAGAAATTTTGATTCCGGTCCGTGTTGATTCAAAATTTCGGGTTGCCAAATTTTCCATCCGCCTTGTCCAAGAATTCTCATTAAGGATTTGCTATGATTTCTCATCCGATTCCTCGATGCGGAATCGAGGATTTCGTATCCCGACTCGAGTCGAACCCGCCTTATCGAGATGCAGAGATTTTGACTCCCAGTTGTGCCACTTTTCGTATCTGATGTAGACATGATTTTTGTTGCCGAGGGCGACGCGAATTTGATGTTTTTGCATCCCGACCATGATATGAAAAATTCAGATGCAAAATCCCATGCTGCAAAGCTAAAATTCCAGAGATGATCAGGTCGATGTACACACATGCAAATCAATGATTTTCCCATTCCGATCACTGCTTTTTCAATGTGCCGAACCCAATGATCAGCCAAATTTTAACAGGTGATCAGATAAGTACAAACATGTGGTTTTCCATGTTTTTCACATGTGATCACCTGTTTTTGAACGTGTTAGACTAGAAGTTTACCAAGTGCCAGATTTCGATGTCGTGGGTCGCCTAAGCTATTTTTCATGATCGTGTCATGCCGATCAGCTGTTTTTTAGTGCGCAACACTGCTTTATACCAAAATCCATTTATTTTTCCACAGCGAGTTTTGCCACGTGATCGGACCGACACGCTCGAGCATTTAAGTTGATCAGACCGAGTCGATCATGTATTTTTACCGTGCTAGTTTTTCCCAGTCCATTAACGACTATTTTACGAATCGATGCTATTTCCAGCCTTTTCAGAACAGTTCGCGACTTCGACCAAATTGCTTTGTGTTTTCTGATGACGTTCTCGAGACTTGAGCGCGTTACTAATCAAAATCTTGACGTGTGACAGCTTTGACCAAAAAGCATGTCAACACGCACACACACACACACACACATATATATATATATATGCATATATACACACGCACAAATATATGTACATACATAAATGAACACATGTATGTATAATGGTTGAGCAACATCCCTATTTTGCAGCACCCTTATTATAACCACAAATTATTTAAATAATGTAGTGGAAAATGGAGAATGAGTGGGAAGAGAGAGAAACAAGAATATATATATATATAGTGAATACCATGGGGCTTTTAGGGTGCTGCAATATCTTGTGTCCAACCGATATTTTCTCATATATATGTATATATATATATATATCCGATTATGTATATCTATTGTTAACCCGATCCATAGTTTCCGATTGTATATAAAAGAGCACGCTTCAAATATAACATGAACACACATAATGGATCAGTGATTATCCTGGAACGGTGTAAAAAGACAGTGGACCAATTGTATAGCATCATATGGATCGCCGATGGATTGATCGGATCGAAGTAATCGTGTGGACCGTTTGTATTTTTGATGGAGCACGTGTGGATCATTTGTGATCTGATCAAGAAAGCATGGATCGGCTAAAAATTGGATAGGGAAAATGCAGCAAACATGGATCGTTAGGTTGCACAAGGCATGGATCGGGCTAATGACTATAATGCGTGGATCGGTGTAGAAACATGGATCAATGGAAATAATCGATCGAGTCGTATGCACACATGGATCGGCAAGCACAGAACAAGAAAAAATGGTGGAACGGATCGCTGCACATGTATGGATCGTCCATGTATGGATCGTGTAATCTGACAAGTGTGGTTTGTACTGATCGTGTGGTCCGATCAAGTGCCACACGCATAGATCGTTCTCCGATCTAGAGAGCATGGAGCTCAGAGAACAATGGATCATAAGTTATAGTGCTTGGACCATGCACACTTCATTACAAACTCCCAAGCACTCATACCTGCACCTATAAATACTAGACCACCTCACACATAAACAGGGTTAGAATTTCTCCTGCCGAATCTTTGCCATTATTGATCTCAAGATTTTCAAACATCATTCTCCTCCAGAATTCACCGAACTTCTTCATTGAGCTCGAGTATTGAAGATTAAGCCCCATAATCATCGTTATTCGTAGAATTCGAGTGCATTTTTATAGTGAAATAAGATAATCATTGCAAATCATCGAGAAAATTTGTAAATCAAGATCAAACTTGTAATTTGTAATGGAGAAATCAATGAAGTGTGCATTCAAAGTGGATGTAGGCCTAAATAGCCGCTGAACCACTATAAATCTTGTGTTTTACTTTACGTTTCTACTATTTTCTGCTTTTAATCCGTTTTTTTGTGCAATTGATAGGTATTTCTACAACTCTCTGGGTGCTGACCCTTTCTCGATGTTAGCATTTTGGCTCCCACTGTGGGGCTCGAACCCATGACCATAAGGTTAAGATCCTTGATTTGGAAGATTTGAAGCCTGTTCTTTTATGATAGATCCACAAGGTCTAAAAGCGAAGTTCGTTGAAAGGATTTCTGCGAAGCCTAGAAAGTTGTCTGACTTTATGACACCTTCAAATAAGAATAGTAAATCCAGAAGGGTTTCTGGAAATGCTGTTGACATTACCATAGCCACTCCTCAAACAAACAATCCGACCGTTGCTCAAACTTCGAGAGGTGGTGTAACTTGAAGAGACTTCAATGCTATTGTAGCCAATTTTAATCAGAAAATGGAAACTTTAGACAAAATGTTGATGGATTAGCTGGATGCTCTGCTAGCCGCTCAGACCAATCCTGCAAATTGCAGAGTTGACATCGATTTGGAAGAAAATGCACACTCCTCTACTTTAGATCATTCCAGGAGGAATCGTGATTTATATGTCGAGGAAGTGGATGAATTAGACAAAATGTCCGCATCAACTAGCAGGAATGGCATTAATGTGGAAGATTCCAAGTTGAATGATGATGTGCTTAAGCGATCCCGGTCGAGAAAGAATCATTCCGGAAATCATACTTGTCAAAAAATTGCAAGTCCCACCAAAGGGGAACCTCCCAAAGCTAGAGGTATATGGGCCCAGTTCGCTAACTGTGATCGCTTGCTTAGACAAGCATCTGGGAAAAGTACTAGCGTCCGTCCCATGGAACAACGCAATGACGAGGAGTATATTTCAGAAATGATTAAGCAGATCATGAAGGAAAGTTTGGCTATAAATGAAGATGAAAGGGAGTGGGACTTTGCTTCAAGTTAAAATCCTTTTACCGAAAGGATTCGGCGTGTTGAATTTCCAAAGAAGTTTGTCCCTCCAGCCGTGCCTGCCTATAACGGGATGAGTGATCCCAATCTATTTTTGTACAAATATGAATGGTGCGAGAGCGAAGGACGAGATCAAGTGTCTTTGCGTCTATCTAAAAGGAGTAGCATTGCTATGGTTCACTAAGCTGCCAAAAAAAATCCGTAGATCAATTCTGTGATTTGGTAAGGAAGTTCATGGAACAATTCAGATTTTATACCTCAAAGGCCAAAGATATTATGTCGCTATCAAGATTGGAGCCAAATCTAGAAGAGTCGGCAGGCTTTTCTTTGTCGTTTCAAAACTACTGTATTAGAGGTTAGAATTCCAGATCCTAAGATGATATTGATGGCATTGGTTCAAGCTATGGATAAGAAGACAGAGTTTCGAAAATGTGTAACGATGAAACAGCCCAATACACTCGAAAAGTTCTACAAAAAGGCGGAAGGGTTCATTAGGCTGGAAGAAAACCCTTCTACCACCCAGAATATCATTGGAAGCAATAATGTGGAGGATAAGAAATGTGATGATACTCAGGGCAGCAAGAAAGATGTTGGGGGGCAGAAAAGGGGAAACGAAGGGAAGGAAAATAAGAATAACAAGAGGCTTCACTTTTTAAAATCCAAAGAGTTGACCCTATTAAGAGATACCTCGAAGAATATCTACTTTTCCACCAAGGATACGGGATATTATCCGACTCCATGACCAATAAGAGCAGGATATAAAGAACCAAATTCTGGAAGATTATGTCGCTTCCACAACTAGCCCGGTTACAACACTAATGAATGTAGACATTTTAAAAGCTTGATTGAGGAATTGATCGGAACAAACAAGCTGTAAAAGTATGTCAGGAAGTTGCAAACTGTAGATCCTTCTCCAGCTCCTCAGGGGAAAAGTGCACTTGCCAATCAACTAGGTCCGAGTGATAGAGCTCCAACGCAGAATAATACAAGCCCAGTGATCAATAATATATCGGGTGGTCCTCATCCAGCGGATAAGAGTTGGGGAAGATGGAGCGATATGTGAGTACCCTGGAGTACAATCCATGGGAAGAGAGATGCTTGATCCTTTGTAATACCATTCCCGTGAATTAGCAGAAAATTTCTCATGATGACATTGTGTTTAGAGAGAAAGATGCAAAAGGTGTGATAGCTCCAACTCTTGATCCAATGGTGGTCACAATTGGAATCGGTCCAACGATGTTCAAAGAGTGCATGTTGATTGTGGTGCTTCTGTCAATGTCGTTTCCCGAAAGACGCTCAATCCGATGAATTTGTCGATGACTGATGTACAAGCTTGTCGAATGAAAATCCAAGGGTTCACGGGAAAGATAAAGTAGCCGATTAGAACAATTGACTTGCTTGTCGAGTTAGGAGAAAGAGAGGGGAAGGCTATCTTGAAGCAAACTTTTGTACTTGTGGGTCAAGTTTCTGCTTATAATGCATTCCAGGGCAGACCAGCTCTGGCTGATTTTAGAATTGCACTAGCACCATCGTGTTTAGCAATGAAGTTTCCCATGAAGAAAGGTGTTATTGTGGTAAAAGGACATCAGAATATTGCCACAGAATGTTACATCACTGAGTTCAGAGAAGCTAAGAAGGATAAAGGGAAGAATGTGGAGGGCCCTCTCCACATTCGAGAACCTGTCTTATAACAGCTAAAGCATGGCTCCTGCACTGGTGAGCATAGTGGGGATCAAAAGGAAATGGATCCTCGAAAAAACAGTGTAGGGGATAATCGAGCGGTGCCTGCGGAGATAACGATACCTATTTCAGTCCATCCAAAGGATCCTGATCGAGTCTTGAATATTGGATCTTAGTTGGACAAGAAGTTGCAAAAGGAGTTAGTTGTTTTTCTTAAAGCTAATTTAGATGTATTCACCCTGGAGTCATGTTGACATATGTGGCATATCCCCGAAAGTGGTCGTTCATGCATTGAATATAGACCCTCGTATCTCGGCTGTAAAGCAGAAGAGAAGAATCCAAGACCCAGAAAGATCGATGGCTCTCAAAGAAGAAGCGGATAGATTGATGGAAATTGCTTCATAAGAGAGTCAACATATCCAGATTGGTTGTCATATCCCGTTCTAGTAAAGAAACCAAATGGTAAATGACGCGTATACATAGACTATTCAGATCTCAATAAGGCATGCCCTAAGGATAGCTTTCCATTGCCTAGAATTGATCAGCCGGTAGACTCGACAGTAGGGCACGAATTGCTATCATTTATAGATGCTTATTCGAGATGCAATCAGATAATGATGCACGAGCCAGATCAGGAGAATATGAGCTTCATCATAGATGTGGGTTTGTACTACTATAAAGTCATGCTATTTGGGTTAAAAAATGCGGGGGCAACCTACCAGTGTCTTGTTAATGCGATGTTTAATTCACAAATTGGCAAGACCATGGAAGTTTATGTAGATGATAGGCTTGTTAAGTCGAAGAAGGCGGACGATCATATGGAGAATCTAGCTGAAATGTTTAGTGTTTTAAGAAGATATGGCATGAAGTTGAATCCACTCAAGTGTTCATTCGGAGTTGCATCCAGAAAATTCCTAGGGTTCATGGTGAATGCTAGGGACACTAAAGCTAACCCTACTTAGATTTCAGCATTAAGAGAGGTGAGGGCTCATAGAACCAAGAAAGAGCTTCAAAGTATGAATGGGAAGATTGTTGAGTC
This sequence comes from Allium sativum, assembly GCA_030737875.1. Classification (NCBI taxonomy): domain Eukaryota; kingdom Viridiplantae; phylum Streptophyta; class Magnoliopsida; order Asparagales; family Amaryllidaceae; genus Allium; species Allium sativum. Next base: position 744,680,902 of record CM060912.1, read on the forward strand.
GCTTCATCTCAAAAGAAATTAATGGGTCTGTTCCCTTCTTTGATGCATTGAAAAGGGGAAAGAAGGATTTCGAATGGACTCCAGCTTGCTAGACAACCTTCGATGAACTATTCAAACACATGGAGACACCCCTGATGCTTTCAAAGCCCAGTGATGGAGAGGATTTGTTTCTATATTTGACAGTGTCACCCGATGATTTGACCACAGCCATGGCACGAGAGAATTCAAAGATTCATAGGCTTGTATATTATATCAGCAAAAGGCTCACCAGGGAAGAGTTGAATTATCCCAAGCTGGAGAAACTTGCATATTGTTGGCTCATCGCCTCAAAGAATCTCAGACCGTATTTTCCAGCTTACTCTATTAAGGTGCTTACAGATTAATCGCTAAAGCTAGTCTTGTTTCGCCCTGAAACTTCTGGTCGGTTGTCGAAGTGGAATATTGAGCTTAGTCAGTATGATATCACATATCACCCCCGAGGAGCGATTAACGGGCAAGCCTTAGTAGATTTCATTGCCGAGTTCACAGTTAGAGGTAGTGAAAAGGAAGAACCTATTGATGTGTTAGTCGATTGGAAGTTGTTTACCGTTGGAGCCATAAATGAATATTGCTCGGGGGCAGGAGTAGTTCTAGAAACTCCCGAAGGACGTTCATTATGCTATGCGTTAAGATTAGAGTTTCCATAAACAAACAATGAAGCAGAGTATGAAGCATTAATCGCTGGACAGAGAATAGCCAAGGAATTGAATTTGAAATAATTGCAGATTTTTAGTGATTCGTAGCTGGTGGTGTGTCGGGTCCGAAGAGAGTTTCAAGCCAAAGGAGGAAATATGCCTGCTTATCTATCTAAAGCTTGGAAAGTCCTAAACAGCCTCAACTATTACACCATAATTCATATTCCCAGAGAAGAGAATATGGAGGCAGATTCACTCACCAAATATGCTAGCACGTGAGATGCTCAATTGTTGGGATTAGTGCCGATAGAGGTCCTCTCTAATCCCAGTACTAAAGGCGTCAATGTTGATTAGGTCATGGAAACCACTGAAGAGCCAGAATCATTGATGACTCCAATAAAAGAGTACCTCCTTAATGGAATGCTATCAACAGATACAAAGAAACGAAAGAAGCTGTTGCAGAAATCCCCTTTGTTTCTCATGTAGGATGGTCATTTATACAGGCATTGCTTCTTTATGCGTTTGCTTCGATGTGTTACAAAAGAGGTGTCCCAGACAATTTTGGCAGAATTAAATGGAGGAGAATGTGGAGGACACTTGAGTGATCAGACATTGGCTAAGAAGATCCTTCGATATGGTTATTTCTGGCCTTAATTAAACCGAGACTCTGCAGAATACACTAAAAAGTGTGACAAATGCCAAAGGTTCACCAAGATTCCACAAGAACCATCCACAAAAATAACTCAAATGGTCAGTCCATGGCCGTTTACTATTTGAGGAATTGATCTGATTAGAGCATTACCAACTGCCAAATCCAACGTAAAATATGCCATTGTAGCCATTGAATATTTCACTAAGTAGGCCGAAGCAGAGCCACGAGCTACCTCTACCTCAAAGAAAACTATTAATTTTGTGTTGAAAAATAGTATTTGCAGGTTTGGTGTGACTCTAAAGATAATAACGGACAATGGAACTCAGTTCGAAAGTGAGGAATTCAAGAGTTTTTGTGCCGAATACAAGATCCTGGAGAGCTTAGCAGTTGTGGCCCATTCACAGGCAAACAGGCAAGTGGAAGAAGTGAAAAAAATTATCAAATCAACCATTGAAAAGCGACTAGAGAAGGCTAAAAGGTGGTTGGGTAGATGAGCTGCCGCTTGCACTATAGGCGTATCAGACGACTCACAAATCTGCAACTGGGCGCACACTATTCTCTTTGGCATTTGGCTTTGAAGCAATGATTCCTGTATAATTGGAAGTTCCCACTCATCGAAGAATTCATTTCAATCAAGCAGAAAACGAGTAGCTACATTGTATGCTCTTGATCAGCTTGAAGAGAAAAGAGATGAAGCCGAGCATCGAATTGCAGCACACCAGAGAAGGATAGCCAGACACTTCAACACCAAATTTCGATAGAGAACTTTTGAAGTTGGAGATCTCATGCTAAAACGGGTAATGACTGGCACTGGAGTATTTGGGCCTAATTGGGAAGGACCTTACATCATTAGCCAAAAGCTCTTGGATGTCACATTCAAGTTGTCAACGATTGATGGAGTTTCGATACCGTGAACCTGGAACAATGACCATTTGCATTGATATTTTACATAAAGCATTGTTCAATTCTTATAAAAATTGTTGTAATTTTTCTGGCAAGTATAAACCACTCACTCTTAAAGAGGGGAATTATAATTGAACATCATCTCTATTAATGAATGTTTGCACCTACTTATCTCGATCATATATTTGCAATTTTTTGTTAAATAATTCAAAAATTGCTTAAAATAGATTTAACATTGCAGGTTGTCTAAAGAACACTTGCTTTCACACAGTCCGTTAAGACCTAGAGACCCTTATAACACATCATGGCTGTTGTATATAACAATTTTATGATTTTTGTTTGATGATAACAATTTTATTCTACTACATCACATACAGAATTAAATATTTATATTTAAATAGAATACTACTGCACAAGAATTTAAATATTTAAACAGTATTTTATATAAATATAATATTTTATTTCAACATCTGAATAGTATTTTATTCAAACAGTATTTTATATAAATATAATATTTTATTTCAACATCTGAATAGTATTTTATATAAATATATATACACACACACACACATATCTGTGCATTTATATATATATATATATATATATATATATATACATGTGTGTGTGTACATAGAAGCAACAATGGTTAAGCAAGATCAAGATGGCATACAAGTGTCAAATGCCAACTGAAGTATACAACATGCATCAAAGGAAAGGCACTCATATATATATATACATACATACATACATACATACAAGTATGTATACATATATACATGGTTTAGATCGACCATGTACACAAGTACGTGCCAGTAAACAATGACCAAACATGGACCAATGAAAAGAACAACATTGCACAAAATAGCCAAGATAGACCAGTGTACACAGGGGTACACATATTGGCAGCATTGAAAAGAGCAATGATCGTGGAGCAGGAGTACAAAGACATACACAAGTGTGTACAACAGTTCCAAAGCACACAGCAATACAAAAGGAAGAGCAAATATTCAAGCAGGTAAGTGCAAGCCAAAGTGCAGCCATACACATGTATAAACAGCTCGAAGCACATGAACAAATTCAAGGGCAATGCACTATACAATAGTAAGACAGGTTTATATGCAACAGCAAGGTCATTCCAGAGTACACAAGACTGCATAAAGACTCAACAATGATACATGGAACATCAATGCAACAACAAAAATGTTCAGGGTAAGATAAGGCACGTGTACAAGTTTTTTAGAAGCAAAAAAATCATAAGACATGGATATTGGTTCATGGCCAAGACAATATACACAATGCAAAATGCTCCTAGATACAAGTTTTCAGGCCAAGACAAGGTTGCAACAACACATGCATGAGTATAAGCATTTACAAAAAGGGGCATCTAAAATGTAGTCAAGGCAAGAGTAAAACATGGCACAGTAATGCACAAAATTGTATGCATGGAAACATACAACAAATTCAGACTCAAAGTTCAGATATAAGTAAACCAACCAAGGGAGTATACACAACTATATAAACACACACACACACACACACACACACACATATACACGCACACACACACTCACACACACACACATACACATTCTTGTGTATATATACATGAATCTATTGACAATAATATTTGACTATGTAAAAAATTGAAACTCGAGCAACTACATGGATCAACCCAGATTAGACTTGGTGCAACATCAAATACGTGCTGCTGCAATTTACCAAGTGTACAAGACATCAAAATGGCAACAACGCAGTGAAAAATTCACTTGTATATGAAAAAATAATGTATTGCTGGGAATGCCTTTCGACAATCTTCTAATTGAGATTCAAACATAAATGTTTGTACAAGACTTGATTTTCACAAGAACTTATTTTGGATACAACTTTGAAATTGTATGCTTTTTTAATTGCATATGAAATCCCATTTCCATATTCATTCAAAGTTTGTCTGTGAAACAACTTTATCAAAGTTATTATTAATTTAAAGCCTGCTTATGCTTAGGAATTTTACGTCTATAAGCCAAAAGCTTATCATATGCTACAAAAACAAAAATCAAAAATTATATTTGAAGCTCCTTTTAACTGATATTTGTTGTTGAATATTAAAATATTGATTTTGCAATGGCAGTATCCTTCTGAAATCCGTGGCTATTACTGATTAACGACGGATTTTGCAGCGGTAATTTAATGACTCTTTTGTGATGAAAGTAGCGTGAAACACCGACCTTGTACCGTCTTTAACCTAAATAAAAAAATTAAATTCTAAAATATTTTTTTAGCATTTAACCGACGGATATATATTTTTCCAAAAGTTTATTTTTTATACAAAGACATCGGTAAACCCTTGATAAATAGCAAGGGATTAGCAACAAACATTATTTTAGGTGTAAATTTATCCAACGATATCTGCGGAAATCCATCGATAAACCCTTACAAATTCGCAAGGGATTAGCAACAGATATTATTTTAGGTGTATATTTAATCCAATGGTATCAGCTAACAATCCATCGCTAAACCCTTACAAAGGAGCAAGTATTGATTACATTGATATGTTTTTTTTTCTTTTGAATATTGATTAATATGCCAACATGATGATCACGGTGGGTCTTGAACTGTTGACATCTTACCGGACAGGAGCTTGCCTTTTCACTATGTCACACCATGTTGACTATGTTTATATATTACTCAATAAATGTGTTTATATATACACTATTCTATTTTGCGCAAACAAATAATTTATTACACCATTGAATTGTATGCATTTATGTTTCTATCTATTACACAGTCACTGTACAATACACTCATGTGTAAACATACTTTATCACTACACACTCATATATTCATATAATGTTCACACTCATTCTTACTCAGTTAGGCTCTTTATTGTGTGCTCCAGAATTTACCCAATCATCCAACATATCTGTCAAAATAAAATAATGTAGTAAATAGGAAAAGAAACAATTTACGTATGCAAATATGATTAATTTAATTTTTTTAGTTGCCTTCGTTTTTGGGTTGTTTCTCTTCGTCTTTCATGATAGGATCAATTATATATATACACACACACACACACACGCACACACATACATACATACAAACATACTCGAACGACTTATAATATTTATAGTGATACACTACAAATACTATAAGGTCCGAACACGTATCGTTGTTATGCACACTTGCAAATGTCAAGCCATATGGCTTAACTCGGTGCTATACAGGAGACTAGAATCAAATCAGCCTTAACAAATTCAAATGACCAAGAACAGTACATGACCTCGGCAAGCTCAAGGGATCAATTAAAACAATATGAACAAATGACCAAGCAAGTCAAGTCATCCTCAATTATGGTGCAGTTGAATAATTTGTGCATGTATATGGGTGAAACAACAACAAAGACCACAAATAGATCCAACAACTCAAACAGAAGTGCAGCAGTGTGTAGAAAGATCAAAGCCAACAAAATTGGTGCACAAAATTTTCTTTGGTCATTATAAGACGGTGCAAATTAAAGATTTTTCGTAAATGACTTTATGTTCTTGGAGAAATATAAAACCAATATATGAGTTGTCATTCCCGTTGTATAGATATGCTCACAAATGTAAAGGATATGTCTAGACACCACATGAACAAATAAACTGATTGTTCTATTACGTTACACATGAATGTATAATGCAGTATTGCATACACTCAGTGTCGGCCCTACACACAATGGGGCCCTAGGCAAAAATATAAATCGTATGGCTCCTGATACATGTGTAAAACAACAAAACAAAATTAAAAGTCAATGGGTAAAAAATAGTAGAAGCATGAAGCAGTGGAGTTGGTGGGATTTGATCTTGGGTCACATGGCACAGAAACAACACTAACTACCACTCAACCACAATCATTTCTCATTTACAAAACAAATATTAGTTTTAATTAAACAGTTCTTAAGTTTGAGGCCCCTCACTACCTTTTTCCTCCTTCACCTCAGCCCGAGGCCCTAGGCGACCGCCTAGCCGGCCTATGCCCAGGGCCGAGCCTGTATACACCGACTGAAAATAAATCCATAAACGACAAATAGTAGGATGATATTGCCTAACATGCTTTTTTCTTCTTTTTTTTGCATTTTCCCGGTTCTGTACTCATAAAATATACATCATTGTCAACTGTCAACAACACTACAAAATGAACCTGAAGACCAATAAATCTTATCTCAAGTTTATCCATATTCTATAGTTTTTTTTGAAATAACAATTATTTCAAATTAAAAAAAAAAAGTTATATATAATCCCAAATCAAAATTGCCTCAACTAGGAAGTTTAATTGCATTAACCCAAATTAACATTTAAACATATGAATTATTCCAAGTTTATGATAAGTCATAACTTGTAAGTACGTTGCTCCAATAAATGACTGCATTGAATTATCTATTGCAAATTTTATGGGTGCTTTGCTCTATTTTGAAAGTAACTTCTGTGTTTTTCAGCAGATTTCCTACTAGTGTATTTTCGTTAAACCAAATAAAAGGGAATTACAACTACAGAACAAATGAGTAAGATAGGTTAAAGACTTGAAGAAATCAACTAACATAGTTTACAACCTATGTAAATATTCAAAACAAAAGGAAAAAAAATCAACTTTTACAAAACACTCAGTGAACCTCTGAGTAGTGACTTAATGACTCTTTTCACAGCCTCAAGGCGTGCAATTTAGCACCATGATAAGTGGTAAGACTAAAATAGTGATCACTTAATGACTAGGTAACATTTTTAGATTAAATCAAAGGGCTCCACTGATACCTCTATGCAGTATTGATGGAGTGGTCTGTGGACATGATACTAATGATGGTACATCCATTGATGTTTAAAGAAGATCTTTAATAGAGAAAAGGGGTTCCATATGGAGAAACATGGCATAAATGTTGCTATAGGTAGGTATTTGGACAGTAGCATCTTCCTATATATATGAGAAGTTCAATCTATTATTCATTTATGTACATTGAAACAATAACATCCTTCCCATATAATGGAAGACGAGAAAATATATCCATTTTATTAGAAGTCAAACTTTGATTCCAAGAATTGTCGAGCTAGAACTTGCAAATAGAAGCAAAAAATTAACTCAAACCAACTAAACAAAATCGCGCTTTTAAATCAAATCGTAACCCAAATAGAACCGCGTTAGAAGAAAAAACAAGTAGAATAAAATACCAAAAGGAAAGGCCAATAGTTAACCGACTTTTTGGTCCGGTTCCCAGGAGAGCATCAGACACACTCAACCCAACGTACCACGTGAAGCTGAGGCCGAAAAGGGACACACAGGAGTGAAGGAAACGGGATCAAGAAGGGACTACACCGCTTGTAACCTCATGGTATCCAGAAGACATCCGCGAACCAAGGCCTCGGACCCCGAAGGAGTTACGAGCCTCGACCACCTGGTCTCGGGGTCCTCGCGCCAGGCATGACGCGGAATTCGCACCCAGCCGGGTGCGAAATCTCACACCCATGCCAGGGTTCGAAATTTCGAACCCAGTGGGGGCGAGGTCTCGAGCCCAGCGGGTGCGAAACCTCTCACCCATGGTTGGGTTCGAGATTCCGAGCCCAGTGGGTGCGAAATCTCACACCCATGGCTGGGTTCGAGATTCCGAACCCAACGGGAGCGAGATTTCTCACCTGTGCCTGGGTTCGAAATTTCGAACCCCGGGGGCTCGAAATTTCGAACCCATGCCCGGGTTCCAAATTATGAGGCGCGCAGGTGGTGGGTTCGAAATTCTGCAAGTGGTCCCCTATTTCTACCTAATCCTATCTACTCCTACCTACCCCCACTCCTATAAATAGCCCATGGCCTCACACTTCAAAAGGGTTGGATTTTCTTCACTTGAGACCTTCCTAGAGCTTCATGAACTCCATTAATGGCATCTCCTCTTTGGGGAAGAAGGAGAATTAAATATCCTTTTCCCCAAATACGTAGCATATGGAAATTGTAAAAGTGAATGTAATGAGCATGGCTCTACCTTGTAATTCTTAAGTGATTAATAAAAGTTCACTACTACAAAATGCGCCTATTGCATCACCTCATTTGCTTCAGTTGTGCTCGCAACTGAAGCAAATAGTATCATTTGCTCCGGTTCTGTTAGCAACTGAAGCAAATGCACTGAAGCAAAAATATGCAAATACTGGTATTTGCTTCTGTTCTGCTCACAACAGAAGCAAATAGAGTCATTTGCTTCGGTTTGGTTACCAACCGAAGCAAATGCAGTGAAGCAAACAATATTATTTGCTTCAATTGCTCTTACAACTGAAGCAAATAGTGTCATTTGCATCGGTTTCTTGGGAACCGAAGCAAATGCACTGAAGCAAATAATTAAAGCAAATGCACATACCAGTGATTAACATCAAAAGCTTACAGACATCACTGTTCATAATTTATTATAATGAATGATTATGAGTAAGTAATTTGTAATTACTAGTTATTATAAATAATCAATAATTACTTGTGTATCTCTTGTATTATAGGTAATTATAAGTAATTAGTGAACTATTATTAATATTTATTTATTACATTTATTATTTAATAAATAAATTAATAATTATCGTAAACTAATTAGAAGTTAATAAACAATAATCTATATTTAATCATTAATGTTTAACGCTTAATATCTGATTTGTAAGTATGTAACATTTAAAGATTATGAAGTATTCTATAATAATTACAATTAAATAATTAATTATTACTAATTATATAACAATTAAGTCTAAAATTTAATACTCAAGAATCGACATTTAGTGTTTTAATAAATATTAATAATTATTAATTAATAGTGACCGTAAAAAAGTAATAATCAATATTTAAGAATAAAATTTAAGAATTCATAATTAATAAGAAATATTAGAAAATGAGAAAAATGTTTAGCATTTAATATTTTATAATTAATAAATATACTTAATACTTTATGATTAATAATATTTAATGATTGCATTCAAATAAATTTTATATTTAATATTTAGTAAATAATACTTATTGATTAATATTTAATAATTAACAATGCATATCTTCTAATTAATGATTACAAATAAATATTTAATACTTAATGTTTGTTAATTAGTTTTTAATGTTCATTAATTAATAATTAATAAGTGATAATTAATTGTTATTATTTAATAGTTAGTAATTATGAATTTGTAATATGTAATTTATAATTAATAACAAATAATTAATATATATTTACCAAATAATTTAGAATTAATAGTAATTATCAGTGATAGTTTGTATACATTGTTATCCCCTTTGATTTCGTGGTACTGCGTTCGCACTACTTAACTTTCATTTTACCATGGGAATATGAAGACAGTAACCGCATGAGGTACTCAAACAGGTCATACCATACCCGACCTGACATATTCGTTAAAATGCCCTCATCGCGTTGAATAGTTACAGCCGCCTCAATTGTTCAGATCTTCTTGTCGATCTCCTCATTTCCACCAATCGCTTCAAGCCCTCAGCGTTAAAATGCCCTCATTGCTTCTAGCCTTCATCGTTCAGATCTTCTTGTCGTTCTCCTCGTTTCCACCAATCGCTATCATGTTCTTGTTTGCTATCCTGCCGTGTAAGATCTCCTCCTCAATTGTGGTTATCGTACATTGTCTAACTGACCGACTTTTGATTAAATGATCTTTATTTACGTACAGTGATCAATCAGGCATTGGACATGGCATTACTTAGCGCCATCATCTTGCTGCCAAGCGTGTCCAAATTCAAGGAGCTATTGCTTTTTTCGTTTCAGGTTTTTCTCATTTTGATGTTTTCTGATTCACATCATATATTCAATTAATTAATTAATTAATTAATTATTATTTGGAGAACCAATGTGGGATACAGAGAAGAATATTTTCTAGAATCTTAGATACCACTCAGTGTTTTTACTGTCATCTAAAGAAAATAACTTTAGGTAACTTTAATTTATTTTAGCCTAATTTTTTTGATTAATGAGCTGGTAGAAAAAAAGAAAAAAAAATTGTACTTAGATGAGTTTATGCATCATTATTCTATCCACATTTGTTTGTATTGCATGGACAGACCAGCCGGCAAATGTGGGTGCAAAAAGGATCATACTGGTTAACAGCTTATAGAATTATTCACTAGTACGTAATTTACTATTAGGTAAATTGTTTGAACAAAAATAGAAACAACTTACTGTCATATAATGTCAAGTAACCTGCCCTCTATTTTACATCATCTCTTGATGTCAAACCCAATTGATGATTTAAATAGGCTAATGCACCAATATCCCAAGCTTATTCATTCAAATAATTTATGTTCTCTCAAATATTGCATAGGAACATTCATGCCTGACTTATCACAGAATAAGGTGCAATCCAATAAATAAAGCATATGCGCATGGGAAAAGACCATGAATCATCTTCTTTTGCATCTTCTTTATTTTCCTTCTCCTCAAGTATTCCCTATAAGAAGTTGAGCTTGACTGAATTAAAATCATTTAGTTCTTCTCTCGCTACAACCGCATCAAATCCAATATAATCAACTAAAAGTTGAATTGGATTACGATCATTCTCCTGCACATAAATACAATTATCCATGTCAGGAATATTCAGATTTTGGTGACATAATCTGATGTTATTGTCATTTCTCCAAAATGCAAATGAAAAGAACTTGTCTCGGATGTCATCTCTTAATCAAAGTTTAAATAGTCACATAATCGATGTGCTTATATGAGAATTATGTTAGAGTATACAAGCTTGAACTTTTAATTTGCCAAGCAGCTGGACTTGGCATGTCATCAGGTCTTCATTCTTTCAACTTTGTTGCATGAAAATGCATTTTAGCGGGCTTTGCTCGGATATAAATAGAAAAAATCATAAATTATAATACAATTTTAGATTTTATTAAATAAATTGCTCAAACTAAAATCCAACTAATCTCGTGGTTGTTTCAAATATCCAATGCATTGTGCTATTCAAAACTTTCAAAAATGGAAACTTTTTAATATGGATGTGTTAACTAGCATGAAATCTGCAGCTTTACTAGAAGAATGCGCATTTAAAGAAGTAACATATGTTTGCCGTTTTTGTTTTTTATTATGTGAATTGTCGTCATTTAATTCATTATGCATACCACTTCCAGACCTCCTTTGTTAAAACTATACTGTAAACCATCTTTATCTAACCTATGTGTAGAACCGTCCCCCAAATCATCAAGACAAGACATATTTGCAGAAACTTCTACACTTGACTCATTTTCCAAACCATCATAGTTTCTATTTACTGATACTATAAGATAAAGAGAAGGTTTCCTAATCTAATAATAGATTAAGCATATGATTTATGACAACAAATGCATTAATTTAAGTCAAAAGATGATTTTTCAGGAACTTGATCAATTGAATATATATTGAGTGATCATTCTGCATGTGTATTGGTAAGCCAACCATGAATGATTTTACTGTGCTATGTGGACCAACATGGTTTTTCCACCCTAGATTTGTTTAGTGTAAACTAGGAAAATTTCATCCATGCTTAGATTGTAAATCCAATTAACACATGGGATTTTTTTTTTAATAATTAATAAACAAATCTTGCCATTTTTGTTCCTAAAAATCCAGCAGACTATATATTGTGGTGCTGCACCTGCACATAAGAAGTTAATCCATGTCATATATCATTTTGCCTAACACAATATTGGATGCATCAAAATGGCACACGTGAAAGACATGCATAAATACACAATGTGAAATTTTATTTGTAGTTTGGTTTTAAAAAAAAATTGTTTGTAAGGCGAAGAGAAAGTTGTAGGCTGTTACATGGAATTTTGGGCTTTCATTTCTCTATCATATGTTAAAATTTGTATACTTAGTAAGTTCACTGATTTGAGGATTATATTATTTTTTTGCCTTTATTTTGAAAAAACAATTTTTGAAAGATGTATTTTTCTTTAATAAAAGAACAGTAAGTATGTGTTCCAGTGTTCTGTGTGATATGCATATATAAGCCACTGCAGTGTGGGTTATAGGATTTCTTCATGTATGTATATGAGCGTTGAGTTGTTGGTTAGTGAATATATATAGGAGTATGTGAACATATAGTGTAGCCTGGGGTTAGAACATATTTAGGTGTGTGTATTTGGGTGATTATCTAGGTGAGTGTGTATACATGCTATTTGTGAGGGAACTATTTTATTCATAGGTTAGTTGGCATGAGCTTTTGAGGGTTAGTGAGAATGTTTTATGCAAGACATGAAGCAAGTAAATGTCTATATTTAACTGGAAACCTATAAATGTTTATATACTTAAGTATATGAAGTACAGATTAAATATTCGTATAAGCAAACATAACTCTAATGTACAAGTATATCCCTATATTATACATCACCATAAGACTTGGCTTCATCATGGTAGGCAGATTAGTTATATAAAATATTCATCGTTTTTTTCTCCCTTGGCATTGCCCAATTTGACTTGTTTTTTTTTTGAACATTTTCTATGTATTACACTAATTGCAGGGGTAACCCAAAATTCAATTTTCACAAGCACATGGTCCGTGCTCTTGAAGCTGATTTCAAGAAATTCGTGGGTATTAGTTATTTATTCATGTTTATAGTTCGGTTGTAGTTATCTACACATTTTCGGAATGATTCTTATTGTTATAATTTATATTACATTTGGACAATATCTTGCTTATTTATAGTTATATGATCTGCTTTGGTTTTACAAGTGGTATCTTTGGATTTTTGTCATGGTGTTTTTATTGCTGAATGTCAACGGTAAGTTAACACAAAGCTAGTCATTTTAACGTTGATTATCATTAGGGGATTTCCTTTATTTTGACATAATTAGTGTGTTATTTTTGCTTTGCTTTGCTATTATCTCATTTTCTATTTATTCTTCAGGTTAGCATACATATTTCTGGATAGCATTCATTCCTTTGATTGTGAGTTTGCATGTTTTATAGTTTCCATTTTCATCTATTAACAATATCAAGGCTTATAATTAATACATGGTTTCCACTTGTTGTAATGCTAAAAATATATAATGAAATTTCAATTACAGTAACTTTGCACAGAATAGGCTGATGAGAAGATTTTGGACAGCTTCAACTTAAAATATAATTGTTATGTGTCTTACTAGAATAGCATGTTAATATTTTCTCCATGTTGCAGCTTCTTCTTGCTCGGGGTACTAAAGTTGGTTTGTTAATCAAAAGTTGTGTTTTAATTACTTTATTTGTGCTATCTTTATTTACTGTCATCTCTTATTTAATTCTGAATCAAATTTACTGACTGCTTTGTTTTGAATCAAAAGTTGTGTTTTATTCTATTGTGTAACATTAACATTTAATTAGAATTCAATATTATATGTAGATATTGTGTTGATATTTAGTTTTATTTCAATGTTTTATATTGTTATTGCAGTCAGGTTTAGTGATATTGATGTGTTTTCTATTCTGATTTTAAATGCAATTTGATGTTGTTTCAGGTTTTAATTAAACCTGAAGCAGTATTATTTTTTCTTGCTTCGGCCACTTTTTGCTTCGGTTGTTTGGAGCAACTGAAGCAAAATATTGGCCATTTGCTTCCTAAGTAGAACGGAAGCAATAGGTGTAGACCTGCTGCGTCTTCTTCATTTGCTTCGGTTATTGAACTGAAGCAAAAGGGGGTGAACAACCAAAGCAAAAAATATTATTTGCTTCGGTTGTTTATCCGAAGCAACAAATTTTGGTATGTTGCATCTTCTGCAGTTGCTTCGGTTCCAGAACAGAAGCAACAGGGGGTAAATAACCGAAGCAACTGACCTGTTTTGTAGTAGTGGTTCAACATCCTACCAAAGGGGACGTAGGCCTAGTCCGCGGTTGAACCACTATAAATTCTTGTGAATTTTACCGCTTTCTCTTACATAGTCTTGCGACCAAATTAACTATTCCTAGTAATAGGAATCTTTGGTGTTTACGACATTTTTTGCCGTCAACACCAATCAGTACGCGACACCACCTGCTTGTTTGCCATTATAATACAAAATGAGCTCCATCCATCGGAGTGAAGCTGATGTTGTCGTCCAGAGACTTAAGCAAGTAGCGGAGAACTGGCTGCATCAAGTTGGAGTTAGATTTCACATCGATAAAGATTTATCTTTGAATCATCAACAGTAACTAGAATCTCTTCCAAAAATTTCGTGACTTAAGCTAGACCTGTGTTCTCGGGTTGGGGTATGTAGGAGAGGCGTGGCTTATTATCGAGTTTGGATTTGGAGGAAGAACGTTTGAGGATAAGTGAATAATGAAACTCTGAAGGGAGAGGAGAGAGGGAGTGTTGATTAAACCTAAAAGTGTCCTTTCGAAAGCCAAAAAATTGGTTTTGTAGCCTAAATGAAAAATTTGTTCTAGTGCAAAATTTTGATGCTAGAGCCAACAAAAATTCATATACACTGGCATAAAACATTCAATGTTAATTAGGTTAAAATTTTCAAAACCATCCATATTTGTATTTAAAAAATAATAATCTATTTGATATCTGAAAACTGGATATGAGTATAGTCACATCTGCATTCAATATTTAGTTGTTTGATCATATCAAGATAATAATTAATTTTCATATATTCTAGTACATAAAATGATTATCATTTACAATTTTATAATAGTAAAAAAAAAAATGTTTATAAAGATCAATATTTGATGCTTAAAACTATTTTGCCTTGCATATTTTTTAGTACTAAAATCGATATATAGTGAATTAGAATTCACTGTTTATTGGTTTAGTTTTATTAGTATTGTTATTTAATATTAAATTTTAACTTTTAACTATTGTTATTTATTGTAAAAAATTATTAATAATAATTAGATGTTAGTATTTTACTATGAATTTATTATAAAATTTTAATTTCTAATTAAATATTTAATATTTATTTACAAATAATTGATTATTAATTTATGAAATAATTTTTAATTTTTAATTGAAAGGAATAATTTCGTACTCTAATTTAGTTATTAATTTTTATTCTTTAATAACGGCCATCAATTATTGTATGTTAATATTTAACTTTTATTATTTAGAAGTGTTTATTTAATATTATATTTTATTGATTATTAATTATGATCATTATAACTAATTATAAATTAATATTTACTTTTAACTTTTAGATTTTATTCAGTATTAAATTTTAATATTTTTTTGGCAAGATCGACAGAGTTTTGAATGGTCCCCTACCATTTATTATTAATATATCAAACAAGAGTACATTGGAACAAAACCAAAAAACAAAACAAAAAGAAAACTAAGGCACAAGGCATATCAACCACAGGAAGCACGTAGACAAAACACAAAACAAGGCAATAAAAAAACCAAATGGCAGAAACAAGACATCATGTGATTCCAACATTAACACTGTCTTAAAGGATTTCATTGTTGATCAAGTTCCATTCCATTTGATTATCATCATGAACAATGCTCCCACGAAGAAGAAGCAGTATATTGTTCCAATGCCCTTTAACAATCCGAGATTCAAAGAAAATATGAGAAGCATTTTCAGGTTCAATGGTATAGAAGAGGTAGTAGATTTAAATATCCATTCCAACAATGACGAGTTTAACCCTTGCTGACAGCGCATTGTATAAGACCTTCCAAAGCATATGGTTCTCTTTGGAATTATTGTCATTATTCCACGTCGAATTGTACCACCTACAAACGTTCATATCTTTAACTCTGTGAAGAACATTATACATTAGTTTAATTCAGAAATTCTCACATGACCAATTCTAAATTATCACTTCAGCCGTGGCATCTTAAAAGGTTGTTTGTCTAATCTTGCTCATAGAAGAAAAACTGTTTGGTTGGAGGAGTTGGGTAGCCGAAGACTTCTCCCTAGAGCAATGCTAGCATCCGTATCATTCCTACAAATACCAGATTGAGAAATTTAAAGAGGCATTATGTGACGGCCCGCCCCGCACCAGCCGACATTTCCAATGAAAGTACGTTGTGCCAATGTCCAACCAGCACGGGATGGTCGTCAAAGAAAGGAAAGAAGGAAATTTGAACTAACAAGGAACCTGTATTATATCTCACAGCGCATGGAATAAAATATAACAATAACATAACTTGACATAAAACAAGCGAGATAGTGCATAAGCTGAAAATTTAAACCATCATAGCAGCGGAAAATCCAAATACAGCTTATGTTCCACATCATCGTTATTACAACGTTTAAAAAAAACTTTCTCTAAAGCAAAATAAGGAAGGTACACTACTAATGCCCAAAGTAGTGACCAGCAGCGACACAGGGAGAATATATAGAGAATAGTACGTGTAAGCCTCCTGCTAATCTTTGGACAACTACTCGTGCACAACCAGTTAACCTGTCTCTAGTCTGCCCGTTTAAGAGCACCCAGAGTAATAAGAAGAGACATAAAACTCTGGGTCAGACAAAAGTCTGGTATGACCGATAACCAGCAAAACAGAACAATAACAGGTATACTAAACCATACCTGAACTTGGACCTGCAACCAAAGAGTTAGCACAACAAGATGTACAATACTCTAAGGTGACACTAACATATGGTGTAAGATACGGGGGTGGGGGTGTGCATGTCATAATGATGGAAAACAATCAAGCATAGCAACCATCCACACATCTCTCACTCAGTGCGTAAAGCATACGATATCCACCACTTTGATCACCCAAATCCTTGCTATGATCACTCTGCCCCATTTAGTCATGTCGACTTCACTCCACTGATCCATAGCCACTAGTCCTTGCTTTGTCCACTCTACCCCATGAAGTCATAACGACTCCACTGCACTGGCTCATAGCCATTCCACGATCACTCTGCCCCATGGAGTAATAACTACCCCACTGCACTGATACGTAGCCTAACATCCGTCTTGGTGGTGAATCAAAGCTATGGACGTCGATAACCCCTTAGCACACGTCCCTCTGCAAAGCCCAATCATAAAGTTGACTCACTGGTTCCCAACTGGATCCTGAGTACAATCTTCCCATTTAAACTACCTTTGCGTCTCGGGTTTTGGTCATTATCATCTCGTTCGTACTTCAGTTCCATTCAACTCATTCGCTGTCCAGAGTTGAAGATCGGTTCGTGGATCGCCCTCCTGTCCTCAGCTCGTGATGATCCTACACTCGTGACCCATGGCTCGTGACACCACATTCGGATCATAGGACCCTCTGGTTCATGATAATGGATGCTCCACGGATCGTGGTTCCCTGTTTGGCTTAGCTCGTGATCTGTTGTTGGTGACATGCTTGGCTCGTGAGGCTATCTCACGAATAGAGGGCTCGGGTCGTGATGGCTCTCCACGATCGGGTCGGGTCGTGATAGCTCTCCACGGTCGGGTCGGGTCGTGATAGCTCTCCACGGTCGGGTCGGGTCGTGATAGCTCTCCACGGTTGGGTCGTGTCATGAGCTTCAGGTGCGAGCAGTCCTCCAGCTGGTGGTCTTCACATTCATGATCGGGTCGGATCGGATAAGGGGGGCGATCCGATCCGGCTCTGGGTCATTTCCTACAACTTTTCCTACGACTGTTTTACGCCATACAATGGCGTTTTCGACTATTCTAACTGTTCTAATCAATCACAAAGCATACCATACAGTCATGGCAACATATAGAGTTGACCACAAACATCAAAACAACAATTTGATATGTCAAAATGGATCAAATCTACCCAAAACCCATATTTTCCCTTTAAGCATATTTAACATAACTAATGATAGGATTAACAAAACTTAACCAAATTAACTCAAACATCTTATAGAGGCTTAAAATCATATTTAAGAATTTTTAAACATTTTTCCATATTTTTGACAAGCATAATTTCGTTAATTAACACTAATCACCCTAAGTAACTGTAATTAGTGTAAAAACAATGTTAATCACTCACCTTTGCCACAATTAAAACTTTCAGAACTGAAACTCCTTAGATTTTGACGAATACCTATGTCTAACAGCAGCTCTAACTCTGAAATGGTGCTATTTCTCCTTGATTTGATGTTGCTAAGCTTAATCCTTGATTAGAGAGCGATTTGGGATGAAATTAGAAGGTGGAGGTCATTGTTAGGGTTTCTAAGAGGTAGTGGCGGCTAGAAAACTGAAATAGAATGAAAACCTAACTCATTTCACCCTCATCATAACCCTAATCCCGAAATCGGTTATGGGCCCATTCACTAATCAACTCATTTGGCCTGGTTAAGCAGTTTTTCACCTTCTAAACCTTATTTCGTCCATATCTCCCAAACGGTAAGTCCATTTTTTCACATATGACCACTCTACGGAAAGGTAAACCATCATCCAGATCTAATGGAAGTGGTTTCAGGTCAAAATCCCTTACCAATCAAAAGCTATGGCCAAAACAAGATCAACTAGGGGCAAAACGGTCATTTAAAAATTGGAAAAAATCACGAACATGGGAAATGACCCCAATAGTCGTCTCCCAAAGTTACATAACCATACGACTTCGTATGTGAAAGAAATAAATATTCTACGATACTTCGATGCGTAGAATGCGGGTCGTTACATTCTCTCCCCCCCCCCCCCCCACCCTCCCCCTTTAGAAATTTCGCCCCCGAAATTCCTTAACTAATAAACAAGCAAAGGATCCTGCATGCCTACCAACCATTCACAACAATCAAACATACAAAAACAAACAAGTCTATCCTAGCATGTGGAAACTAAGTCGCAATTAAAATCTTACCAGGCAAAGAGTTCTGGATATGTCCTCCTCGTATTCTCCTCTATTTCCCAAGTATAGTCTTTCTCATTCTCGCCCCACTGAACTTTGACTAGATCCACCGCTTTCCTTCGAATTTACTTCATATCGTGCTCAACAATACGAATCGGCTTGCGGTTCCCTACCGCCTCGGGTTCTACTTCGATATCATCTAACTGATCAGGTGAAATAGTCATATCGGGGTCGTGCACGAATTTCCTTAACTGGGAAACATGAAATACGTTATGGACTCTTGCCATCTTTTCTGGTAATTCAACTTTATATGCCAAATTCCCAATTTGCTCGAGAATTGGGAATGGACCAACAAATCTTGGTGTTAACTTGCCTCTCCTACCAAATGGTATCACGCTCTTTAATGGAGAAATCTTGACAAAACCAAGTCACCAATGGAGAATTTTAAGTCTTTCCTCCTCTTATCAGCATAACTCTTTTGCCTATCTTGGGCAGCCATCATTCGTTGTCGGATAACTTTGATCTTATCTAAGGTTTCTCTTATCACATCTGGCCCAAGCACAAATTTCTCACTGGTTACTAACCAACATGACGGTGAGTTGCACGGTCTTCCGTACAAAGCTTCATATAGAGCCATACCAATACTGGATTGATAACTATTATTATATGCAAACTCTACTAGATGCAAATGGTCATCCCATGATCCACCAAAATCCAATATACAAGCTCTCAAGAGATCTTCTAATACTCGATTCACCCTCTTTGTCTGACCGTCAGTTTGAGGATGATACGCGGTACTGAGGTGTAGTTCTGACCCTAGAGCCTCTTGTAAGCTCTTCCAAAACCCACTAGTAAACAACGGGTTTCGGTCACTCACAATGCTTTTAGGTACTCCATGAAATCTCACTACCCATTTCATATATAGTTCTGCTAAATTAGCTGTCATTCTATTCGACTTGACGGGTATAAACCTTGCACTCTTATTCAATCAGTCCACAATCACCCTAATGCTATCATGGCCCGATCTAGTTCTTGGTAACCCATCAATGAAATCCATTTAGACTTTTTCCCATTTCCATTCTGGGATTTCTAATGGTTGCAACAAACCACTAGGCTTCTTTTGCTCAGCTTTAACTAGCTGGCAGTTCATGCATTTGGATATAAACTTCCCAATGTCTCTTTTCATCCCTTCCCTGTAGTAGGTCTGCTTCATGTCTCGATACATTTTGTTACCACTTGGATGTATAGTCAGTTTTGAGTGATGACATTCTCTAAGCACTTCATCTCTCAATCCCTTGACATTGGGCACAACTAGTCTTTCATTCTTTCTAAGCCATCCATCTTGATCAAGCCCATACTTGTCCATCTCCCGATCGATACCCATCTCTAACTTGGAGATGATTTCCAATAAGTTAGGATCGTCCCTCTGACTGGAACCAATCCGCTCAATCAAAGTGGGTCTGATCGTCAAACTTGCTAATACTTCTGGATCCAATTCGCACTTTGGTCTGAAATCATACCCAGCGATGTACTCCAGTTGCTTCCATTCTAGAAACATAGCCCCTAAACTGGCATATCTTCTACTCAATGCATCAGCTACCGCATTGCTCTTTCCTGGTGTATATACGATATCGAAATCGTAGGAAGTCAAGAATTCCAACCATCTTTGCTGTCGGAGATTTAGGTCCTTCTGAGAGAAAAGATACTTTAACGATTTATGATCAGTGAACAACTCGAATCTTTCTCCCACAAGATAATATCTCCACATCTTCAATGCGAACACGATCGCTGCCAATTCCAAATCATGGGTAGGATACCTTTTCTCATGCGGTTTCAGTTGCCGACTAGCATAAGATACAACTCTACCTCCTTGCATCAATACAGCACCTAGCCCGGTACCACATGCATCTGTGTATACCGTCATCTCTTCATTCCCCATAGGAATGACTAACACTGGTGCACATGTCAACTTTTCCTTTAGACTCTTGAATGCATTCTCGCACATTTCATCCCAGATGAAAGCTTGATTCTTCTTGATCAATTAAGTCAACGGTGCTGCTATCTTGGATAAATCTTGGATAAACTTACGATAATATCCAGCCAATCCCAAGAAACTTCTTACGTTTGTTGCATTCTTGGGCGTAGACCAATCCTGTACTGTAGCTACCTTCGCAGGGTCCACGGCAATACCATTCTCTAAAACAACATGGCCCAAGAATCTCACTTCCCTCCTCCAGAAGTGACAATTAGAAAACTTTGCTTTCAATTGGTGTTTTCTCAACACCTCAATCACTATCTTCAAGTGTTCCTTGTGTTCTTCCTCTGTCCTCGAATAAACCAAGATATCGTCTACAAACACAAGAACAAACTTATTCAACTGATCTTTGAATACCCTATTCATAAGATCCACAAAATATGCTGGTGCATTGGTCAACCCGAATGGCATGACCAACCACTCATAAAATCCATACGGCGTCCGAAATGTCGTTTTAGCTATACTCTCAACTTCCACTCTAAGCTGATGAAAACATGTCGCGAGATCCAACTGGGATAACACTCTCGCGTCACTCAACTGATCAAACAAATCATCTATCCGCAGTAGAGGATACTTATTCTTCCTCGTCACTTTATTCAACTCGTGGTAGTCCACACATAATCGAAGGGAACCATCTGCCTTGGTAGCAAACATAACTGGTACTCCCCACTCGGGGACACTTCTTCTGGTAAATCCCTTCTTCAAAAGATCGCTTACTTGCACCCCGATCTCTCGCTGCTCCCTTGGTGCCATACGACGAAGTGGCATCACTATAGGCCTGACATCTTTCACTAAATCAATATGAAACTCAATCTCTCGGTGTGGTGGATGTCCGGTCACTTCCTCGAAGACGTCCGGATACTGGCCAGCCATGGGCACATCTGACAACTCATCATGCGGGATGTCGAGGGAATTTAGAAAACTAGCCATTACCCTATCACTAGATAGACCACCCAACATTACCCTCCGCCCATCATCCACTCTAACTGTCACCAAAAAGCCCTCACAGTCTACCACCACCCCGTATCTTTGGAGCCAATCGACTCCGAAAATAATGCCAAACCCAGTAAAGCCCGAAACAAAGCAATCACAAGAAAACATACATCCATGACTCGATAAGACCACATTATGACAAATCATGCTAAGGCTAATCGAACCACCTATCGGGTTCATCACTGCTAAAGGTCTATCGACTATCTCGGGTTCCAATCCCAACCTATCTACCAGGTCACTAGATATGAAGGAACGGAAAGCTCCGGTATCAAAAAATACTCGAACAGGAATATCATAAACAGAAAGCATACCTTGAATGACGATATTTCTTCCTTTCTCCGCCGTAGTCGGGGCATTCGACGAAGAAGGAACATCATTGATAGCATATGCTTTCACAATCTGCTTTTCTTTAGGGGGTTGCGGACACTTATCCTTGTGATGTCCCACTTGGCCGCAGTTGAAGCACTTCCTGTCTGCTGGCTTTGCTCGACATTCTTTAGCATAATGGCCCTTCTTGGTCTAATTCTGCTTTCTCTTGTTCTGAGAACCATTCTTGCCTCCACCGCTTGCTTGCGGTTTTGGCTCCTCTGCAAATGCAACCTCAGTCGTCGACTTAGGGTAAAGACTCTCTGACCTCAATGCTTTCCCCATAATCGATTCAAATGTCTCATCGATGTGGTTAATAAGCCTTTCCCCTAAGTATCCATCCAAACCATTTATGAACTTCTCGTTCTTCTTCTCGACAGTATCGATAAGGGATAATCCATACTACGATAAAGTATCGAACTCTGCAATGTACTCTAAGACAACCCTACCATTCTGATTAAGCTCCAGAAATTTCCTAAACAACTCTGATTTCTGAGCAGCTGGGATAAACTTATCACTGAATCGGGCCTTAAACTGATCCCATGTAACTTGATCCTCTGGAGTAGCTACCTTAATAGCATTCCACCAATTCATCGCCCGTCCTTGCAGTTGACGGGATGCTATCTTTCTCTTCATCGCATCCTCGATACCTAAGTCTTCGAAGATATGCTCGCAGCTATCCAACCAATCCTGAACTTCTGTAGCTGATTACGTTCCGTGGAACGACTTCCCACCAGGCTAGTGTAATCCTTGCATAGCTTGGAGAAATCGGCCCTAGGCGCCTGCACCGCTGCACCACCACCATATGCAGCATTAGGAGCTGCCCTCTGAACATCCCTATGCATCTCTCTCATGAGGTCAGTGAACAACATCCTCATATCAGGAGCATTCCCATTATTAGCTCCTCTACCAATACCCCTCGTATATCGGCTAATCATTCAATCTGTAAGGAGAAAACGATTAACCATCTCTTTAGTGGTGCCAGCGCAATGCAACTTCATCCTTAAATATACTAATAGTATATATATATATCTTTTGAAAACCAAAATATCACAAATACGCGCTCTCATATACGTACTATCTCTCTCTGTTGTCTTTCCCGAGGTTAACTACGCAACCGAGGTCTGATACCAATTGTGACGGCCCGCCCCGCACCAGCCAACATTTCCAATGAAAGTACGTTGTGCCAATGTCCAACCAGCACGGGACGGTCGTCCAAGAAAGGAAAGAAGGAAATTTGAACTAACAAGGAACCTATATTATATCTCATAGTGCATGGAATAAAATATAATAAAAACATAATTTGACATAAAACAGGCGAGACAGTGCATAAGCTGAAAACTTAAACCATCGTAGCAGCGAAAAATCCAAATACAGCTTATGTTCCACATCATCGTTATT
Source organism: Allium sativum (assembly GCA_030737875.1). Classification (NCBI taxonomy): domain Eukaryota; kingdom Viridiplantae; phylum Streptophyta; class Magnoliopsida; order Asparagales; family Amaryllidaceae; genus Allium; species Allium sativum. The sequence goes on from CM060912.1 coordinate 744,704,606, forward strand.
ACAACGTTTAAAAAAACTATCTCTAAAGCAAAATAAGGAAGGTACAATACTAATGCCCAAAGTAGTGACCAGCAGCGACACAGGGAGAATATATAGAGAATAGTATGTGTAAGCCTCCTGCTCGTCTCCGGACAGCTAATCGTGCACAACCAATTAACCTATCTCTAGTCTGCCCGTTTAAGAGCACCCAGAGTAATAAGAAGAGACATAAAACTCTGGGTCAGACAAAAGTCTGGTATGAGTGATAAGAAGTAAAACAGAACAATAACAGGTATACTAAACCATACCTGAACCTGGACCTGCAACCAAAGAGTTAGCACAACAAGATGTACAATACTCTAAGGTGACACTAACATATGGTGTAAGATACGGGGGTGGGAGTGTGCATGTCATAATGATGGAAAACAATCAAGCATAGCAACCATCCTCACATCTCTCACTCAGTGCATAAAGCATACAATATCCACCACTTTGATCACCCAAATCCTTGCTATGATCACTCTGCCCCATGGAGTCATGGCGACTCCACTGCACTGATCCATAGCCACTAGTCCTTGCTATGTCCACTCTTCCCCATGAAGTCATAACGACTACACTGCACTGGCTCATAGACATTCTATGATCACTCTACTCCATGGAGTAATAACTACCCCACTGCACTGATACGTAGCCTAACATCCGTCTTGGTGGTGAATCAAAGTTATGGACGTTGATAACCCCTTAGCACATGTCCCGCAGCAAAGCCCAATCATGAAGTTGACTCATTGGTTCCCAACTGGATCCTGAGTACAATCTTACCATTTGGACTACCTTTGCGTCTCGGGTTTTGGTCATTATCATTCCGTTCGTACTTCAGTTCCATTCAGCTCATTCGCTGTCCAGACTTGAAGATCGGTTCGTGGATCGCCCTCCTGTCCTTGGCTCGTGATGATGCTACACTCGTGACCTATGGCTCGTGACACCACATTCGGATCGTGGCACCCTCTGGTACGTGATAATGGATGCTCCACGGATCGTGGTTCCCTGTTTGGCTTGGCTCGTGATCTGTTGTTGGTGACATGCTTGGCTCGTGAGGCCCTCTCACGAATGGAGGGCTCAGGTCGTAATGGCTCTCCACGGTCGGGTCGGGTCGTGATAGCTCTCCATGGTCGGGTCGGGTCATGAGCTTCAGGTGCGAGCAGTCCTCCAGCTCGTGGTCTTCACATTCACGATCGGGTCGGTTCGGATAAGGGGGGTGGCGATCCGATCCGGCTCTGGGTCATTTTCTGCAACTTTTCCTGCGATTGATTTACGCCATACGGCGGCGTTTTCGACTATTTTAACTGTTCTAATCAATCACAAAGCATACCATACAGTCAAAGCAACATATAGAATTGACCACAAACACCAAAACGACAATTTGATATGTCAAAATGGATCAAATCTACCTAAAACCCATATTTTCCCCTTAAGCATGTTTAACGATAACTAATGATAGGATTAACAAAACTTAACCAAATTAACTCAAACTTCTAACAGAGGCTTAAAATAATATTTAAGAATTTCTAAACATTTTTCTATATTTTTGATACGCATAATTTCGTTAATTAACACTAATCACCCTAAATAACTGTAGTTAGTGTAAAAACAATGCTAATCACTCACCTTTGCCACAATTAAAACTTTCAGAACTGAAACTACTCTGATTTGGGCGAATACCAATGTTTAATAGCAGCTCTAACTTTGAAATGGTGCTATTTCTCTTTGATTTGATGTTGCTAAGCTTAATCCTTGATTAGAGAGCGATTTGGGATGAAATTAGAAGGTGGAGGCCATTGTTAGGGTTTCTAAGAGGTAAATGGCGGCTAGAAAATTGAAATAGAATGAAAATCTAACTCATTTCAGCCTCCTCATAACCCTAATCCCGAAATGGATTATGGGCCCATTCACTAATCACCTCATTTGGCCCGGTTAAGCAGTTTTTCACCTTCTAAACCTTATTTCGTCCATATCTCCCAAACGGTAAGTCCGTTTTTCACATATGACCACTCTACGGAAAGGTAAACCATCATCCGGATCTAATGAAAGTTGTTTTAGGTCAAAATTCCTTACCAATCAAAAGTTATGACCAAAACAAGATCAGCTAGGGTCAAAACGGTTATTTAAAAATAGGCAAAAATCATGAACATGAGAAATGACCCCAATAGTCATCTCCAAAAGTTACATGGCTATACGACTTTGTATGCGAAAGAAATAAATATTCTACGAGCATTCGATGCGTAGAATGCGGGTCGTTACACATTAGCTGGTATTTAACAATATATCCAAACTCAAGCCAAGAATCATCCCAGAAGGTAGCCTTGATATTGGTGGTAAGTTAACTTTAATTGAAGGAAGGATGCAATCTCGCAATTTGAAGATGCTTCTACACATCCAACTGATACTCTGTAGGGGAGTCATATTCCAGAAACACTTATCGGGAGTTATATTATTGTTGGCCCATTTGACTTAAGCATTGTCCCTATTGTTTAAAATATTGTCTATGTGCCTAACAAAGGCTTCCTTATTCCAGATAAATATATTGTAAAATCCAAGATCATCGTACCTTATTGGTTTTTCCACTTTAATAAAGGAGGTGGGAACCATGTATCTAGAGTGGATATTTCCTTTCTATAGGAATTTCATAAAAGTAGATCTAGTCATACCTATGAGCTTGGTAGGAAGAATGAACATGCGAGCTCAGTAAATTTGCATGGAGAAAATTACAGATTTGATCAAAATTAATCTACCAGCTTGACTCAAGAATTTTAAGGACCAACATTCAAGCTTAGCCATGATTTTTTTTCATAAAGAGAAAAATGTTGTTTAGTTGTTATTCTGAAAGAGACAAGCGACAACCCAAGGTACGTAGAAGTTGAATTACAAACCTTCAGCCCAGTGAAAGAGTTGATCCTATTGATATGATCATCACTATCTCCAGCAATTAAAATTTCGGATTTATCAAGAATAATTTATAGGCCAGCCATAACATAAAAGTCATTTAATGTTTTCATGATATTCTACAGAGTTTTATGGTATGGTTTAAAGAACAATATCAAGTCATCAACGAATAAAGTACGGCCCCATCGTGTCAGTCTGGTTTGGCACCACCTTGAACGTGGTGGTGTCTAGCCCGGACATGGCCAAGGAGGTGCTCAAAACAAATGACCACCTTCTCAGTGACAGGCCTAGGAACAGAGTTACGGCCTGGTTCAGTAGGGATGGGATGGACCTGATTTGGGTTGACTACGGCCCCCACTATGTTAAGCTTAGGAAGATCTGTAATTTAGAGCTTTTTTCTACTAAAAGGTTGGAGGCTTTGTGGCCAGTCAGGGAGGAGGAAGTCACTGCTATGGTTCAATCCATTTTTAAAACCTGTACCACTCCACAAGGTTTTCTTCTTTCTTTCTTCTTTAATTCCACGTATAAGCTTGTAATAAAGTGATGGTAAGGTCACTGACTTTATGATTACTAATACAACCCAAAATTTAGTAGTTTTGGGTGTAAAAATTGTTTTGTATGCTACTGTAAGCATCTGAAAAATGACTTCTGCCTCTCATAATAACTGGCCACCATATAAATTTAACTGTATTTTAAACAAATATTATGTTGTATTAAAAACAAAGTATCAGTTCTTCTTTCTCTCCACTTTCATGTGTCAAGCTAATTGCAGTAAATATATATGTATAATTATGTGTTCCATGAATGATTTATATCATGGTTATGGTTGAGACTTGAGATAAAAGTTATCCAGTAGGAAATATCATGACACTGTGGTACCAAGATTATAAATTGACAGGTGATGTCCCAGAAATTATCTTCGGACTATTACTTTACAAAATGATAAATATTGATTGCTGCTTTTATAACCACGCATCTCGTGCCCTGTTCTAAACTCTTTGGTCCCATCCAAGAATTGCTTTCCGATGATAATCCGCCTTTGTATCCGGAAACTACTGTTAAGGACTATACGCTCTACTGCAATGATAGAGGGCTTGGTGGGAAGCCTGCATTGACCTATTTCAAGCTGTGATAACTACAATTTCATGCGAGTTATGATGTTATGTGATAATAATGTTAATGATATAGTCGAATTTAAGTGTTACAGAAAATAGCATGAAAAAAGAAAGCCGGAGTCCTATCAAAAAATGAACTGAGAGCTTGCAGCCATGGCTGCCAACCCTAATTCCTTCTTGAATCCAATTTTCGACGACAATCCCAATTCCAAGGTGGGATCTCCTTCCTTCCCCCTCATCTCCTCTCCTTCTCCACAACTTCCTCATTCCACTCCTGATTTCTTAGTGGATGAGGAGGGATTCACTAAAGTTGTTAATCGCAAAAAAGGATCAGAATCCATACAAAATCAAAATGTCCCTATTCATGTGAAGAAAGGGAAAGGGTCAACGAATGAGTACCCGTTAAAAGCAAGGCAGAAGCCATATCCTCCTTCTAATAGAGCACGGCAGCAGCCAAGAAGTCAACCAAGAATGTCTCAAGATCCGAATAAAAACCCGATTGGTCCGTCTCAAGAACTTCCTCAGGTATATAAAAATAATATAGGTAATAATCTAAAGGCTTCATCTTGGGCGGATCTGATAAAGAAAGGTAATCAAGATACAGAATTCGACTTGAGTTTCATTCCTCCGACTGAAACAATCGGAGAAGATAAAATAGTTGTGGCTTCTGAGGCAGCCGGTATTTGTACAGAAAGTAAATGGGCTATGTCTGTCGTAGCTTATGTGTTTGGAAAATGACCGGCATATCATTACTTCATGAACTATGTTGCCCGAACATGGAACCCTAGTGGTTCTTTTGAGATTTTTACAAGGGAAAACGGGTTCTTTATCATAAGATTTACGAATGCTGAAGACAGAGAGAAGCTTCTACAAGGAGGACAGTATTTTATTAATGGGAAATTGATTATATTAAAGAAATGGTCTAAAAAAACAGTTCTTGATCGGGACATCTTGAGCACTATGCCCATATGGATCCGTCTTCCTGAACTGAATCTACGACAATGGGACAAAGAAATTTTAAGTGCCATAGGGAGTCTCGTTGGAATCCCATTGAAAATGGATGCGCAAACAGCGAAGGAAACTCGTCTGAGTTACGCTCGCTTACTTGTTGAAATAAATGCAGATGCTGAATTACCTAGTGAAGCCTCGATTTACTTGCATGATGGGGAACATATCTCTCAACAAATTACTTATGAACAAATACCAGATCGTTGTAAAATTTGCAAGATCTTTGGTCACTCTACCGATGGCTGTTTTAGCAACAAAGATCAGAGCGAGCAACCAAATGAAAATGCAAACCGTGAAAATAGTATCGATGTTAATAAAGAATCTCATTTAGGTAATAGTAACATCAACACGACAACATCAGATAGGGGTTCATTAATTCCTGAGAGTATCATCATTAACCCCTCGCAATCTTACATGGAGAACACTGAAGATGACATGAACATAGATGCCTCCAATCTACATTCGATTGAAGGTAAAAATACTCAAGGTCAAATTGCACAACGAGCTCAGTCAACTGCAGCACCTTCAAAGGAACTGCAGGTTGCAGAATCTCCAAATAAGAAAGTGGGAATCAATTCTGAAATTCCCACAAGTGCAGAGGGGATTAACACTTCAGATAATAACATAAACAAAGCAGAAGAGGGATCTTATTCTAAACAGGTCATTGAGCCCACCCCCCCTTCGATGGACTCAAGCATTATTACAAATTTATCAAATAATTATGAAAAGCCTATTGGAAATTTCTGCAATGATCTTCTTGCTGTTGATCCCATTTATACTAATGTAGCGCTATTAGCTAATGGCCTTGTCCCCTCTAGATCAGCAATCACTCTAGAAAACATACAGGAGGCAGTAAACCAGACAATAGCAGCTGCTAAACCCTCCAGGCCTGTCTCACCTGTACCAAAGAAGAAAAAAGGCAGAACCAAAAGTATAACAGACATAGTCACAGTAGAGGAAACAGAAGAGGACAAAGATCATGATTTCAGAAAGAAATGTATCAGTAGGAATGCTAAATGGGATAAGCAATTAAAACCTACTGATAAATGCAGCTACAAAAAAAGTGGTAAGTAGGTGGGAGTAAAGGTGGACAGCAAAAAGCACAACAGTCCTCCTTAGGTAAGAGGTATCCCTCATTATTTTTATTATTATAATCATAATGGATATCATTACTTGGAACATTAGGGGATTAAACTCCCCAGAAAGGCAGCTTGATTTAGTTGACTTTTTAGGTAATTACAAACCTAGTATAATAGGTTTGATTGAGCATAAGCTCAGTGATCAAAAGATTGATGATTTGCATAAAAAGTTATTTTCAAATTGGAGCATTATCAATAACAACTTGATGGGAGGAAATGGTAGGATTATGATTCTTCATAATCCTACCATATGGTCTCTCATCAGCTATTTTATTGACATGCAATACGTTCATTGTACTTTTAAAAATAAAGGAGGTTTATCTATAAAAATTACCTTTATTTATGCCTCCAATTTTGAGAATGACAGAATTATGCTCTGGAACTATATTGAGCAGTTCAGTAAGGTCATAAATAGCCCTTGGTTGCTTATTGGGGATTTTAATACTGTGTTTCATAATAGTGAAAAAAGGGGAGGCAACCCCATTCCTTTCTCTAAACTAGAAAGGATAGACTGCTTTATGTTGAAATCTGGATTAATAGAACCCCCCATAATGGGAAATAAATACACCTGGAAATCAGGTGAATTCAGGAATAGTCATTGTAAATTAGATAGGGTTCTATTTAACCAGCATTTCATTAACTTTTTTCCTAATGTGAACTGCAGTACACTGCCACAAAACTCTAGTGATCACACCCCTATACTAGTCACCATAAATTCAGTGAAAAATAACTTTGTTAACTCTCCATTTAGATTTGTGAACGGATGGGTTTTTGAGAATGATTATAAGGATGTGGTCTCTAGTTGTTTTGTTAACAGTATTTATGGCACAGCTCAGTATAAGTTCAATAAAACATTGCATTTGGCCAAGTCTAAGTTAAAAGCCTGGAACTCTTCTAGAATCAAAAATGACATCAAAAACATAAGAGAAGAATGTAGCAGGTTGCAGAAAGATTTAGATATCAATTATTCAGATAAGAGCAAGGCTGAGAATTTTTTTAATGCTCAAGCTAAGTTGGTTAATGCATTACACATTAGCTCTGTTAACCTTAAGCAGAAAGCAAAAGTTAATTGGCTAACAGCTGGTGATGAAGCAAGTAAGTTCTTTTATTCTAGAATGTCTAATAGGAAGAATAGGAATAATATTGGTAAGATTATTGACATCAAAGGAAAAATAATTAATGAAGCTTCCAACATTGAGATAGAGGCTATTAATTATTTTTCCTCCCTTTATAATTCTGAAAACCTTACCAGTACTTTTCCTAATATTGAATTTAAATATTTTGCTAATGACAATAGCACTGAAATTTTGCTTGCCCCTATTAGACAAGAGGAGATCAAAAATATTATCTTTAATGCTAACAATGATAAAAGTCCAGGTCCTGATGGGTTTGGAGCAAAGTTTTACAAAACACACTGGGATGAGATGCAACATATATTAAGTGATTCAATTAAGGAATTTTTTATTTCTGGCAAAATATTGAAGAATTCTAATCACACTTTTATCACACTGATCCCAAAAGTAGAGAACCCATCAGGACTTGATGAGTATAGGCCTATTGCCTGTTGCAATTTCATTTATAAAATCATTTCTTCTCTATTATGTAATAGATTAAAATGTTTTTTAAAGTTCATAATTTCTGAAAACCAGAGTGCTTTCATTCCTGGTAGATTAATATCTGAAAATTCTCTATTAGCTCATGAGCTTATTAGGAATTTTAATATGAAAAACAAAAACCTCATGTGCATTAAGATTGACCTCCATAAAGCTTTTGATAAAATTAATAGAAATTTTATCATTTATGTTATGCAGAAAATGGGATTTGATGTTAGATTTTGTGAGTTGATTAAAGAATGTATTTGTAATGTAACTTACTCTATTATGATTAATGGTTCCCCAAAAGGCTTCATCAATAGCAACAGAGGAATAAGGCAGGGTGACCCTTTGTCACCATACCTATTCTCTATTGTTATGGAATATTTCTCTATGCAAATGGAGCTAGAAGTACTTAAGGGAAACATTAAGCCTATTAATAGAGTAAAGCCTCACATTACACACCTTTTATATGAAGATGATATGCTTCTGTTCTTAAAAGCAGATAAAAGTAGTGTTATTGTTGTTCACAAAATATTAGACAATATGGAAAAATATGCTGGCCTTGCTGTTAATTTAAATAAAAGCAAGGTTTATTTCAGCAAAGGTGTTCTTATTAAGGATGAGATTTTAAATCTTCTGAAATTCAAAGAAGGTAATCTCCCTGTTAAGTATCTAGGACTACCACTAAGCATCAATCAGATTAATGACAAGGACTACATAAGACTGTTAGACATGATTCAAAATAAACTGGAGGGGTGGTCTGGTAAGCTTCTTTCTCTAGCTGGTAGGATGGAGTTAACACACACTGTCATCACTGCTATGGTTATTTATTGGGTCCAGTCTCACAACATTCCTAATAGTGTCATTGGAAAAATTGAAAAAATGTGCTCCAATTTTATTTGGAGAGGAAAATATCATAAAGTAGCATGGGACATAGTATGTAAACCTAAAAAATTTGGGGGACTTGGGCTTAGGAAAATTAATGATATTGCTGAAGTTAGTAAATATAAACTCTTTTGGAAATTTCTGGATGGTAAATCTCTTTGGTCTAGATGGATGAGAGCAAAATATTTAAATAATAATAAAAATTTCTGGACTGCTAGAGAAGAATTGCACCATTCATATGTTTGGAAAAATATTCTTGAATGCAGAGATATAGGTAGAAAATTTCTGCATAGAAAATTAAAAGATGGTAGTCAAACCAGCTTATGGTTTGATCCATGGATTAGTGGCAATTCACTAATCAACCTTCTGGGTTGGAATAATTTATATATATTAGGGGGGGTAAATGATAAAGTGCAGAGCATTATTTCTAATAACCGTTGGAGCTTTCATAATAACCCTGCTGCCAGTATTTTTAAAAACTCTATTTTGGGTATTCAAATAGATCAGGATTGTTATAAGGATCATTGGAATTGGAACTTGTGTTCCAACGATAAATTCTCTTTCAAAAAGGTGTGGGAGTTTTTACAAGGGAATGAAGTTGAGGCCAATTGGCATAAAATAATTTGGTGTAAATCAAATTGTCCTAAAATGGCTTATTGTGCTTATTTTGCTTTGTTAAATAAACTCCCAACTAGAGAAAAATGCTGTAAATGGTTTAAAAATTCTGAAAACCTTTGTCTTTTTTGTAAAAAGGAGGTTGAAAGCTCCAATCACTTATTTTTTGACTGTAGTTTTTCCCAGTACATCTGGTTTAATGCCAAATGCACTTTGGGTTTCAGTCACACTCATGCTACTCTGAACATAAGGGATAGTATTGAATATATATCAAAGTTTTCTAAGCCCAAGTCCTACAAATTCAATAGAGCATGTGTTTTACTAACTGCATCTGTTTATTATATTTGGAGAGAAAGAAATCAGAAACTTCATACTGGTAAGGAAACTACTTGCACCCAAATCTGGAACACTATTCTTCATGATAGTGATATTATCATGAAAAAAGCTAACAGATTTGGGAATGATAATATGCATAATCTTAAGTCTAATAAAGAAAATGCAGATGGTGATAAACAAGTTGAAGAATTTTTACTAAATGGCAAGCAGTTCTCCAATAAAAAGCTCTCAAGCCTCCACACTGGTGAAAGAAGTCCTTGTCATACAAATAGCTTCCAATACTGTAAAGGGAGGAACCACAGCATTATTGATAGTCATCCTCTAAATTTAAAAAATAGGAGCAATAATACCATGTCCTTAACTATTGCAGGAAGCAAAGAATTTCTTCACACCAGCAAAGATGCTTTGATTAGATCTGACGTCCTCACTGGGGTTTCCTATAACCCTGCAATCAATTATAATGTTAGAAAGGGAAGTAAACAATTTTCTGATTCAAGAGTGCGTGGTTTTTTGAACAATACACATAGTAATCAAATGTTTTTACCTGTGACAGAGCGTGGTTCCTCCGGCAGTGATCCAGATCTCGCAAAGCATCTAAATATGAAGAATTCAGATGAAAAGTTCAGATTTTTACATAGAATCGGGGATAATCACTACAAGAGCAAGTTGAACAACCGAATTTATCACTTATCTGTTTGGACTAAAGGAGAAAGCAGCTTTAACAGCTCGGAGAACAACAACAGAGAATTATTTGGACTAAAGAGAAGCTTTGGGAGCATGGAAAGTTCAGATCTTAAAGATATAAACTCTACAACTCACACAGAGCTTCTAGATCTGCCTTCGAGAAAGCATTATTCGCGTCAGGGACGTTTCAAAGTCGATTGTAAGTTAGATTCGAGCAATCATAGTGGGGATACCAACGAAGAGATGGTGTGGAAGCCGCCATGAAGTCATCGGACTTAATTTTCTCAGAGGAGCTGCCATTTACGAGTGTTTGTGAGATAAGAGAGAATTGATAATGTCAGCCAGGGTTTCAATCCCTCCGTTTTTTTGTTTGTTGGTCTGGGCTTGTACCAGTTTTCGTTTGGGCCTTGGGCCAAACTATGTTTTTTTTAACCTATTTCAAAAAAAAAAAAAATGTTAATGATATAGTCATGCTACGTGTGATCCCTGCTTTTTTTAATGTCATTCTTTGTGGGTTTTTTTTTTATGTGTTTATTTTCCTTTTCTCTTTCTCCACTACTTGTTCTGTGACCAAAGTAATAAAGGTATTCAACTCATTTTTCTAAATAATCTAAACTTTTTTTTTTTTTTTTTAATCTCAAATAAACATTTTGTATTTGTATGATGTGAACCATGCTATAATTAATTACAAGAAAGTACGATAAAATCAAACGCATAACCACTTGTATGTTGCTCATACGCTCTAACCAGCTAAAGAATGAATGTTTGTCATATATGAAAATATTACTGCTACTAGCCTACTGAAATCTACTTTTGTTCTTTAATATCAAACTTATTAAAATGCAGGTTTTCTTGTTTGTTATCTAGAAATAGTGGGATGTCTAGTAAATCTCTATTTTAATCTATTACTTAAACATAAACACAGGATCTCAACCGTAGTTACGTATGATGGATCTGGATTCCAATGTCTTAAAACATGTTATCAAGTAAAATGGATCATGAACGCCCGGCAACTCTCCGTTCTCTCACTTCCATCCTTGACAAACACATTTGCTTCAACATACTCGGTTTCCTCACTTTCCCTCGATAGTTAGGAAAATTAGAAATAAGCCCAAAATACACTATGGAGCCAGTGCGCAAAATGAAATCGACGTTTCAACAACAATACCATGCGTTCATCATTTTAATTAAGCTGTTGGTGTTTGTCCACAAATTACAAGCCCTATTTATTTAGTCCGTACCTTTTGGTATGGCAAAATTAGGTTATTTAGTCCCACCTTGTAAGTGAGCTCTAAGTGACGTATATGAATAAATATTTATTGTAAGTGATAAATGTTGGCACGTTACTGGCATAGGCAACTATTTTATGTGCATGGCATAAAACATAGTTTGTTGAACGTGAATTTTATCTGGACATATTTAACTGTGGTGGTTCTTCTATTCTTTCTTCTGTCATAGTTCTATTTATAAGTTACCTAGTCAACAAAATAATTAGCGGTTGATTGCGAAATTTCAACAATTACGCTGTTCATTCCTATTTATGCATATGGTATCTTATTCTTGCGTGCCATTTAACTCACCGACTTTGAATTTTTGCATTTGCATAGCAAATCATTTGCATTTGCATAGCAAATCATTTGCATAACAAAATAATTAGCGGTTGACTTTGAAATTTTGCATTTGCATTTGCATACCATCATTGTTCTTCTTTGGGTTAGTGTACTACTTCTACTTACCATAGTTATAATAACTTTTAAATATTAAATTTATTTAAGTACATGTGCAGGATATGATAACAGCTGGGATGGACACAACAGCTATCACTGTCGAGTGGGCTATGACAGAGATAGTAAAAAACCCGAGAATACAACTTAAGGTACTTATTATTCATTTATTCTTCATAAGGTCCCACATTATGTAAGCAAATAATATGATTGGGTATAAAATATGAAGGTACAAGAAGAGCTTGATAGAGTGGTAGGAGTAGATCGCATCATGGATGAAACAGACTTTGCTAAACTTCCTTACTTGCACTGTGTGGTTAATGAAGCTCTCAGATTGCATCCTCCTACTCCACTGATGCTCCCACATAAAGCCACAGATAAAACCAAAATAGGAGGTTATGACATTCCTAAAGGAACGATAATCCATGTTAATGCATAGGCCATTGCCCGCGACCCATTGTTATGGAAGGATCCATTAGAGTTTAGACCAGAAAGATTTGAGGAAGAAAATATAGATACTAAAGGGAATGATTTCAGAATTTTTCCATTTGGAGCTGGGCGTAGGGTCTTCCCTGGTGCACAACTACGCATTTTTTTGATTGCATCGATGTTGGGCCATTTGCTACATCATTTTGAATGGAAGCTTCCCGAAGGGATGAAGGCAAATGAAGTGGACATGAGCGAGGCTCCGGGGTTAGTGACTTACAAGAGTACGCCAATTCAGGCTGTTGCAGTGCCCAGGTTGGAGACGAACTTGTACAAAAGTGTAACATGCACTATATAGGTAGATTACTCAAAATATTGAGTTTGGTATATGAAAGTTTTAAATAAATGTCATCTCATCTTTTTAAACATGATTATTCGAGATCACCCATCCTCTTATTCCGATGTATATGTGTTTAAGATCTGTATTACTCAAAATCATGCATATGCAACATTATGAACATTTAAGACTTTCATATTTGGCTTTGTGAATATTTTAAATGTTAATAAACTTAGAGGAATTCATTATGTGTACAAAATCTCATGAAATTAAAAAATTGATGATACTTTCTTGGAAGTTCATGAAATTTATAAGTCTTATTAAAATGTTCATACCGTAAACCATAAAGGTCGAGGCTATGCTTATCTGAAAACTTTGAGGAATAACACCTTAAACTTTGTACATACCCGAGTCTATTCATATTTCTGAGTCCTTTTATGAGCATGATACATGGGATAAATACACATTTTTATTTTAGTGCCATGCTTATTCATAAACAGTTAAAGCTACATATCGAGACTGAAGTTTATATTCATGTCAATATTTTCAAAAGCCAAAAATGTGTGCGAAAGTATTAAAGAAAATCATTTTTTTGGAAACTCATATATTCACTCGAAATACAAAGTGTATTCAGCATTTCCAAAACTTGGTCAATAGTCTTAAATTGAGCAAGAATTTGTAAATTTTGCCTCAAAACAAGGATATTTTTAAAGCACATACACATGCAGACTTGGAAAATAGTGGGAGTGCTACTGCTGCATACATTACAAACTTCTGTTCATGCAAACTGAACCAATATATATAAAGGAATATGTGCACAAGTTCAAAAGCAATTTGACGCATTTTAAACACTCCAAGCAAGTAAAGGATCTTCATATAGTGGATTTTTATGTGTACTAAAATCAAATGAATCTTAAACTGGCGTCTGATCAAAACACAAGATCTAACATTTTAAAATTGCATATGCACATAGAGCCATAGATATCTCAAACTTCCAAAATATACCACGGAGAAACCTCTTTTATGCAAATATGCAGGGACTAGAACATATGAAGTTTTACATCATTACGTGTGTATATATCTATGTTTCCAAGATTCACCTGTATATGAAAAATTACTGTATTGCTGGGAATGCCTTTCTAGAATCTTATAGTTGACATTCAATCATAAATAGTTGTACAAGACTTGATTTTCATAAGAACTTATTTTCGATACAACTTTGAAATTGTATGCTTTTTAACTTGCATATGAAATTCCATTTCCATATTCCTTCAAAGTAACAACTTTATCAAAGTTATTATTAATTTAAAGTCTAGTTGTGCTTAGGATTATTACATCTACAAGCTAAAAACTTATCATATGCTGCAAAACGAAAATCGAAAGTTATATTAAAAGTCACTTATAATTAATATTCGTTGTTGAATACTATACAAGAAAATATTGATTTTGTAACAGAAATTTCCATCATAAATACGTCGCCATTATTGATTTAGTGACGGATTTTCGATGGATATGTGTAGTCGGCAATATTCAAGTCAGTAATTTAACATCTCTTTCACGATGAAAATTAGCGTGAATTCCCCGACCTTTTACCTAAATAAAAAATTCAATTCTAAAATAATTTGGTTGAAATTTATGGAGGAATATATATTTTCCTAGAATTTATTTTGTATACAAAGACAACGGTGAACCCTCGCTAAGTAGCAGGGAATTAGAGACAGATATTATTATAGATGTATATTTAATCCAACGGTATCTGCGGGCATTTCATCAATAAACCCTTACAAATTAGCAAGGGATTAATAATAGATATATTTAGATGCATGGGTGGATCCAGGCAAGAAGTTCAGTGGGGGCAAAAAACCTCAGGAGAAGGAGGGGGCCAAAATGAAACCAAATTTGGAATAAAGAAGAAATGAGAGAATATATTAGGATTTTCCGCCAGTTTGAGAAGAAGAGGAGTACAGATGCGGTGCTCAAATCTAATCCTATATTGCTCGAGATAAAGAAGAAAGGTAATAGGTTGGGAATTGCTCCAGTTTCAGCCATAAATCTTCTTCAAGAAGATGCTTCGGTAGAAGGAAAGTCAGGCATGTGGGTGTTCTTTGTTTTTTTCTTTGTTTTTGAACTGTGTGTAATGTGTTCTTATTCTTTTACATGTTTGAGGTGCTATTTGCTGTTTTGTATATATAATTAGTTGTATAAGCATTTATTTGTAATAAAGTACAAGGTTTTTCAGAGAAAAAAAAGTAGTTGCAGAAGACGGAAAGGAACGATGGAAAATGGTGTTAGAAGTTGCAAAGAGTGACATGGCTGGCAAAAATAGCTTTAAAAAAAATCTCAGTTGGGGCAGCTGCCCCCACTCGTACGTGGCTCCGCCAGTGTTTAGATGTATATTTAATCCAATGATATTTGCAGACAATCCGTTGCTAAACCCTTACAAAGTAGCAAGTATTGAATATATCTATATGTTTTTTTGTTTTACTACAGTAAAATATATGCATTGTTCAATAAATGTATTCATATATGTACTATTTTATTTTGCATATATAAATATTTTATTACACTATTAAATAATAATACACATTTCTATTTCTATCTGTTATACAATCACTACCAATACACTCATTTGTACACTCACTTCCTCACACCATACTCATACACTCATAAAATGTTCACACTCACACACTCTCACAGACTGGGCTAGGTGCACTAGGGAGGGTTTTACGACCTTGGTCGGTTTTCCTGCTAAACAAATTCATAAATAATAATATGGTATTTACTATGATACACTATGAATACTATAAGGTTTGAGCACGTATCACTATTACAGACACCTGCAAAGGTCAAGCCATGTGACTCAACTCGGTGCATTACTGGAGACCACAATCAAATTGACCTCAAAAAATTCAAATGACCGAGCACAACATACGACCTCAACAAACTCAAGTGCTCAATCAAAAGAACATGAACAAATGACCAAGCAAATCAAGTCAACCTCAACTATGGGGCACTTGAATATTTAGTGCATGTATAAGGGTGCTACTGCAACAAAGACCGCAAACAGATCCAACAACTCAAACAGAAGTGCAATAGTGTCTAGAAAGATCTAAGCCAGCAAAATTGGTGTACAGAATTTTCCTTGATCATTATAAGACACCGTGCAAAGCTTCTTCATAAATGACTTAATATTCTTGGAGAAATATAAAACCAATATATGTGTTTTCATTCCCATTGTAGATACACTCACAAATGTAAAAGGAGATTTCCTAAAACCGTGAACAAATTAATCATTGTTCTATTCTGTTACACATGCATGTATAGCGCACTACTGTTTACACTGGCTGGAAATAAATTCGTATGCGACACACAATAGGCTAGTATTGCCTAGCATGCACAATTTTTTTTCGTTGCACTTTCCTGGACCTATACTCACAAAATGTACATCAATATCAACTGTCAACAGCATTACAGAATGAACTTGAAGACCATTAAATCTTATCTCAAGTTGATCCATATTCTATAGTTATTTTTACATAACAATTATTTCAAATTAAAAAATAGTTATAAATCATCCCAAATTTAAATTGCCTTAACTTGTAATTTTAATTGCATTAACCCAAATTAACATTTTAACGTATGAATTATTTCAAGTTCATGGTAAGCCATAACTTGTAAGTACTTTGCTACCTTAAATGACAACATTTAATTATTAGTTGTAATATTTATGAGTGTTTTGCTCCATTTTCAAAGTACCTTGCCTATTGATGTATTTCTGTTAAACCAAATAAAAGGAGATTGCAATTACAAAACAAACGAACAAGATAGGTTAAAGACTCAAAGAAATCAAACGACACAGGACTTGTGTCCATAATTCGAGATTGAAATATCCCGAGAGATCAATTAAAGACTAACCTATTAAACAAACAAGACTAATTTATTAAACGAACAAGACTTGTTAATACTAATCTATTGAACGACACAAGACTTGTGTCCATAATTACAAAACAAACTAATAAGATAAGCCTATTTAAATATTCGAGACTGAAAGGAAAAAAAACTTTTACAAAACACTCAGTGATTAGTGACACCTCTAAGTAGTGATGCAGTTCGCAGCCTCAAGCCGCACTCTAGCATGATGATACGTGGTAAGACTAAAATAGTGTCACTCAATGACTCAGTAGCATTTTTAAGTTAAATCAAAGCGATCCATTGACACATCTAAGTAGTGTTGATAGAGTGGTCCATGGACATGATATTAATGATGTTACATCCATTGATGTTTAAAGAAGATCTTTAATAGAGAAAAGAATCCATATGGAGAAACATGGCACAAATGTTCAACATGCGGGTATTTGGACAGTAACATCCTCCTATATATAAAAAGTTCAATCTTTTATTCATTTATGCACATTCAAATAATAACATCCCACCTAAATAAAGGAAGATGAGAAAATATATTCATTTAGTGGAAATAAAACTTTGATTCCAAGAATTGTCAAGCTGCAACATGCAAGTAGAAATAAAAAATTAACTCAAACTAACTAAACAAAATCACATCTTTTAAACCAAATTGTAATCAAAATAGAATCGCACTAGAAGAAAAAACAAGTAGAAGAAAATATCAAATGGAAAGGCATAATCAGTACGCAACATCAGGTGCTTGTTCGCCATTATAATACAAACTGAGCTCCATTCATAAGAGGGATGTTGAGGTTGTCATTTTTTAGGAAAATACAATTGGGACCACTCAATCCAATCCCTAACACAGCGGAAAACAAGCTAGATAGTGCACAAACAACCAATCTATGAACAAACCAACCTCTACCGATTCAGATCAGATCATAAACACAAAACAAGCAATATAAATGAACAATAACAATAAACTAAATCACACCGAGATTTATAGTGGTTCCACTAACAATTTGTTAGTGTACATCCACTTTGAGAGAGGGCTTTTATTATCACCAAATCAGAAGAGTACAAGAGATTGATTACAATGATCCAACATTCAATAGAAAATATATGTTTGTTGAGATTAGAATTGAAGAAACAATTAGGATTGCCAAACCCTAATTAATAGAGGACCAAACCCTTGCTTTGATGGATTAACCAAAGTCTATCTTTCAAACCTGAGAAAATAGCTTATATACTTGTGTAGGAACCCAGGAAAAACGTCCACAAAGCCCCTTGCAACATCACAAATCAACCCTAGCTTTCCAAGTCCGAAATAAGCCCATGTTCTGTTTCATACATCTGAAATTTATTTAAGACATCATTTTAGACGTCTGAAACTGATCTCAACCCAAATACGAGCTCTGATTTGCGAACGGTCTTCTTATACACGAAGCTACATCCATCCTATTCAATTCTACCATATTTCATCGCAAAATTTAACACTCCATGTAGACACTGTAACTATCTCCAACACCAATTGTACCATACCACCATCTACATTCGATAGCACTAACTATCACCACTTCTACCTTCACTCAAGCTTGAATGTTTTCCCAATGAGTTCCGGCAAAGCCACCCCCATTGCACTTCATCAACGTGTTCACACAAAGCCCTCACCCGCTAATTAAGTGTTAAAAGCACCCAACTCAAAAAAAAAAAAAAAAAAAAAAAAAAAAAAAAAAAAACGTCTCAACTAAAGACTAAAGTACTTAGGAGTGTTAACTAGTACTTACATGAGGGTAGAACTCCGATCTTGCACCACTACTCTTCCTCATCAAAACAAAGCCCATACCTTACCTATGCCACCTAGTGGCACCTAGCACTCCTCCAAGCGAATTAAGTTTGAGAAATGCTCAAACTCCCCAACCGGCAACGTCTTAGTGAACATATCCTTCGTATTGTCATTTGTGTGCACTTTCCAAAGATATACTTACTTATCTTCATCCATGGCTACCAAAAACGACTCTCTCACTTCTATGTGCTTGTCCGTGAGCTAAACACCAAGTTCTCTGCCAAATGGATAACACTTTGGCTATCACACTGAAAATCAATGCTATCGTGTTCAAACCCCAAGTCACACAACAAAGAATTCAAATAGAGTGCCTCTTTTTCTGCCTCCACCGCGGCTATCAATTCCACTTTTGTAGTGGATAAAACGAATACGGTTTGCAATCTCGATCGGTCGTGCCACCAAGTGTTAAGATATCAAAAAGTTGAATTTCTTTGGTCCTTATTACCGGCATAGTCTGAATTACAATAACCAACAAAACTGCTACTCTTTTCCTAACTACCCCCAAAGACAAGTCCAAGAGATGTTGTACCTTTCAAGTATCTCAATATAAGCTTGACCTCTTCCGAATGAAATTTTCACGGACTAGCCATCAACTGGCTAACCACCCCAACGACATTTGCAATATCAATTCATGTACACACCATGTCATTCATCAAACTACCAACCGCACTTGCATATGGCACCATTGCCATATAAGCCTTATCTCTCTCCTCGATAGGCGATTCTTGACTCGAAAGCTTCACATGTAAAGGTAAAGGTGTATACAACGCTTTTGCATTCTCCATGCTAAACTGGTAAAACATTTTCTTTATGTACTCTTTTTGAATCAGTTTCAACTCAAAACGCATTCGGTCCCTTCTATTTCCATGCCTAAAACCTTCTTAGCTTCCCCAAGGTCATTCATTTTGAATTCCTCTTTCAGTCTCAGTTTTAACTTGTTGATTTCCGCCTTGTCCTTTGAAACTATGAGCATATCGTCCATGTACAACAGCAAATACATCCAAGAATCATTTCTCAACTTCTTGAAATGTAAATAAGCATCTTTGATACTTCGATGGAAGCCACTTTCAAGCATGAAATGATCGAACCTTTTGTACCATTGCCAAGGAGATTACTTCAACCCGTATAGCGATTTCTTTAACTTGCACACCAAGTTTGACTTACCATCTACCATAAACCCTTCTGGTTGCTCCACGTAGATGTCTTCATCCAAGTCACCATGCAAGAAGGTGGTTTTCTCATCAAGTTGCTCTCAACTCCAAGTCGTTAATATCAACTATAACAAGTAATATCCGGATAGGAGCATAACCGATGAGAATATCTCATCATACTCCTTTCCCTTTCTTTGTGCAAATCCCTTTGCCACTAGCCTAGCCATATATCTTCTGTCATCTTTCACCTTGTATATCCATTTGCACCCAATTGCCCGATTTCCTTTAGGAAGTGGAACCAACTCCCAAGTTTGGTTGTTCGTCAACGATTGCATTTCTTTCTCCCTGGCATAAATCCATTTGGAACTATCATTCAATTTCATGACGTCATTAAGGTCCATCAGTCCACCTTGGACTACATGAAGCGCATAGTCCAACCTATCACAAAAGATTAGGTAGTTCCAATCACCATACCTCTCAGGTGGCCTTATAGGACGATGGCCAACCCGAGTAACAATGTAACAGCCCCATTTTACGTATCGAAAGATCGTAGAATATTTTTCTTTTATTCCCTAAGAGTTAGATAATTCTCACATTTTGATATGTTGCTTATGGGGATGTGAGACATGTCCGTAACTTTTACAAATTTTGTTTGTGACCATTTTCCCCTGACAGCCCTGTACAGGGCATAACTTTTGACTAAGGTCGAATCAGAGGGTGATGCCTATTCCATTGGAAAGGAAATGATGATTGCCTTTCCGTAGAGTGGTTACATTAAAGATTTGGCTCAGCGATTTGGGAGAAATCGCTGTTTTAAGGTTTTTCAATTGGTTGTTCAGGTTTTGGGAGCCACAATGGGTTGATTTTGGAAGGTCCATTAGTGGGCTGGTGGAAACTATAAATAGATGCGAGAGAAATATGGGAAATGGTTAATTTCCCCATTATCTCAATTGGTGGCCTATGTTCCTCCTTCCTCTAACACCTTTCCACCATTAAAAATCAAAATATAAGGAGGGAAATCAAAGATCTACATCATTGGAGGCTAGATCTACATCATTTCAAGGGCAAATTCATCGGATCGAGGAGTTTGGTTCAAATTTCTCACTGTCCGGATTCATATTTCTATCATTTTAGCTTGTTTTGGAGAATTGGTGAGTGATATGCATCTCTCATATAGATTCAATGAAGTATATGAATGTTTGATCATGTTTTTCATCAAATTCAAATGTTTTATCGTAGATCTACACAATGATAAGTCCATTTTCATATGAATTACCCTTTGATCTAATTTAGCAAGTTTAAAACCGTCATATGTTTATGCAAGTTAGACCCATAATTTTGTTCAAATGATCATTTATCATGATTTTGGTAAAATTGCATAATTTTGGTGAAAATCGTCATATTCATGTTGTTGGTGGTTCCATAACATGCTTATGATTGTATTGGATGAGTTGGTTTCGTCGAATTTGTCGTTTGGCGAAGTTTTGGTCGAAATTGGAGTTGGATTGGGGCTGTACAATGGATCGATCGGTTAGGAAGGATCAGTTGTGGAGTGGCTTGGAGAACAAGCTAGGGGGAGGAACGATTGGTGCCCAGAGGATGCACCGATCGGTGGGTGTGTTCCGGAATGGGCAGATCGGTGGTGTCATGATCCAGGAGGTCGATAGGTGGTGTTGTGTTATAGGAGGCCGATCGGTGGTGTCGTGTTCTAGGAGGTCGATAGGTGGTGTTGTGTTCCAGGAGGCCGATCGGTGGTGTTGTGTCCCAGGAGGACGATTGGTGATGTCGTGTTCCTGGAGATCGATCGGTGGTGTTGTGTTCTAGGAGGGCCAATCGGTGGGTATTCCAGGGGGCCGATCAGTACTATATGGTGCTCCAGGTGGGGGCCGACCAACCGGTGTTCTGGGGAAGGTTTAATCGGTCAGTGCTTCAAGAAGATGGGTTGATCACATAGGGTTATTTCTGAAAAATTATATTTTTCGGGTTCGACCTAGATTTAAAGTAAAGAGATTGGAAAAAAAATTTCGGGGGCAACCCCCTGAACCCTAGCCGCAGCGCAGTGATGCAATTTGGCTCGGTGATGGTGCGACTTCGAAGTAAATTTAAGTAGGAAGGTTCGAAGTGTTGAAAGGTGTTCGTTGATCGGTGTAGAACAACGAATGAAGTGACAACTCAAAGGTCGTGAGTTGGTGAATAATGGTTGCTCGAGAAGGTTGCTTGAGCTATGAAAAGTCATCGGGTTGGATGACTAGAGATGCGAAAGCCGAGAGATTATCGTTGTCGTAAGTACTAGCAGGCTCAAAGCATGGATATGATAGGGGCACCTAAAAGACCGGTTGTAGGTCGAGTACCCTTGGTACCGTTGAAAGGCCTAGTTGTCAAGGTTGGACAAACATACGTATCGTTGAAAGGCGTATGGAGTTTATGCTAGAACTGGGGTTACCATTAGCCCTTGACATATAGCAAGGTTGCCCATCATACGATTAACGATGGTTTCGAAGTAGGATTGGCGGTGATAGCCAGAGTCTGTCATGGTGGATTAGTTGCCTTATTCGAACCATCTCATGTAGATTGTCCAACGTTGAAGGAGATGTTCCTTGGGTGCTTGTTTGATATTAGTTTAGGCCTTTGGGGATTGTGCTTGAGCGATGTTGAGCTCGATTAAGATGATTTACATGAGATATATAGTTTAAATGTCATGAGTGCTTGCCATGATTGAATGGGTGTTCTGGTTTCTATGGATATGTAGTTGAAATGTTGTTGTAAAGGCTATCACTATCCGATGTGGGGAAGATAAGGTTGAGTTCTTCTCTGGTGTTGTGGGTATATTAGTATGTTTATCTATCCCTTCTCATAAACTTTATGTTTGTTAGCTGTTTTATCGCTCACTAAGATTGTTGTCTGACTCAAGCTTTTATGTTTCCCTCTTACTACCTTGGGCTGTTCATCTGGTTGTGGATGGGCAGACTAGGAGACAGCTGATAGATGATTAGTGAGGATGATGTTGTAGTTCGAAGGCGAGCTGGAGGCTTACATACCAGTTTTATTACTATCTACTATTTCTGTTTCCGCTGTTTGAGTTACTCTGTGAGTGTTGTAGTGAGGCTTTATGTACAGAATTTGATATTTCCTATGATGTTTGGATAATCTTTCAGGATGTTGTAAAAGTTTCAAAAGTTTGTTATATGATGCTTCACTATTATTACCTATTGTATATTTTCTACTATACTTTATCCTTGCGATGTGAGTTCTACGACAGGTTCCAATGGTATTATCATAGCTGATGACCTTCCACAGCTGCCTGGCACACCTACCAGCACACTACTCCTCTTGTTTAGTACAGGGGTTGTGGGCGGTCGTCACAAACATTACCATACTCGGACTTCTTTCAGATCCACCTTGATTCGAATCTTCTCTACGCTCATGTGCATCACCAACACTATTAGAGGAACCATGTGGACCATGTGATGTTCCATCAACAGCTTCTTCCCTATAAACATCTCCAACAACTCTACTCTCTTTTCTACTTGAATAAAATGTGGTAATGACCTCCTTCTGCTTTGATTCATCATGATCCAATTCTGAAACGTCCGATGAGACATCATTCTCCCTGAACATAGCCAACTAATCAGAAGTAACATGACGAGATAATCTAACCTCCTTTGTTTTCGAATTCCAAATCCGATAGCCCTTCACTCCATCCTCATAACCAAACAAAATCCCCTTGAAAGCTCTAGACTCAAGTTTATCATCTGGATCATGCACATACACAGGACATCCGAAGACACGAAGATAAATCAAGTCAATTCTTTTTCCCTTCCACTCCTCCTCCAGAATTTTGTTACCAATACCCGAGCACAGAATTCAATTCACAATATGCACCGAGGTTGACAATGCTTCGACCTAAAATCCCTTAGACAAACCCGATGTTAATCTCAAGCATTGATCTCTCTCAAGTAGAGTACAGTTCATCCTCTCCGCAACCCCATTTGATTGTGGATATCCTGGTGTGTAGTAAAATGCCTCCGAATACCATGATGCTTGAAACAATCCAAGAATTCTACGAAAACATACTCCTCGCCATTGTCGGACCTAAGAACCTTCAGAGACCTACCACTCTCATTCAACAAGATCTCTCCCTTCTTTGAACTTAGCAAATGCCTCAGACTTGGCGTTCATTGCATACACTCGAACTTTTTGATAAAAGACATCTACGAGGGAAATATAATTCCTAGCTCCTCCCAAAGAAGCTACCAATGCCGACCCCTAAACATCCGTGTGCACATCCTCAAGAATTCCACTCGAATCATGTTTTCCTTCATCGAATGTTACTTTAGTTTGCTTCCCCATGAAACACTCTTCACAAAACTCCAACTTGTTGAAACTTTCTCCACCAATCATCTCCTTTTTCCAAAGAATATCCAAACTCTTCTCTGAGACATAACCCAATCTCAAATGTCACAACCTTATAGCATCCAAGCCACGAGAACTATTAACGCCTATGCAAGTTTCACCTTCAACGGTCACTTCGTGAAGAAAATAAACTCCATTAGCTCTAGCACCTTTCATAACGACAAGCGCCACTTCGAAACCCTCAAGCTATCACTCTCAATAGTGACCTTGCATCCTAAAGAATCCAACTGCCCCAAATAGATAAGTGACTTCCTAAGTCCCGGAACATAGCCCAAATTGGTGAGAGTACGAACCACTCCATCAAACATCTTAATTTGCACGAAACTAATGCCTTCCGACTAACACATAGCACCATTACCCATAACAATTTCATTTCCTTCCTTGTTGACATAAGAAGAAAACGAATTCCGATTAGGTTTCATATAATAAGATGCCCCGAATCAAGCACCCAATCGCTACCCAAACATCTGATGCTACTGCCGTCAAAACATCCATGTCTCCTTTAGCAACACCTCTCTCCACCGCTACGGATGAAGAAGCTACTTCCTACTTTCCCTTCTCCTTGTTCATACACTCATTATTCCAATAACTTGGCTTCTTACAAATAAAACACTTGCCTTTACTTTCCTTCGACTTCCCTCTCCAACTGGGATTCCTAGATTTGGAAAACCTCCGGTTCTCCTTCTTTACATATTTATCCTTCTCCACAAACAAACCTTGACCATTACTGGCATTACCACTTCCCACACTCAACTCCTTCATTTGATCTCCCCATTCCTCACTAAGAAAACCCATCTTGACATCATCCAATGCCAATGTATCCTGGCTATAGATCAAACTATTTGAGAAACCCATATAGCGGTCCGATAATAAACACAACAATCTCATTGCCTTTTGCTCTTCCTCAATCTTCGAATCTACCGCCATCATCTTCATTAGAAAATCATCAAACACATTCAAATATTCCTTTAAGGAATTTCATTCTTTCATCTTATAGGTGAACAATGTTTGCAACAAGATCAAACGATTAGTGAGTGACTTCTTTAAGTGTAACTCCTCTAACTTCTCCCAAATACCTTTAGCGGTCGTCTACTAATTTCGAATATAACATTCTCTCCAATTATAAGTTTAAGTGTAGTAAATTCCCCTCTTCAATTTCCTCTCCCTCAACGTTCGAGATGTTCATATGTAACAAATGTGTATAAAATACTACCTGATGCACCCGACTCCTCCTTAGAACCGCTTTCATCTTCCATTGTCACTTTTCAAAAACATTATCTGATGATCTATGTACATACAACGTTATTACATTTGAACCAACCGCTGAAGGACTATTTGAATCTGATTCCAGCATTTCTACAACAACCTAACAACGACTATGTTCTGATACCAAATGTTGGGGAAAACACACGATTGAGACCACTCAATCTAATCCCTAACACAGCGAAAACAAGATAGATTGTGCAAGATAGTGCACAAACAACCAATCTATGATCAAGCCAACCTCTACCGATTCAAATTCGAAAACAAACACGAAACAAGAAATATAAAAGAACGATAACAATAAACTAAATCACACTGAGATTTATAGTGGTTCCACTAACAATTTGTTAGTGTACATCCACTTTGAGAGAGGGCTTTTATTATCACGAAATGAAAAGAGTACAAGAGATTGATTACAATGATCCAGTATTCAATAGAGAATATATATTTATGGAGATCAGAATTGAAGAAATAATTAGGATTGCCAAACCCTAATTAATGGAGGACTAAACCCTTGCTTTGAAGATTAACCAAAGTCTCTCTTTCAAATCTGAGAAAACAGCTTATATACTTGTATAGAAACCCCAGGAAAATGTCCATAATACCCCTTACAAAATCACAAGTCAACCCCAGCTTTCCAGGCTCGAAATCATCCTAGGTTTAGTAGGTTCCATTTCAAATGTCTAAAACTAATTCCAGACGCCTGAGATTAATTTCAAACGTCTGAAATTACATTTAGGATTCTCCCTGGCTCGTTTCATACATTTGAAATATATCTCAAACATATGAGTGGATTCTCAGGATTTTACACAGGATGATTTTAAATGCCTAAAATTAATTTCAGACATCTGAAACTGCTCTTAGCCCCAATCCTCCAGCCCTGCTCGTCATAACTTCCACATACGAGCTCTGATTTGCGAACGGTCTTCTTCTATGCAAAGCTATTTACATCCTCCTCAATTTTGCCATATAGTATTACAAAAAAAATTTGGGGATGAGGATTTAGGATTTTTAGGCAAACAAAACACTAGAAGGGGTGAATAGTGTTTTGTGAGATTTATTAATTTCTTGAAATATTTTTGGATTAAACAGAACAATATGCAGATCAAAGATATTAAAAAACATAGATTCAGTCACAAAATGCAGAAAATTAAAGTAAAAGTAGTAAAAAGGAAAGTACAAACCAGGATTTTTTATTGGTTCGGGACTCCCGTACATCCAGTCCTGCACAATCCTGGGTTAATGCGGATTTCAACAATATCTAATCACAATCCCTGATTTCGGAGCTACAATGGCACATCTCTAACTGATTCCAAGTACAGTGAGACTTAGTTCATTTACGGTCCTCAACTTTACATCTAATCAATTTTCAGGGTACAGTCGCACCCAGTCACTTTACACGGGAAAGGACCACACTCTTCTCTTGTCAGTTTTTGTAGTATTGACTCGATATGACCTGAACTTGAGATATTTGATTACAAACAAGCTATAACTCTTTAGTAGTACTTGAATGCAAAAATAGTTTATTTAGAATTGAAAGAGAAGAAAAATGATATGATTTCTATTGAATCGGCAAAGTACAAGTGCAGAAAGTTAAGAATTTAAGAATAAAAAAGGTTGAATGTTTAGAGAGGAAGGAGATGAAAAGTGATTAAAAAGTCTGAATTTCATAAGATATTTATAGTTTTCCAATAACCACAACCTTTCATAAAAGGTTTGAATTCAAAAGATGATTCTTTTCAAAATTAAAAAAAAAACAACCTAACTGCTAGTATGTCGACATATACAAATGATGATGTCAACATATGCTAGTGTAATTTTAAAAAATGACTTCTAAAACAAAGTAAATAATGTTTAAATAAATTATGGTGAATCTAGAGTTAAAACAAACTATATTCCTTAAAAGAGCATTTTAAGTAAAAAATATATTTTAAAAACATATATTAAAATGATTAGGAAATAATTAAAAACTAAATATAAAACGGTATAAAGTATAAATATAAAACTATGAATATATTATAACTTAATATAAACAAGGAAATTAAAAACATAAGTAATTATAATAAAACTAGTAATAAATTCGTAAGTCAAACTTAAGTTAAAATCTATTAAGCATAAATTTGAAAATATGAATTAAAAAAAAATTTCAAAAGTTAAAATATTTCCCAAAATTTGAAAACCAGACTTAAAAAACAAGGAAATAATTTTAAAATTATTTGAAAACAAAATTTAGTTTGAAATCAGAATTTAGTGCTAACTAGAGTTTTAACAATATATCTAGACACATTTACTCTATAATTCTAGAACTCTTAAACTCTTGATTTCTTGATACTCATGAGTCTTGGAACTTGAACTTTTCTACTTTGAAATCTTGATTCTCTGAACTGTACAATCTTCAATAATAAATACCTGCATAGATTTCCTATATATACATATATATTCTAGAAAATAGTGTTAATATATATTTTATAACAATAATAATTAAAACGAAGTTGAAACAAGGTTGTTATCATCATAACCATCACCATTAACTTCTCAGTCTCTCGCAATCTCCCCCTTTTTTATGATGACAACCTTGGTTATAAAATATTCATACTTGATGTTTTGATTTTCTGGTTAATCCCCCTTACTCCAATATCTCCTTCTAAATTCCCTAACCCCCCCTTAGTCTAAGCCCTAGTCTTATTTTATATTTCTCCCCCTTTGTCATCAACAAAAACTATATAATCCTAACTATAATATTCCCCCTAAAACTAAGGAATAGTTCTAAGACTAATATGATAATAATATCTAAAACTAAGATTAATACACCTAAACTATTCTATATCAAAGCTAATGTAATAGTCTAATAACATCCTTAGGTATAAATACTATCATACAGACACTAAATACTAGAAAACTAAAGAACATCCATACAAACATATACTTTTATTATTATTTATGTTGTTTTACAAATACATTAGTATCTTTAACAAATGTATACAAACATTCACGTAAAATATCACATATGCGAATATATAATCGTAATTGTTAATTGTTTCTAACAATCGGAGATTTGTGAATTGGACAATTTGGGTAATGGAGATAGAATTCCCCATTTTGTTCAACCATATTTCCATTCTTATCGAAACAGACATCACCAACATATATTACTTGATACTCTTCGTTAATTCCTTGATTGTGATCCTATACTTCCCCTTCTTCTTCAACCTCTTCTTCTTGATCTTCCTCCATAGGATCATGGACTTGAATGTTGAAGGAATCAACTTCGATAATAATTGGATTTTCTTGGTTATCCATTATATATTTCTGTAGATTCCTAATGATCTTCCCTTGCTTTTGCTCCTTGGCCATCTGAAGTTGAAGAAGTTGGATTTCAGTGAGTAACTGAATGGTATTTTTCATAGATTCTTCTAATTTTATAACCACTGTGTGTGTAGAACGTTGAAATGGGCCTTGGGTAGGCGTAGGAAACAAAAAGAATTTGTTTTGGTTATTATTTGAAGTGGAAGCCATTATTTTATAGTTCAAGGATTTTTATTAAAGTGAAAATAAGTGAGAAGAGAAGGATTTTCGAAGTGGAGAGTTTAAATAATAGTAATAACTAACTTTGGAGAGAATTTTAATTTTAAAAATTTTCTATTATATGTTGACATACAACTTAACCTATGTCGACATATGAATGTTAATTTTGAAAAGAAATTAATTATAATTTATACTAATTTATTTAATTATTTTACTTCATTAAGAGAACAAATTCATAGTTCTCTTCTTAATTTAGTAAATGTTGCTTCATTTAATGGTTTAGTTTATATATATGCAATTCGATTTTCTATGTTAACAAATTCCAGTGAAATATTTTTTATATTTATGTTATCTCTTAGAAAATGATATATCACATCAATATATTTTATTATAGCATGACATGTAGGATTTTTAGATAGACTTATAACACTCGTATTATCGTAGTAAATTAGTGATTTGATTATATTTAAACCAAAATCTCTTAGAGTTTGTTGCATACATATTACTTAAGAACAACCCAAAGCAACAGATATATATATTCTGCTTCAGTTGTTGACAAGGAAACGATATTTTTCTCTTTACTAAACCGAAAAACCAGGGAGTGGCCTAAAAAGTGACAAGTTCCACTTGCGCTTTTTCGGTTTGATTTACAACCAGCATAGTAAGCATCACAATACGAAATAAAATCAGATGAATCATTCTTAGGAGAGAACAATCCAAAGTCTAATGTATGTTTGACATATCATAGAATATGTTTTACGGATTTTAAGTGAGTTTCCTTAGGTTGTGATTGATATCTAGCGCAAATACAAATGCTATACATTTTGTCTGGTCTACTAGCAACTATATATAGTAAGGATCCTATCATTCCTCTATATAGTATCTGATTTACATCTTTTGAAGAATCAACTTTACATAAGGCTTTACTGGTTGCCATAGGAGTGGGTTTTTCTTTCGTACTAGCCATATTAAATTTATCAATAAAATCCTTAGCATAATTTTCTTGATTAATAAATATTCCATTATCTAATTGATTAATTTGTAATCCTAAGAAGAAATCAAGTTCTCCCATATTACTCATTTCAACTTCTTTTGTCATAACTTCTGAGAATTCTGGATTCATTTTATTATTAGTTGACCTAAAAGTTATATCGTTTACATAGATTTATACTAATTTAATATCATTTTTATTTCTTTTAATAAATAGTGTATTATCTACTTTACCGATTTCAAAGTTTGTTTATAAAAAATAAGTTCTTAATCAATCATACCAGGCTCTAGGAGTTTGTTTTAAACGTATAAGGCTTTCTTTAACTTATAAAACTTATAAACGTGATTAGGTAATTTTTCATCCTCGAATAATTGTAGTTGTTCAACGTAAAAGTCTTCTTTGATGAATCCATTTAAAAAACCACTTTTCACATCCAATTGAATTAATTTGAAATTACTATAATTAGCGAAAGCAAATAGAATTCTAATAGCTTCTAGTATTGCTACAGGGGCAAAGGTTTTGTCATAATATATTCCTTCTTCTTGATAGTATCCTTGAGCAACTAGTAGTGCTTTATTTCTAACGACCTCACCAAGTTCAATCATTTTATTTTTATGCACCCATTTAGTTCCTACTATAGTTTTATCCTCTGATCTAGGAACAAGTTCCCATACATCATTTCTGGTGAATTGATTCAATTCCTCCTGCATTGCAAGTATCCATGAATCATCAATTGATGCATCCTTCGGACTTTTGGGTTCAATAGTTGATATAAATTCTATATTATTTATTTGATTTCTAGTTCTAACTACAAATTCAATATCTCCTAGTATGTTCTCTACAAGATGACTCTTAAAAGCCTAATTCTTTTATTAGGTTGAATAATTTCAATATTTATTTTATTTGATTCACCATTATTATCGAAGTCATCTTTATTTTGATTTAAATCCTTATGATTTTCATCAAATGATACATTTAAAGTTCCAACCTAATATTGAAAACTCTATAGGCTTTACTTCTATTTGAATATCCAATAAACAATCCTTTATACGATTTTGGGTCAAATTTATTTGGTTTTTCTTTAGTATTTAAAATAAAGCATTTACTACCATAAATTATAAAATAAGATACCGTTGGTTTCTTTTCATACAAAAGTTTGTATGGTGTTTTGCTAGTTAATGGTCTAATTAAGATTCTATTTAAAATATAACAAGCCATAGCAACAACTTCAGTCCAAACTCTCTTTGGTAAACTGCTATTATATAACATAGTTCTCGCGTACTCTTGTATCATCGTATTTTTATGCCCAGCTACCCCGTTTTGCTGAGGAGTCGTAAGAAAAGAAAAATTATGAGTAATTCCCTTTTTATTACAAAATTTCTCAAAATTTTCGTTTTCAAATTCTCCACCATGATCACTGTGTATATATATATATATATTTTTTTTTTTTTGAAAATTGGTTCACTTTATTATCAACTAAAACCATACATAAGAAAAGGTTAGCATACTAACCATTACAAAAAAAACATAAAACTGAAAAACCAAATCTAAAACAAACTAAAATGTAAAGCCTATGATTAGGAAGGACCCACATACGTGTAACACAACACCTCCTTCGAGCCCAAAGCTCCTCTTACCTTCAACCGATCTAGCATTATAAAGAGAAAGTCCAACATAAATCCATTACATCATACGCTATTCCACAAAAGAAGAAGTAGACAACCTCTTCAAGTCAATTTGTTATCTTCTAGCGTAACTCCATTCTTGGAATAACCAAGGATTCAATGCATATGTCTTCATGTTGGAAATCAGTAATTACGCACTGCAAACATATCTTCGTTCATGCAGTAGATTACTGTCCATCTAGCCACTCTCGGATATCAATCAAAACAATACCAATGCACTCAAGAAATTCCGAAAGCGCTAAGATCACTATCCAAAACCCAAGAAGACACTACACTAATCCCCAAATGGAACCAGGGGGAAGCTGCTCATAAGTCATACTATTATAATGAAAGCACATCTGTATTTCATTAATTTGCATCCCCTGAAACAACTATGCAATTCTAAATAATTGGAACATGACCTAATCATTGGAAACACCATGCAGGCCTAACAATGGATAACATCTAAATTCAACCTCATGCAAACCCAAAATATAATCTCCATTCCATACTCTAGGCCTGGTTGATGGTTCATAGACTTCTATGAATCAATCCTAGAGCTAGAATCAGTAGTTTGTTTAGTTTCGGATCAGTAAAATTCAAATGCCACCATATATATTTGATCAATCTAAATCCCATGCTGTATACTAGGTACCATATCCCAGTTACTGAAAGTAGTGAACCAATACAATATTACACCTCATATTAATATCAACTATAGGCAGTTTGGGCGAATACACACTAGTTCAACTACTTCAGATTGTGTAGAATAAAATCCAAAACATTATTTAATATACACTGATTTCCAGTTCTGGATGAATAAACTTACTGAGCATAGTGAAATCTGTATCCATTAGGGGCTAAAAATGATGGGAAGGTCATCTGCTTCTTAAGTTAACGATATCGTGAAGATCTGAATAAACAGAGTGTGAAGGAAAACTAATGAACCCATTTCTCTTTCTTCAACGAAGCACTAAATAAATCTTTAGAGCACATTTTAAAACAATCATCATCTTTTAGCTTCAGACCAAAGACAAACCAAACCCAAACTAAAAAAATCCCCAAACTGTTCTAAATAGACAGATCCGAACACCTACCAACCTGAAAATGATGAAAAACTGTAGAAACGGTTATGAAGAATCGGAAGAGATTCAACACTTGCGCCGGTAATGCCAGATCCCAATTCTCCCAAAGTCTTGTTCTCCAACTTTCAATCAGAATTCAGATCGGCTGTGTATCTGCATAATATTGTTGCATCTGAGGTATAGCGGCAAGATCTGTGGATTTGGTCATCCGCGAACCAGATCTGACTTCAAAAAGTAAACTTAAAATGAGGAAATCAATTGTAGATAACAGGCGTAAAACAGAAGTTTTATCAACGAAAATATATCGTTGAAGGTTACAGAAGAAAATCGAAAGAAATCTGGTGAAATCTGATGAAAAGAAGATAGGAAGTATCGGCACTCACGCATGGCGAAATCTGGTGAAACTCACCAGTCGCCATTAACAAGGCCCACGAATCCGAAATTAAATAAATAATAATCCGTATATTTTTTATTTTAATGATAATAGATTTTAAATTCTCTAGCCAAAGATTTAAATAATTCAAAAGCATTAATTTTATGTTTAAGAAACAATGTCCAAGTAAATCTAGAGAAATCATCAATAATTACAAAAACATATTTATTATCTAATTAGCAAGCGTCACATAAATTATTTAATTTAAAATTCATTATGGGTATACCTCTAACTAAATCTAGTTTATAGATTTTAGATTGATGTTTGAAACTCAAATGACCAAATCTCTTGTGCCAAATCCAAGGGTCACTGGTGTTGGCCAAAAGACACAAATTTTCATTTGAAATTTTCATACTTAAGTTGTAAATATTTTTCTTTCTAATTCCTTCAAAAATTATGTTTGAATTATTATCTTTGATAAAGCACTTATCTTTTTCAAAATTAATTACATAGCCTTTATCACATAATTGACTTATACTTAGTAAGTCATGTTTTAAATTCCTAACTAATAAAACATCTGAAATAGTGGGAGTTTTTGAATTACCGACATTGTCGATGCCAATCACATATCTTTTCGAGTTATCACCCAAATTGACCATTCCACCATCTTCACAGACTATATTGTTTCGTGATTCCGGTTTTCTAGTCATATGCCTCGACCAACCACTATTTTGGATCCATTTATCTCTTTTGATTTGCACCAATTGACCGTTAAATTTTGAATCATTATTTGCCATATAACACCTCTATTCCTGTACAACACACTGATTTGGTAGACAACTTGACTTTTAATGATAATTAAATGCGGACATATGAAACAATGATGAAATTCATACTTTAATCTAGTATTATAAAAATCTTCAAAATTTCCATTTAAACTTTTCAAAATTCATATTATGAAAACTAATGCTTTGATACCAATTGTCGGGGATGCAAATTAAGGATCTTTAGGCAAACTAAACAAAAGATGGGGTGAATATGTTTTATAAGATTTATTAATTTCTTGAATCTTTTTGGATTAAACAGAACAATATGCAGATCACAGATATTAACAAACATAGAATCAATCAAAGAATGTAGAAAATGAAAATAAAAGCAGTAAAAGGAAAGCACACACCAAGATTTTATACTGGTTTGGGACTCCCCTACATCCATTCCCACACAAATCTCGGTTGATGCAGATTTTTATTCAACAATATCCTATTACAGTCCTTGATTTAAGGGCTACAAGGGCACACACCAACTGATTCCAAGTACAGTGAGACTTAGTTGATTTACGATATATGCTAGTGTAATATTAAAAATTGTAGCGAATATAGAGTTAAAACAAACTATATATGCTAGTGTAATTTTAAAATTTGACTTTTAAAACAAATTAAATAATGTTTAAATAAATTATAGTGAATATAAAGTTAAAACAAACTATATTCCTTTATATCAGAAAAAAGTATTTCAAGTAGAAACTTATTTTTAAAACATATATTAAAATGAATATGAAATAATTGACAACTAAATATAAAATGATATAAAGTATAAATATAAAACTAGAAATATATTAAAACTTAATATAAATAAGGAAATTAAATACATAAGTAATTATAACAAAAGTAGTAACAAACTCATAAGTAAAACTTAAGTTAAAATCTATTAAGCAAAAAATTTGAAAACAGGAATTAAAAATAAATTTTAGGAGTTAAAATATTTCTCATAAATAAAAAATTATTTTTATAAATAAGGAAGTAATTATGAAATCATTTGAAAACTAGATTTAAAAAACAAGTAAATAATTTTTAAATTATTTGAAAATAGAATTAAGTTCGAAATCAGAATTTTGTGCTAACAAGAATTTTAATAATATATCTAGACACATTTACTCTATAATTCTTGAACTCTTGATTTCTTGATACTCATGAGTCTTGGAACTTGAACTTTTCTACTTTGAAATCTTGATTCTCTGAACTGTACAGTCTTTAATAATAAATACCTGCATAGATTTCCTACATATACACATATATTCTGGAAAATAGTGTTAGTATATATTTTATAACAATAAAAATTCACTACAACAAAAAACACTTTTCGCAACAGGCGATATCTGTTGCAGTAGACCTAATGCAACAGGCCTGCGCCTGTTGGTATAGCCCAAGTTGCAAAAAGTCCGCAACATTTTCGGCCTGTTGCAATAAGATGTTGCAGTATCCTTTTTTGCAACAGGCTTTTGCTGTTGCAACAGATCATTTTGCAACAGTATATGCCTGTTGCAATAGATCCATAAATCTGTAAAAAAAAATATTACACCTTATTGATATTACATATTAAATGTATTCGTTTTAGTAATAGTGTATATCACAAAATAAAATAAACAAAAAAAATTTTATTTTAACAAAGTTTTGATACTACAAGCAATTACAACAAAAATTTCTACAATTTTCATACACCACTCATATATAACAATTTCTTTTCTCACACAACACATTTTTTTCGAATAGAATATTATCTAATCATATTTCTACTCTATCATCTAGTGTATATCTGGGACATCAGCAAAAGGCTCTCTGCTTGCTTCACCGCACTGGCTAGGTCCATACTTGTGTTTAGGCTGCTCTTTGAGTAATCTCCCGACATTTTTTCCCTGCAACATGTGAAGAATAAGTAGCGTCATTCATTTGTAATGAAGTAATGCAGTTTCTTTCTACAATAATTTTTAGATACATATCCTCTCCTGCAACATGCGGGTTACAGTGTTATTCAAATTATTTGCAAGAGTTTGCTGCTTCTATATATGTCAGAAATACGAACACAAATAACAACACATTCTTTATAACTAAGAAACAAAAAATATAAACAACCCAAGTATCCATAGCAACCGCACAAGCCCACAAACGATGAGCCAGTCAATAAGAACAAACCAGGAAAAAGAGGGAAGGTCACCTTAACGAACTTGATATGGGATATGACATAACCGAACAATTCCAAAGCCAGGAAAAGAACCTTGACAAAGATGGAAACTTTATACTTATGATTTGTAAATGGCCAACAAAGGAACATAAAATATGGACTGAGGTGACTCGACTACTGAGTCATTTGTTTGATTGCTAAAGTTAAGCTGCAGTGGCTATCTGAGATGAAATCATAAATGAAAGTTTTTAACTAACTCATCTGGATAATGTATTTGATTTTCTTGGGCAACACTAACTATTTTACATTAAAGTAGTATTAAAAAAGAAAATGAATTTTCTTACTGATTGCTACGTTGCATTTTACAGAGTTTATGTATTCGCAACAAAGTCCTAAAATATCTTCCTAAAGTCAATTTTAAAGTCCAAGCACCCACAGTAATTTATTGACAAAGAGGTGCCATTTTCACTATTGTGACAAAGATGAACCTTGACAAGAACCCAAACCGAAGACAGAAGGGAAACAATAATCATTAGGAGAACTCACATAGCAAAACTTACTTTAAGGCATAGCAAAGGGAAGAGGAGGCAACCCGCAAGCCACAAGTACCACCAC
Source organism: Allium sativum (assembly GCA_030737875.1). Taxonomy (NCBI): domain Eukaryota; kingdom Viridiplantae; phylum Streptophyta; class Magnoliopsida; order Asparagales; family Amaryllidaceae; genus Allium; species Allium sativum. The sequence goes on from CM060912.1 coordinate 744,741,176, forward strand.
ATCACTTGAAGGTATAGAGTCCATCCACCTTCAGATCAAATTTGCTCTACCCTCCTACCCACGTTCAACATATCCACAGCCAATCAAAACCTCATCGCCTATTCAATCTTTCACAATATTGTCATCAAACTCCTCCCATTCACAGTGCCAAACCAGGCAAAATTCAACACCAACAACTTCGACTGCCAATACCAAGCAAAGACCTTCATTACTGACCACCCATTCACAATCCTCTGCCATCGCAATTCAACAGCCTCACGCATCAAACCCAGTTCGAACAAGCCGAAATCTGATACAAACCACACTGCGTTCAAGCATTCAGCAGCACTTCGAGAACCAAAATTATAACCAAAGAAAATTCAAATTCGATCAACACAAACCCAAACCTGATTCAAAACCATCACCGATTCGCAAAAGACGTTACCTTCACCCAGTTCTCCTACCCATCAACGTCAATTCCAGAAATACCCAAACCGAATTCCAAAATCGCGAAATCAAAACACGGGAACACCTATACCCGAAGATTCGAACAAGCCAGTCAATTCGAAAACACCCAAAAGCCAGATCCGAAATACAACTCCCTCAACTGATTCAATCCCAGAGAAAAAAAAACCCAGTTCGAGAATCCAAGAACAACCAGTAACCCGATTCGAAATCCGGTTAGTTACAATGAAAATGGGGAATCTGAGATTAAGTAGTGCGTTGCAATCAACAGCAAGGAGAAAGCTAGGGTTAGCATTAATGAACGATAGAATCGGTGGTGAAGAGTAGGAAGCGAAAAAAAGAGATGGCGGCTCATTGTTTTAGGGCTTTTTTGAGATTAGGGTTTTTGAGATAGGAACAAGAAGAGCCTGCATTAAGAGCCATCAGATTTAGATTATGAAGCGGGAAACCAAAAAAATTAGCGGGATTAGTAAATCTATGGACGCGGCCTGAAACAAAATTTGCTAATTTTGAAGGTTGCGGCTTCACATATGTTTATTGTTTGGTTGTATTTTGGCCTTTCACAATAAACCTGATTATAAATACACATAACCCAATCATTTTATATTGTTATTTTATAAACCCAACTCTCTCACAATAAACCAGATTATCGAGCGAGATTAAGTCGATAATTCATATTAATTAATTATCGTTACTTAATACTTATTATATTATAACTAAACACTATTTCGTACTTTTGTACTCAATATTAATACTTTTTAACTGTTAATTATTATTTTTTGTTAATTGTTAATCATTAGTATTTAATTATCAATTATGAATATTTATTTATAATAATTAAATTTTATTATTAATCAATAATTATCAATCTTTTACATAATTACCAATAGCTAATTATTTAATAGTAACTATTTAAAATTAATTATTAAAAGTTAATATTATGTTTTTCGCAACTTGCTTTACCAGTTGTAAAAAATACAGTTATTGCAAGTGGCAAAACTATTGCTAAAAATATTTATTCGCAACTGGCTTGGTAGCGCAGTTGCAAATAATATGTTTGTTGCAACTGTTATGAAAGCACAGTTGCGAAAAGTATGTTTTTGCAACAGGAAAGGAAGCGCAGTTGCTAAAAATATGTTTTTCACAACAGGAAGAAAAAGTCTGTTGCTAAATCTCATCTATTGCAACTACTATAATAGGTCTGTTGCTAAATATCATTTACTGCAACTGTCATGTGTCGCCTGTTGCAAATAGCTAGTTGCAATAGGTTATTTTTCTTGTAGTGATTGAAACAAAGTTGAAACAAGGATGTTCTCATCAAAATCATAACCATCAACATCTTAGTCTGTAACAAATTTAATAGTCATCCAAACAGAAGCAAGTAACTGAGATTTGGATACATGAGTTGGAGACAGATTTCAGATCAATAAAGACTCATCTCTGAATCCTCAACAAGCAGCTTATCTTCTAAAATTTTATGATAGAAGTCAGATCTGTGTTCTTGGGCTTGGATTCAAAGGAGAGGCGAGGCTAATTATCGTGTTTGGATTTCGAGGAAGAACATTTGCGGATGAGTGAATATTGAAGTTGCGAAGGGAGATGAGAGAGGGAGCATCGATTAAACCTGAAAGCGTTGTTTCGAAAGACAAAAAATTGGCTTTGCAGCCTAAATGAAAATTTAGATTTGAAGCCAAAATTTGAGGTTGGAGCCAACAAAAATTTGTATGCCTTGGCATAAAATGTTCAATGTTAATTAGGTTAAAAATTTCGAAACCATCCGTATTCATACTAGATTTTATTATAAAAAAATATTATTAATAATTAAATAATATTATTTAATAGTGGATTAATTATAATTTTTTTATTTCTAATTAAATATTTAATATTATTTACTAATCATTGGTTATTAATTTATGAAATAATTTTTTATTACCAAATAATTATTAAAAGGAATAATTTCATACTTCAAATTAGTTAATAATTTTTATTATTTAATATTGGTCAATAATGATTAAATGTTGATATTTAAATTTTATTATTTTAAATTATTTATTTAATATTAATTTTTATTGATATTAATTATGATTATTATAACTAATAATGAATAATATTATTATTTAATATTTTTTTTAATTTTTATCTTTTAGTTGTTATTTATTTTCAAATTTTATTTATTACTTAGTTAATTGCTATTTGTTATAAAAAAAATATTATATATCAATTATTAGTTACTAGTAGTGGCTAAAAAGTTAGTATATAATAATGGCTATTATATATCAAAATCTTCTTCTTAAGTTTAATATATCTCTCAAAAGTTGGAGCTTTCTCTCCAATGGTGATCGAGTTTCTGTCTGCCTCCCTTTTCATTTTCCAGTCTCCTCCTTTGCTCTTATTCAGCTCTCCTCCTTCGGATCTACTACTTTCTTCTTCGATTCTCCCCTCTAACTCAGCTTTCGCCGTTCTGGTTTGAGTTTTCACTTTTCTTTTTTCTAGACTTTTATCCAGATCTTGACGGACTCTCTTCTTAGCCTCTTTATTCCTCGTTGTCTTTCCATCCTTACCAGATCCTTGTCTAACCCTAGTCTCACTAATCTGCACTTCTCTTCCAACCCACATGAGATCCATTCCTTTGTTCAACCTTTAGATCCTGTTGGTATTTCTTTTAACTCTTGACTTGGTGAACAAATTATCCCTAGCTTGTATCTTCGATCACTATGAAAGATTTACCATCGAAAGACAGGGTAGCTTACAACTGTTGATCGACAATGTCGACGTGCTGACATTTAGATCTATTCACTATGTTGGTGGTTATCGAGTGTGATTTGTGCTTGTTGCTTTCTATTGGTTTTACCTTTTGTATTGTCTATGTTCTTCAGTTTGGTTTGTGCTTTGTCTTATGTTTTCTTTATCTTATGTTTGTGTAGTTTGTTTTTGTGGTTTTTCCATGGTTGTATGTAAGGTTGGTCATCTCTTACTGGTTTGCTTTAGTTGAATAAGGAGGAGTTTGAAAGAAGCTTTTTTGTGGTGGAAGAGGATTGCCACCACTTAGTTGTGGAGATAAAGTTTGTCAAGGGTAATTTGTTGGTGTGTGTCTGGCTTGTTCCAACTGTAAGCTAATTAAAGTGATTTATTATGTTGTTTGTTATGCAATTGTGTTTACTTCTATTTGCAAGTGGTGAGGAAGTTGTCGTAGGCAAGTGAGTGTCTTGTGAGATTAGTGTCCATTCCGTGTGGTGTAGTGACTGGGAAGGCAAATTAAAATGTGAATTTGTTGTGTGGTGTAGTGACTGGGAAGGCATCTTAAACTGTGAATTTGTTGTATGGTGTTAGTGATTGCCTCGGTAGCAAGTGAAGTGATTTGTAATTAGTTCCGTTTGGTTGATGTAATAAGTGTTAGGTTTTATTTTTGCATTTTCCAAGTTTTGTAATTGCATCGTGCATGATGTCTAGTCTCGAACTGTAAAACGACTGTAGCAGATAGGCAATCTTCCTATCTCTTGCATATTATTGTACTTATTATTCATAGTAATGAAAAAAGTGTTACGAACCACTATAAAAACTAGTTGGTCTTGCCAAAAAAATAAAATTAACAGTGGTCAATATTTAAAACTTATTAACTTATTATTTATTAATTACTAATTAAATATTAATTACAGAATAATAATTGATATGAGTTATGTCGTATTCCAAATTAATTGTTGTAATTTAATAATAATAATTATTTATTATATATTTATATTTAATTATAATTATTTATTAAAAAATATTTATTGATTATTATAAATTTTATTTATTATTAGCTTTTTATGAATTATCATAATTTAATTACCTAGATATTACATCTTAATTATTAATGTTAATTATTTCTTTTGAATTATTACTTACTTCTTTATTTCAAACTATTAGTATTAATTATTCGTTATTAAAAATGAATTCCTATTTACTAAGTAATAATTATTATATTAATTATTAATTCCAGAGTAATAACTATTAATGATTAATATTTCATATGTTTAAATTAATTATTAAGCATTATTATTTAATTATAATCATTATCATATGTTTTTGATGGGCAAACAAAAAGGGTTGTATTAAACGACTATTACAACTAGCAAAAAAGAATAGTTATTCTTTAAAACACAAACCAGACAATGTTATTTCCTTAAGAAACTGACACATATTCTATCTACGCACGGTCAAACAGTATGTCTGATCACTATGAAACTTGACAATAACTAACTACTACAATTCCAAAAATATATATTTCTTCGCAATCCGACACTGTGCTCCCAAAACGACAATTTACGCGTATTTCGAGATCGATTTGACCATCAACTGGTCTGAACTTGAAATATAGCGATGCATGTTCTCATTTCCAATATAAAAGACAATCCAAACTCAATGGAACTGGCCTGGAGTCCTGATTCGATCGTTTTTGAAAAATCACACTTTGGAACTGTCAGCCGAATAATTAACGATCAATATTTAAATATATAATCATTAAAATACGAGCCATTACATAAATTATAAGATGTGATGATCATAGGCAAGTTGAAATTTAGGGCCAAACTGAGAAAATAGTGAAAATTCGTTACATAAACCAAGTCTAACGTTTCGGCTCTCCACTGCAAGAATAGGATATTTTTGATCAAAACGCTTCCATTGTTCTCCATTATCTAGATGTGTTAACATACCTTCTACTTGTCTCTTCACACTGTGCCAACTCATAAGATTCACAGTTATAGAAGATGCATATGTCCTTTGTATGGGACTTCATTTCCCTTCTTCTTTCTTGGTTTGTATCTTCCCTAGTTACAAATTCTACAATTCCTTAGATTGATATCTTCTTTCCAAACAGTATACAACCATTTAAACATATTTCTATTTCTGATACAGCAACCCAAAAGTTAACATAAGTTTATTTTATAATGATTCTCACACATAAAATTACCGAAAGTGCCATTTTGCAACTTGTACAACAGCTACAAATCCATTTTGTATGAGGTTGTATTTTTATTTCATTGCCGTATATTTTGCAGTTACCGATAATTGAGTGTCACTTATACAGCCTTCCCGAAGAGGTTTCTTAGCAGTTTCCATACATTTTTTTGCTTTAATATTCAGTTCTTCTTTGACATTAACATCATCATAAAAAAAAATCAACTAGTGTGGAACACCAAACGTGTTGCATCTTCAGTTACATCTACTACGAGATTCGGCATAATAATTTCATTACTCATCACCTCCTTTAACTGTGCATGATCAGGTGATACACGTTCTCCATGGACCATGACAATTCCACATCAAAGAATTTGGCGTAAAACCGTATTGATGCAAATGAATTATAATCATATCTAGTATCAAATGCTTCAATAATTTGTACCTACTACACGGACAATGGATTTCTCCTTCGTTTCCGTTATTACTCACAACAAATTCAATAAATATGTGTATTCCGTCATAAAAATGTTTACTTATCGCGCCATCCATTTCCCTTCGTTGTTGATACATCCAACTTCGATCAGTAAAATAATTAATAGTTTCTTCTAATTAAAACATATGATATAAATTATAAAAAAATAGATATTTTATTTTTCAATTTGATCTTATAGTTTATTTTTCAATTAAAAATAATAATAATTGATCATTTAGTTCGTTTATACATTTTTAATGTTTTGTTAACCATACTTCTACTGTTAATTTTGAATTATTGATTTCATGCTTGACACTCTGAATATAATATTTATTTTTTATCATAACTTATTAACTATTATACTAAATTAATCATCTTTTGATATTTTACAAAACATATAAACTATATAATGCTTATCCACAATTACCTACCCAAGCAAGGTCTAAACTCGTTAATCACTCAACAACTAAACACTAATTACTTATTGCATAAGCTAAACAAATTAGTATTTATAATATTTAAAGGGCAATAATAGCAACTAACATTCAATAAATTATACTAAACGATCATTAATATAGCACAAACAAACAGACTAACAAACTAATCCTAAATAACAAAATTAAAATTAATTACGATTTAAGTAAATTACTTAATTAGAGGTGGTTAGGAGGTTAAAGTGAGGTGGACTGGAGGAATTGGAGGTGCTCTCAAATGTATGGAGAATGACCAGTGGTTACGTGGAGGAGGGGGTTTATTTTCGTTTTGGTAAACATGAGGAATTAGGGAAGAAGCAAGTCTCGAGTTTGGATATTCCACGAGTTTCCGAAGACGATCGACGGTTGTTGATGGTATACAGATTAACAGTTTTCGATGGTCATATAATTTATTTATAAAAATAACACCGAAAGAAGCACTAGTAGATAGTTATGGGAAATTCCATCTGTGACCGTTGGAATACATTGTTCCTCTTATAGTGTGAACTTCACCTCTCACGCAAAGATCCAATGGTTCAGATCTTTTGTGTTTTATTTTATGTGCAAATGGCCAGTCGTATATATGCGTGTATGTATGTGTATATACACACACACACACATGTATATATATATATATATATACACATACATACACACGCACTGTCAACGTGGGGAATTGTCGCTATTCGCGCACGCCAACGCCCGAGTGTACGTTTTGCAGAAAAACGATAATCTAAATCCAAAGTAATGAAATATGCAGGGAGAACATGGCTTTTTATATTGATCCATCACTAAAGCCTACATACACTTTATAGTATACATTCATCATATAATAGTTGATTACAAAAGTTGTACAAGTTCGGATAATATTTGTACCAATTTAAAAAAAAATTATTTTGACTATTTTAATGAATTTCGAACATTTAAAATTATTTAATTTAAATAATAACAATAAATTTTTTATTTAAATCGAAGTTGGAATATAAAAATTTATTTTAATTATACAGCGAGCCTAAAATGGCGCGGTAGTTTGAAAATTCGATGTTTAAAATTTAACTAAATGTACAGGATTCAAAATAAATCGGATTTCAGTAAAACAAGAAATATTTGAATTTGTTTAATAATATCTTTCTAATGAATGTGAAAAACTTAGATTTCATAATATAAATTGGAAGTTATGTCCAATTTAAAATTCAGAATAGTCGCTATGGAATTTAAAAATATTTTAATATAATATATAACCGTTAAAAATAGCCATTTTGCAAACGACCTCCGTTTTCGATGAAACCACTTTTGTTGGATCTCGAATGTCAAATTATTGCTAGATTCCAATTTTCATAATTTTTGGAATTAATATGTGAGCGTGGCAAATTAAAACGTGTTTGGTCAATTTTAGTTGAATTGGATCGACCAGAAAATGGCCATATTTCAAACGGTCACTAAATTCAATGAAATTAGTTTTGTTAGGACCTTATCGTCAAAACAAAGCTAGATATAATTTTTCTGTAATTTTTGGAGTCAGCATGTGACCCCGGTAAATTAAAATGTACGCTCAAATTGAATATTGAATGTTTTATACTTCAATTTTGACGAAAACTAATCAAAGCTGTCGAATTGGTTTACGAAACATATCCCATTGTGTTCGGAATGGGGGTATTTTGCTAGGGGTGACAGTCGTTGGGTTTGATTTGGAGTTCAGACACAAGGATACAAATTAGTGAATTGAATATTAAATAATATATATATATATATATAACGTGGAAAATATAAACCCTAAATCTCTTATAACCTTCAGCGCCGTCACCCTATGAAATCAATGGCCAAGGTGATTCAAATTAAAACCCTAATAATCTTCCAATCCGCGCCTCCATATCACGAATTTCAAAAGCCAAATTCTTCCTATCAACGATATGCATCAGATCGGCGGTTATGATCATTAATCTCGTTCTGTATTAAGCGATTCAACCAGTCCAAGGTGCCGCCATTCGTTTCGATTTCTGGCAACCAGAAGGCCACGAGTGGGGTGCCGCCGCCTGCGATGGGAGGTGGGGCGATGGCCTTCGCCATGGTACTCTTGGATCGGCTGCTAGTGCCTCGATGAAGCGCGCGCAGGTGGATGTTGGGGGTGAGCAAAGGTTCGATTTTTGTTGATGAAGACCAGCAATGTTAAACCAAGAAGGATTAATGAGGGTGATTCACCCTTAATTAATTTATTAATTAGAAAAAACAATGTTTTTAAATTTCAGTTTTTTATCAAATTTGACATTGATTTATTTTCAGTTTTTAAAATAGCGATTTATGTAATTAGTTTAATTAATGTGGTAATTAAAATATAATTAAATTTTTATATGCATAGCATTTGTTTAAAAATCAAATTTTTATATGAAATAACTTTGTATTAAAAATGTGATTTTATAATTAGCATTGTTTGTAAAATAAAATTAGCATTGTTTTTGAAATAAAATTAGAATTGTTTTTAAAATATAAATAGAAAATTAAAAATATGATTTCTATGTATATAGCTTTGATTTAAAAATATGGTTTTTAAATATATGAAATAGCGATGATTTAAAAGTGTGATTTTTATGTAGATAATAAAAATGTGATTTTTGTTATAAAATAGTTTTAAATTAGAAATATGATTTTTAATTTATATATAGCATTTACTTTAAAAATATAAATAGCATGATTTTTAAAAGAAATAACGCAGTATAAAAACGTGATTGTTAATACAAACTGCGTGAAACAGTTTGCGATGGAACCGACTGGAAGTAAAACCGAATCCAAACCATGCAATAAAGAATGGTGGAGTGGAAACCGAGGTGAGAACTCTCTCTCATTAAATTTTTTTTGTACATTTATTTAATTTATTTTATAATTGTATAAAAATACATAGAATTGCCAGTGTAGATTTTTATCAGTTTAATCTTTATAAACTGTATACGGTGCCTGCTAGATGACCTCCCTCGTCCACAGACCATGGACGATTTAAATTGACTGTATTGTGTGTTGTTTGTGATATTGAAATGTTTAACGTATTAAAAATAATATTAACATGAATGTGGTAGTTGAAAATTAAATTATAAATATCCATTTACAGTTAAATAGTGAAAAATTGGTTAACTAGGAAAATAATTCAAATTGAATTAGAATTTGTTAAATTTGTTAACCAATAATTTATTTAAATAAACTGTTGTTGTTTGAAAACCCCATACGGATCTAGGGATGATAATTTATTCACATCTCCCTGAATTTAATTACATGTCAACCGATTGATCGACAGACTATGATGAGCGTTATTTATTTATTTAATGCTCACACAGTTGTAAATTTCACTTTGGATGTGAATGGACTGCTTAATGATTATTTATCATTATTGTTGAATACATGCGATGTATGAAATCAATATAACTAAAAATTATATGGTAATTGATTGAGTCGCATTCCGATTCAGAAATAAAGAATATTTTTAAATAAAGAATATTTTTAAATAAAGAATCTTTTAAAATAAAGAACATTTTAATATAACGAATATTTTTTGAAGTAATAAAAACAATCATATGGTGAATTATATTTTTATTAGTTAAAAATATTATCTTTAACATGTTAATGAAATAATAAAAATAAGCATATGTTGAATTACATGTTTGTTAGATAAAAATATTATTTTTAACATGTATGTGAAGTGAATAAAATTTACATGTCTTGAAATATATTTTTGTTCATTAAATATATCAATTTCAACATATATATGTGAGAACCATTAAAATTTGCAAGTCTTGAAATATATGTTTGTTCATTAAAAATGTTTGTTCATGAAAAATAAAGAATATTTTTAAATAAAGAACATTTTAATATAAGTAATATTTTAAAATAAAGAATCTTTTGAAATAAATATTATTTTAAAATAACGAATATTTTAAATAATATTCAACGAAGAATAAAATTGTGATTTTGATGTCCGACTTTGGATGGACACAGAAATATAAAAATATGAAGCCAGGTTAAGTATAGAACGCCATTTTTAACCCGAACGGGTTTATCGATCGATTTTATTCATTTTATAATGAATATCGAAAAGAAGTGATTTCAAAATCTAATATTTTGAAAATATTATCATTTTAATATGATAAAGATATAGAATATTCAATTTCGATTTAAAATTGAAAAAGCTGTTGGAATCGTTTTAAAATAAATTTATAAATATTTATAAATACGTTTTAAAATGGAAATCGATGAAATATATATTATATATATTTAATGGCACGAACAGAACGCGCCGCGCAACGACCGTTCGTGAATTTCGACCATTAACTTCAAATTGATATAATGGGAGATCCGACCATCGGATTCTCCTAAAACCAGAACCGTTGGGTTTGTATCGAAAAGAGCTTTCCAATGAATAAAAGAGATTTCAAATATAATGGTTAGATTGTAAAATATGTCCAAATCAATTTGTAAAAGTTCATTGTAAATGCAATTCGGTGGCCGTTATTGGAAACCGACTGTAAGGGCCTTAATAAAATTATTAAAAATATGGAAAAATTTTGTAAAATCATAATGAATGATTTGGAAAGATTTTGGATGAAAAATTCCAAGTTTGAAATGACTAAAATATGTTTTAATCAAAATGAACTAGTTATTAACTAGAATAATAATCCAATGTTTTTAAATAAATAAATTGGATTTGTAAATGGCTTTAACATAACCAGAATTTTCTAAAGTATGAATTGAAATGGAAATCATCTTCGGGATATCACAATATTGGACTCCGTGATTATACGGATATTGTTAAGGAATTTGGAAGATATAAATATCATTATTCCCAAAACGATATTTGTTGATTTCAGAATTTGGTATTGAATATAAGCCGATATAATTTCTATTCAGAGCCTTTTATTTAATGTCAAATTGGATTTTGTGTTTGTTATGAATAGTGTCTTCAATAACACTGTTCTTAAACCCAGTTGAGAGAAGAATAAATCATTTAATTAAGATTTAGCAAGGTTTTCCAATTAATTAATATTCAATTGGAATTGAATAAAAGAATTGGATTTTGGGTTTGTCGTGAATGGTGTCTTCAATAGCACTGTTATTAAACCCCGTATGAAAAAAATAAATCTTTTAATTAAGATTATTAGAGTTTCCAATTATATTTAGTAATTGGAATAAAATGAAATGTGAATTGGGTTTATCGTGAACTGTGTTTTAAATGACATTTGTTCTTTAACCCAGTTAAAGATAAGATTAATTTGTTAAATTTGAATAATCATTAAGTAATGATTTTTGAGAGTAAAATCGAACTAGAGTTTTAATGAATCTTTAAATAGATTGAAATGGGAATGAGATAATTAAATTTATCGAATTCTTGAAATGATCGAGAATGGAGTACTACCAGTTTTACTCCAGGCGATAGTTAAATCTTTAATTAGATTTGAACGTGTAATGGTAATTAAATTTACCAAGAACACAGTGGGTGTTAGATATGGAGTGTTACCAGTTTTTCTCCATGGGATAAATAGGTTGGGATTGGAAAATAATAAATGATTATTGCGGTAAGGTTCGATAATCCCGACTAGTTAATAAAATCTGTTGAAATTGATATCCAAAAAAAGATTAAAGAATAATTTTACAAGAATTTATCTTTGATTAGATTTTTAGGAACCTTTCCCTAATAATGTTAATATTTTATTAAACGAATATTCTGAATTGGAATGAGGTGTATGGTGTGTTTTATAGCACTTGATTATAAAATACGCGTGTTATTCGGAAAGACCGGATTTAACCCATTCTGAATAATTACTACGATGACTAAAGTCAACTATGAAGACGGTGGTTGAAGACCGAAGTTCTTCACATCATCTGGATGATTACTGATGTCTTGATTGGACTGTAGACCCAATACAAGGAAATAAGTGGTTATCGTTCAGACGTACTTGGAGACCGACGGATATGCGAGGACCTCTCTCCTATATTGGACATATGGGACGAGGAATAAGGTGCCTCCGATTTCGTTCAGACCTAGAACGGGCTTGTAAATGGATGTGTGTCTGACATTGGATTATATTCTATGTTGATTGATCTCTATTAAATATATATCTGTTTGGTGGCGGAGAATTTATTCTCTTGCTTAACACCCTTCTCTGAGATGTACGAGCTTAGAGGTTATATATTGATAGACATTAGCTGCATGACGTGAATTATCAGTGTGGCATGCTATGATGCAAATGATCAAGGCTTTTGTTGAAAAACAGAGTCTTGTGGATGATGATCAAAGCACAACTTTAGTTAGCATAGCTTTGTGTATAGCGCTACTTCGCGAGCCTCACACCTTGGTATGAACCAGAAACAGGAGAGGACTGCAGGGAGAACATGCATTTCTTTCTAGCAAGGGGTGGCGTCATGGTATGGAGCCCAGACATTTTACTTATATGGATGATGGAATAAGGCACCTCGGATATTGAGTCCCCACTAGTGACTCATATTTTATTCCCCATAGGGCAGGGAAAGGTATTTTTCAGGAATTACTAATCCACTAAAGTAAGTCTGGACCGGCCATGAAGATCCAAGGTGCAGTTGCGACTGATCATGAGGCACGGGCTAGAGTGTCTCGAATTCGATAAGGACGATCTCTTGCCTTGGTTCATGATGGAAATCTAACTTCCAATACGACATCATGTAGTTTTGATTGTAGAACTAGTATGGGGACATGATATATGGTACCCTTGCCGTCTATGATTGATACATTTATATTTGAAGTTGTTTTAAACACTATGAACTTATAATATCAAAATGATTTGTTTTATACGTATCAAGCATGATTGGCTATTATAAGGGAAAACTCTATCCTCCGGCTTGCGTTGCATTATGTGATGGGACCTGAGTCTTGTAATAGCTTCATTTTTCCAAAAATCATTGCGTTATTTTAATTTAAAGTAAGATTCATGTGGAGTTAATCCATTCCGTGTTTTACGGCGTGGTCCCACGATTTCCCAACTTTTAAAGTAAAGTTAATAACTATTTTTAGTTCTCACACCAGTCCTATGACTGACTTGGAGTTTATTATTTTAACCTAAACTCTGGGTACCCATATTTTCCACGCTGACAGCTAGTAGTTTTAGTTTTCACAGATAATTTCTTTTCACAGGATCCTGGATTACAGCTGGAGCTATATTCGGAAAGTTTTGTGTTCGTATATCTCTTTCAGTTGTGTCAGATGTTATTTTCCGCTACACATTGTACTTATGTATTATTTTCCGCTGCTATGTAATTTTAAATCTCTAATATTATTTTATTTCCGCTGTGTAATATGTATTTATACTCTGATATATTCTTTAATTCTGATGTAATTGTTGTAATAATGAAATGTTCTATTGTTTGTGTTCTGATGAGTGCTGTTCTCATCTCAATCTGGGCTTTCTCGATAGGGGAAGTTTGGGTCGTTTCAGCGTGGTATCAGAGCTTTGGTTTACATAGCTCGAAAACAAGGCACATTAGGACCAAACAAAAGAATTCATCAGAGATTAGATTAGTAATATCCAATAAGAATAACTTGTTAGAGATGGGATCAGTAGTATCCTAAAATAAGTTTCAAAGAGTGTTATTTTTAAAGTAAAAATGAAAACAAACTAGTTTTGAAAATTATACCTTATTATACGTATTTGAGTATTTTATATTGTATTAAATTGAGATAATCAAGTATATGAAGATTTTGCATATACGCCTAGCTAGTGTATATACGGAGTCCCAAATATACTGGATAAATATAGAATCACACTCTAGTCGCCCGTGGTTAATTCTGGTAATACGGCCACATTATCAGTATTTATGTTCGAGTTTCGAAAGTGGGATATTTATATGTTTCCAATTGACTGGTGTGAGAACCAAAACTTAAATAAGGTCTATTATTTGGAATTAGCATTAAAAATATGATTTTTGGGTATATATAAAAGTTATGGATTTAAAAATTTAATCAACCAATTGATTGTTGGCTGTGTTGTTTGATTATTAGTCTGATTAATAAAAATATATTGGAACCATAAAACCAATCAGAGAAATGAATGTAAATTTAGCCAAATTGAATCAAAATACTGAATTAAATTGAAAATTGATTGAAATTGCATACATATACATATGTACATAATGAACAGGTCATAGCATGGATGCCAAGAAGAGGAATAAAATTGTATGCCCGACAAATAGGTACATATTTAATGTATTTCTTGGGTTTGATGAATTTATGAGCCGGTTGGCAAGCCGCTTGGCATTTTCTTTTTCTTTTGGATTGATGAGGTCCCTGCGTGGCTAGTTGCGGTTTTAAAGGTCTCCCCGTACAAAGGAGGTTATGGCAAAATGTTAGGGTGTTAGCCAAATTTTTGAGAAATTAGAAAAATCTTAGAAGCTGAAAAGCAGAAGAATGAAAGCCAAAATGAAAGCTGAGTTGGTTAGTTAAACAACTTTCAGCTCCGTTCCTTTTCGAGGACGAAAATATTTTTAAGTGGGGGAGATTGTAACAACCCGAAAAATCGGAACCAATTAAATTTTTTTATTTTGGCTATTTTAATGAATTTTGAACATTTAAAATGATTTATTTTAAATAATAACAACTAAAAAATTTATTTTATTCGAAGTTAGAACATAAAAATTTATATTAATTATATAACGAGCCTAAAATGGCGCGGCAGTTTGAAAATTCGATTTTAAACTTTAACTGAATGTACAGGATTCAAAATAAATCGGATTTCACTAAACAAGAAATATTTGAATCTGTTTTATAATATCTTTCTAATGAATGTGAAAAACTGAGATTTCATAATATAAATTTGAAGTTGTGTTCAATTTAAAATCCAGAATAGTCGTTATGGAATTTATATATATTTTAATATAATATATAGCCCTTAAAATATCCATTTTGCAAACGACCTCCGTTTTCGACGAAACCACTTTTATTGGATCCGGAATGTCAAATTATTGCTAGATTCCAATTTTCATAATTTTTGGAATTAATTAATATGTGAGCGTGGGAAATTAAAATGTGTTTGGTCAATTTTGGTTGAATTGGATCGACCAGAAAATGGCCATTTTTCAAATGGTCTCCAAATTCGACGAAATTAGATTTGTTAGGACTGTATCATCAAAACAAAGCTAGAAATAATTTCTCTGTAATTTTTAGAGTCAGTATGAGTCCCCGGTAAATTAAAATGTACGTTCAAATTGACTATTGAATGTTTTATACTTTAATTTTGATGAAAACTAATCAAAACAGTCGAATTGGCTTACGAAACATATCCCATTGTGTTCGGAACGGGGTATTTAGCTAGGGGTGACAGTCGTTGGGTTTGATTTGGAGTTCGGACGCAACGATACAAATTAGTGAATTAAATATTAAATTATATATATAACGTGGAAAATCTAACCCTAAATCTCTTATAACCTTCAGCGCTGTCACCCTATGAAATCAATGGCCAAGGCGATTCAAATCAAAACCCTAATAATCTTCCAATCCGCGCCTCCATATCACGAATTTCAAAAGCCAAATTCTTCCTCTCAACGATATGCATCAGATCGACGGTTATGATCATTAATCTCTTTCTGTATTAAGCAATTTTACCAGTCAATGGTGCCTCCATTTGTTTCGTTTTCTGGCCACCAGAAGGCCGCGAGTGGGGCGGCGCGCCTGCGATGAGAGGTGGGGCGATGGCCTTCGTCATGATACTCTTGGATCGGCTACTAGTGCCTCGATGAAGCACGCGCAGGTGGATGTTGGGGGTGAGCAGGGGTTCAATTTTCGTTGATGAAGACCAGTAGTGTTAAACCAAGAAGAAGGATTAATGAGGGTGATTAACCCTTAATTAATTTATTAATTATAAATAACAATGTTTTTAAATTTCGGTTTTTTATAAAATTTGACATTGATTTATTTTTAGTTTTTAAAATAGCGATTTATGTAATTAGTTTAATTAATGTGGTAATTAAAATGTAATTAAATTTTTATATGCATAGCGTTTGCTTAAAAATCAAATTTTTATATGAAATAATTTTGTATTAAAAATGTGATTTTATAATTAGCATTGTTTGTAAAATAAAATTAGCATTGTTTTTAAAATAAAATTAGCATTGTTTTTAAGATAGAAATAGTAAATTAAAAATATGATTTCTATGTATATAGCTTTGATTTAAAAATATGATTTTTAAATATATGAAATAGCGATGATTTAAAAGTGTGATTTTTATGTAGATAATAAAATTGTGATTTTTATTATAAAATAGTTTTAAATTAGAAATATGATTTTTAATTTATATATAGCATTGATTTTAAAAATATAAATAACATGATTTTTAAAAGAAATAACGCAGTATAAAAACATGATTTTTACTACAAACTGCGTGAAATATATTGCAATGGAACCGACTGGAAGTAAAACCGAATCCAAATCATCCAAAAAAGAACGGCAGAGTGGAAACTGAAGTGAGAACTCTCTCTCGCTAAAAATTTTTGTTCGTTTATTTAATTTATTTTATAACTATATAAAAATATATAGAATTAGTGTAGTTTTTTTTCAGTTTAATCATTATAAACTGTATACGGTGCCTGTTAGATCACCTCCCTCGTCCACATACCACGGACGATTTAAATTGACTGTATTGTGTGTTGTTTGTGATGTTGAAATGTTTAACGTATTAAAAATAATGTTAAATTAGTTAATTAGGAAAATAATTCAAATTGAATTAGAATTGGTTAAATTTGTTAACCAATAATTTATTTAAATAAACTGTTGTTGTTTGAAAACACCACACGGGTCTAGGGATGATAATTTATTCACATCTCCCCTGAATTTAATTATATGTCAATCGATTGATCAACAGACTATGATGAGCGTTATTTATTTATTTTAATGCTCACACAGTTGTAAATTTCACTTTGGATGTTAATGGGTTGTTTAATGATTATCCATCATTATTGTTGAATATACGCAATGTATCAAAGCAATATAACTGAAAATTATATGGTAATTGATTGAGTCGCATTCCGATTCAGAAATAAAGAGTATTTTTAAATAAAGAATCTTTTAAAATAAAGAACATTTTAAAATAACGAATATTCAGTGAAGTAATAAAAATAATCATATGGTGAATTATATTTTTGTTAGTTAAAAATATCGACTTTAACATGTTAATGAAATAATAAAAATAAGCATATGTTGAACTACATGTTTGTTAGATAAAAATATTATTTTTAACATGTATGTGAAGTGAATAAAATTTACATGTCTTGAAATATATTTTTGTTCCTTAAAAATATCACTTTCAACAAGTATATGTGAGAACCATTAAAATTTACATGTCTTGAAATATATGTCTGTTCATTAAAAATAAAGAATATTTTTAAATAAAGAATACTTTTAAATAAAAAATATTTTAATATAAAGAATATTTTAAAATAAAGAATCTTTTGAAATAAAGAATATTTTAAAATAATGAATATTTTAAAATAATATTCAGTAAAGAATAAAATTGTGGTTTTGATGTCTAACTTTCGATGGACACAAAAATATAAAAATATGAAGCCGGGTTAAGTATAGAAACTCCATTTTTAACCCGAATGGGTTTATCAATTGATTTTATTCATTTTATACTGAATATCAAAAGGAAGTGATTTCAAAATCTAATATTTTGAAAATATTATCATTTTAATATTATAAAGTTATAGAATATTCAAATTTGATTTAAAATTGAAAAAGAAGTTGGAATCGTTTTAAAATGAATTTATAAATATTTATTGTTAGATCAGAATTTGGACCTAACACCCAAATCGTTTTGATTCTTAAAGAATTTTAACTGGAGAATGAAGAAAAAGTAGAAAACACACAGAATTTATAGTGGTTCGGCGTTAACGAGCCTACGTCCACTTTATATGTTATCGATTATACTTTGAATGCTAATACAATCAATGATTTCTCTCAAGCTCACTTTTACAATTATGATTTCTCTCAGTAATCTCGAAATAAAACTGATAAGTAATGGTGGTATGACAATAATGGAGGAATCAATACTTAGTATTGCCAAAAGATCCTGAAAAATGCCAAGCTCTAGGCTATTTATAGATGATTTTGTCAAGCGAATCGCGGTCACACGTGGCACAAATCCCGAGAACATCGGATCGTATCGCATCCTTACGAAGAATTAGTCAAATTAGCCGTTGTGGACAGGTGTCGCGATCCCCTTGAATATCGGATCGAGCAAAGGGGGAGATTCAGTCAAAGTGACAGTTGGGGACACGTGTCGCTGGATCCGTGCGTCTCGGCTCGCCGAAGACTAGCTTGTGCTTGAACGGGTCAGAGGCTTCGCTGTGCATCAGGGGGTCGGATCGGTCTGTGCTGGGTAGTAGTGTATGCACGGATCGAGTCGCGTAGAAGTGGTCGTATCGCTGATACAATGTGGGCGATTCTCTGATGCGATCCGATGAGGGGCGATCCTCCGAGGGGCGATCCGATGAGGGGCGATCCTCTGGTGCGATCCGTTCCTTCATGTACTTAGGGAACGTAGAATCAAACCTTCTTCTCGTGAGTGAACCTGGGTGGCTTGGTCAAAAAGCTAGCCAACATTTTGCCCCCTCGAAGTATGTTTTATCGAAGATGGAACATGCTTCGAAACTATAGAAACGTCTTTTCATAAAGAGATGCAAATCAGTGGCAGCGTCTATCCGAAAGGCCATATCGTTTACGGAAACCTGTTTCTTTGCTTGCTATAAACATCGGATAAACCTTTAATAGTTTCTCTGTTTATTGGACAGTTCTTTTCTGGGATCTTTCAGAGTCGTCATCATCGAATCTATCAGGTGCATTTTTGAATTTTCATTCCCGTTGGTCATTTATCGGTTCGTATCGCATGGGAGAATCACGGTTCGTTAGCAAGTTATTCGTTTCGTCCTTCGGTAAGCACTTGGGCCTCTTTACGGAACGAGTTGGGCTTTTGGTTCGTGACGCGATGGGCTTTGGTTCGCGGCCCATCGACTTTCATGGATCGAATAGGACAAAAAGGGGGAGACTAACGGTCGCCTTTTTGCCTATATAAATCGATCCTCACTTCACTTTTCCCCTTCTTCTTCTTCCAGCAACGTACCGCCTATTCTTCTCGAGATAAAACCCTAATTCTTCCTTTCAAGAATACGATTGTTCTTCCTAATTTAAGAAAGGTAATTTCGCCAAAATCATTCTCACGCGATTTTTCACTTGTTTTTCTGGAATCTAAGAAGAAAAAAAATGAGAAAATTGGTGATGTTTGAGACCGCACCCGCGATGGTTGATGGGTTCAGGTGCTCGCGTGACGAACCGAGGAGAAATGATGAGGAAGATGCGAGGGAGAAGAAGGAGGAATCAGATCGGAGGGGGGCATTGGATCGTGGTGATGCGAGGTTCAGGGAAAAGGGAGAGGAAGAAGTTCGGTGCGTTTCGTTGACGAGACGAGGGTTCGGAGAGATGAGGACGAAGCATAGATTCGGCTAAAGGATCGAGTCGCGGGAAGGGAGGAGCTTCGGATCGCGGAGAACAGGAGGCGATGCAGATCGTAAAGATACCATAGCGATCCGTTTGGATGGATTGGTGCGCTTCACGATTCGAAGCCTTTCTACGAGCTCACACCTTTTCGCGTACCGAGTCCTTCAGCACGAACCGTTCATATGTTGCGATCCGGACCTGTCCTGCGATCCGACTAACAAACGATCTGGTGCACACGCTGAATAAATAATGCAACTCTAACAAATCGATGAACAGTTAGGTTAGAGCCTTTGGGACGAACATTCCGGATTGAACAAAAGCATAATCTATCGATCGAACAGCGACCAATGTCTAGATGACTTTGTTGACCTTTGTACTTTTCTTTAATGCACACACAAGCACTCACACCGGCACTTGCACACACACAAAAGGGGGGATGGGTAGTTTTAATCTTATTTCTCATGTTTCTTCGCCTAAACAGTAATGTCGGATAATCACTCTTCTTCAAGATCTAACACCGAGACGGATCCCGAGGTGTCTGAGCACCATAACCCTGAGGTCCATCCAACTAACCCAAGGGGCGAGGATTCTGGTTCCGAATACGAAGCAACGGAATTGGATCCAACTGAAAGTACTTCACTTGACGAGGAGTCTGAAGTAGACGGTCGAGCTCCTGACGAGATTCCTGGTGCACTTGGGATAGAGAAATTTACTGATTCTTTAGCATCTAAACTCGATGACATCAAGCTTAAAAGAATTTGCCTGAGACATGGGATCCCTTGGGATGATGTGAGGACACCCGTTAGCGAAGATAGACCCCACTTAGCTCCGGAAGGGTATATGGCCGTCAGCCGAATCATGTGGTCGGTAGGAGCTATTCCTCTGTTTCCTTCAATCGTGATTGAGACCTTAAAACGATTGGGTATCGCTCCAATGCAGCTTCATCCTAACGCCTACGTGGCTCTATATACTCTATATATCGCATACGCGGAGATCTTGCATACCGAGCTCACATTTAAAGATTTAACATTCTTTTATCTTTTCAAGCATCGCTCCTAGGCAACTCCAAATTTCTCTTTCTTCAAATCGGTAGCGAATAGGAAGGTTCTGTATGACGGATACAGCAATATAGGGGATCCCAAGTCTGATTGGTTTTATATAAAGAGACAAGCTGGGTGCTCAAGAAGATGGCTTAAATCAAGTAAACTTTAATCTTTTGACTGAATATCTTGCTTAAGAAATCGAAGCATTAACATCCCCCTTTCTTTTTTGTTTTAAGCAGATCACGTTTTTCCCAAGACGGAAGGCTTGTTATACAATAATCGATTGTCTATTCTTCTACAAAGCAGATCCGATTTTCTAAGGATCAAGAAGTGCATCACTGACGAGAATCTTCATAAGCATCGTCTTCTGGATATAAGATTTGGACTTGGTGCTGGCGGCAAACCCTACAAATACGTGCCCCCAACGGAGGGAGAGGGAACATCACGGGCAGCAGAAACAACTAAATTCCGTAAGAGTCCTTCCCCGATAATCATCCAGGACGACGAGGACCTGAACATATACAGAGGAAATGAGGCCCGTGGTGACAAGTCCAAGAAAATCCCAGTTTCTCCGGGGGGTTTCCCCTCAAGGGCTTCTCTTCCGATCGAACCTGCTGCTCCCGATGATTTGACAGAAGAACAGCTATTCAAAGAGCTGAGCAAAATTCTTTTACCCGATGATGTATACACAGAGGGGGACTTTGAAGGGGAGCCATTCTTCCCTGCTTCTGAGGAGACCACCGTTCCAATTAGAGGACAAGAAACTACTCAGATGAGCCTGACTTCAGGCCCGGGTCTGTTAGGGGGAATTATATGGGATGCACAAATCACACGCACTGCCTGACACCCACACTTTTATATCAACAGTATTCAAAGTTTTAATATGCTCTTTTCTCTTTTGCAGGAAAGATGTCTCGCAGGCGGTCTTATTCTTATCATTCTCTTCGTGAAGGCACACCCAGTCTTCATCCGAGCACCGAGCGCTCTCGCGGCCCTTCTCACAAGCCTACTTCTTCGCAACCCCGGTCTCCATCAAAATCGACTTCTGGCAAGCTTCCCAGTTATCCGGTAGCTCCTGCAGGGGGAAAACAACTTCCTAAAGAGTTAACTCCTCCGAAAAGTGCACCCTCTCACAGCAGGTCGTCAAAAAGACACTATGAGCCTAAGGATAAAAGTAAGGATCCAATCAAAGATTATGAGAAGGAGAGAAGTGACATTGTCCCTTCCAGCCAGCCAGAGTTGGCTGCCCCCGGGTCACGAGATTACATCCATGGTCCCGAGATTCAAGGTAGGCTGGAAAAGTTGCGGGAACAATTTCCCAACATCTTCTTCGAAAGGATGACGTTTGTTCCAGCCTTGGAACTAGTCCCTAGGAACTGGGATAATGAAGTCGTCGGGCACATTCGCCATGTAGCCAGGCAGTATGAAATGATGAAGAGACATGCGGTTAATCTTTCAGAAGACATTCGAACGCTTGAAATGGAAGCACATAGATCTAAGGTGAAAATTGATCACAACGAAAGGGCCAGGAAAAAGATGGAGAAGGACTTGGAAGATGCACAATCCCAACTCGCCTTAGCGCGGAGAGATGCTGAAAATTATAAGATCGAATTGGAGAATGCTAAGAAACGCTTTCATTCGGAACTTGACTCAAATAGTCAAGAGAAGATGGCCTTAAAGAAGGAGGTAGAAGATCTTAAAATGGCCAACATTGAGTTGAAGACAGCACAAGGCCATTTTGAAGCTGAGAGAGCTGCCTAGGAGGCAGAAAAAGCAAGTTTGAAAGAAAGTTTAGCTTTGGCTGAAGCGGAAAAGGTGATTTTGAATGATCAAGTCGTGGATGCGGAGAGGCGGGCGGCTCTCACCGAAAAGAATGTTGAAAGTGCCATTGAAATGGCTACTGCTTCTAACAACAAGCTCCTCGAGAGAGAAAAGGATATCGAAGGGTTTGAAGAGATGATTTTTGACTTCCTGGGCCAAGTCCTCAAAACCCGCAACATCTCGTGGATCCCGGACTACCACGTTACCTTAGCCAATTTATGGGAT
Source organism: Allium sativum (assembly GCA_030737875.1). NCBI lineage: Eukaryota > Viridiplantae > Streptophyta > Magnoliopsida > Asparagales > Amaryllidaceae > Allium > Allium sativum. Next base: position 744,764,091 of record CM060912.1, read on the forward strand.
GCCATCGTTGAGGGTGAGAAGCAGAGATTGGGAGTTGAAGAAATTGACGAAGATGAGCCGATGAAGGCCATCCTCAGGGATAACGAGCCCGAGGATCTGGCAGAAGGTTGTCGTCTAATTCTAGCGGAAATGGAAAAGGAGAGGGCCCTGGCTAAGGGCAAAAGCAAGGCTGACGAAGGTTTGAGTTCAGTTGTAGAGCCCAAGACCTCCGGAGTTGAGGAATACCATCCTGATGATCCATTAATCCCTTTGGGCCTAACTCCTGTGGTTGTTGGAGCCCCTGCAGCTAGCCTAGATGGAGGATCAGCGGAAGGTATCTCCCTTTTTTCCCCACAATTTGTCAAAGCAATTGTGAATTGTCGTCATCTGGTAGAGCAACCAATTAAATTAATAACATGTGTTCCCCATAATACAGGTGGCGAGCCCATCGACAAAGATGTCGGGAAGAGGAAAGAGGCAGAGAAGGTTGTCGTCTCGCCTAGCACCGGTGTTGAGATACCGAAGCAAGCCGAGGGTACAACAGCAGAGAAGGGCGTCCTGGCACCCAGTGCTGACGCTCCCAAGGATGATGAAACCATCGATGCCTTGAAAGATATGGATGGGCGCCATGTAGAGGTTGAGGAGGATATCATTGGCACCAAAGAAGCCGAAGACGATGACGACGAAACTTTGGCTAACAGAAAAGCTAGGCAGGAAAAGGAGATGGCTTTAAAGAAAGCGGGACAGGAGCCTTTGAACATAGTCCCTATCTCGGAGTTTAATCCCAAAACCGGGATGGTTTTGAAACTCCAGCCCAAATCCATCAGCAAACAGCTTCATTTTGCGAACCCTGATGATTTCCCAGCTTCTCTTACTGATAAAAGGAAGAGAAAGGAGGTGGAGGAGGAATCTTCTGAAGAGTCGGACGTTCCTCTCATAGACAAAAGGAAGAGGAAGAAAGGTGATCAATCCGACGCTGACAAGGCGAAGCTGGAGAAACAGAAGCAGGAGAAGAAGTCCAAGCGTAAATAGGATATTGTTGCTTGTCTATATTGTGTTTTTAGGCTTCTTACTGGCCATGAAATGTAATTGTGAGACTGGCCCTCACTTTTGTTTTAGGTTGTTTTTCATTTTCTAGGCTTGCAGTTTGTAAATGAAAGTTTATCTCTTTTTGCATCACCGTGTACCTGCATTTAATAAACTTTTCATGCTTAGTCATAGACCATCTGATTATAACTACAAATCAGTCAAGCAACATAAAGAAAAATTTAAAAATTTCCGTGTTCATGTGTATATGTATATATGTATATGCCCCCAATCAATCGTTAACGTAGCGCCTGACTAGGGCTTATTAAGGATTGATTAGCGTTGTCTGCACGTTGCCCCCTATTTCTGAATATGGGGGACTTAGAAAATTTAGCAAGATAATTGTCCTTATGGTGCTGAGTTTCCGGCACCTTTCTCAGTGCTTAACCATAGACTCTCTTATACTCTCCTGGCGGTCGCCGAGGTCGGAGTTTAGCAAGATAATTTAACAGCTCAGTCGCTCCCCGATCCTTCAACGGGGCAAGAGCTCTTTCTCAGTGCTCAATCGGAGACGCTTTTATACTCTCTCTCTGCTCTGGAGAGTTAGAGTTCGAGCTCAGCGGTTCAATTGCTCCCTGATCCTTCAGCGGGGCGAGAGCTCTTTCTCAGCGCTCAATCGGAGACGTTTTTATACTCTCTCTCTCTGGAGAGTTAGAGTTCGAGCTCAGCAGTCCAATTGCTCCCCGATCCTTCAGCAGGGCGAGAGCTCTTTCTCAGCGCTCAATCGAAGACGCTTTTATACTCTCCTGGCGGTCGGCGAGGTTAGAGTTCTGTCAAGGCGGTTCCGATCATGGTACACCGCCATGACTTACGGGCATCGGTTTCATGTCCGTTATGCTCTCTCTCGGCTCTGGAGAGTTAGAGCGCTATCAATGATATGATTTACTTTATCGCACCCTCAGAATTTTGACTGGTGATTACATTCCATTCTGATGGAAGGCACCTATAATTATATGCTTCTGGGATCGTTGCATGATTCACAGCAATTTCCATAAAAATAAAAAGGCAAATAAATAATAGTGCAATAAAGGTAAACAACACACAATATTTTTATAGTGGTTCGGTCGAATCATGACCTACGTCCACTTTATAATTTTTTGCTTTAAGAAATAGGACTATTCTAGGCAAGTCGTGCCTTGTCCATGGTTTTTAACAAAGCAAAAGGAATAGATCTGACATCTTTACGTCAGGTACGGCCGTAAATGTTGGGCATTCCACACTCTGGGGATTTCCTTTCCATCTACGGTTGCTAGCTTGAAGGTTCCATTATCAATCTTGCACAGTATGGTGTACGTCCTTCCCATTTCGCACCCATATGAGTTGGGGCTGGAAAGACACGCTTCAGAACCAAGTCTCCGGGTTCCAAGGTTCAAGCTCGAACCTTTTTGTTGTAGTATCGGGCGACCTGTTGTTTGCATCTCAAGGCACGCAGGTCTGCTTCGTCCCTCTTTTCTTCGATCATATCCAGGGATTCAAGGAGCAATTCGTTATTAGTCATCGGATCGTAATAAGTCACTCGCTGAGAAGGTACTTTTATCTCAACCGAGATGACTGCTTCTGCTCCAAAAGCAAGGGAAAAGGGGGTATGTCCTGTTGCCGATATATATGTTGTCCTGTAGGCCCATAACGCTAAGGGTAATTCATCAGCCCACATGGCTCTGGCCCGTTTCAGTCTTCTTTTCAGAATGGACTTAATCACTTTATTCGCCGCTTCGACTTTTCCGTTCGATTGCGGGTGCGCCACAGAGGTGTACCGTTTCTCAATGTGGTATTTCTGGCAGAAGTTCCTGAATTCAGTGCTATCGAACTGAGTTCCGTTGTCAGTTATAATAATCTTTGGAATCCCAAATCGACAGATGATGTTTCTAACGACAAAATTGATCACTCGTTTGGTTGTGATTGTAGTCAGTGGTTCAGCCTCAACCCACTTAGTGAAATAATCTACGGCTACAATAGCGAACTTCGCTCCGCCCCTAGCTATGGGGAGACTTCCGATGATATCAATTCCCCACATAGCGAAAGACCATGGGCTCGTCATTGTTTTTAACTGATTAGGAGGTGCTCTAGGTATCTTTGAAAATCTCTGGCACGCATCACATCGTCGTGCGTATTTCGCGGCATCCTTGTTTATGGTAGGCCAGAAATAACCATGCCGCAACACCTTTTTCGCCAATGTTTTCCCTCCAGTGTGATCGCCGCATTCACCTTCGTGTACCTCCTGTAGCACACGCTTGATGTCGTCATGAGCTATACACCGAAGAAGGGGCATCGAAAATCCTTGTCTGTAAAGAACTCCGCCTTGCAGAACGTATCGGGCAACTTTACGAATTACTTTACGCCTCTCGCTTTTCTTGGTCGGAAGCGCTCCATTCATCAAGAAATTCTTTAGAGGGGTCATCCATGACTCCCTTTCTGGTTCCGTCTCTAGTACTGGATCAATTTCCATCTGATCTATACTAGGAGACCGAAGTACCTCAACTGGGGCTAGTCCGCTCTCTTCAGGATCGTCAAAGCTAGCCATCTTCGCCAACTTATCTGCCTGCTGATTCTCCGACCGCGGAATATGAGATATGGTGTAGTGATCGAAGCCGTTCAGCAACTCCTTCACTTTCTCCAAGTATAAGATCAATCTTGCACTTTTGGCTTGGAATTTCCCAGTAACCTGGTTCATAACTAACTTGGAGTCGCAAAAGATGTCCAGCTTTGTGACTTCCAACTCCTTTGCGATCCTTAATCCGGCTATCAGGGCTTCATATTCGGAGTCGTTGTTAGTGGCGTGAAACTCCATCCGGATAGCATAGGATATCAGCCGTTTCTCGGGAGTTTCATGCACTACTCCAGCGCCGGATCTCTTGTCATTCCTAGCGCCATCAGTATACAATCTCCAAGCACTGGGGTCGAGAAGTAATTTTGAGGGGTCAACTTCTTCGTTTGCTATATCTTCCTCCGGGACGGTAAACTCTGCTATGAAGTCGGCTATCACTTGCCCCCGAATTGACTGTCGGGGCTGAAAGTTCAGATCAAATTGACTCAACTCAATGTTCCACTTGAGTAGCCTTCCAGATGCTTCTGGTCTCTGTAGAACTTGCTTGAGTGGATGATCAGTGTATACAGTAATGGGATGTGCCTGAAAATAATGTCGAAGCTTTCTAGAGGCGATCAGCAAACTATACGCCAACTTTTCTATCCTTGGATAATTACGCTCTGCTGCCATCAATTTTTTGCTCACGTAATACACGGGTCTTTGGACCTTATCTTCTTCTCTTACCAATGCTGAGCTAATCGCGTGGGATGACACTGCCAAGTACACGAATAATTCCTCATGATCCATCGGCTTAGACAGTATCGGTGGTTTCTCCAGGTGTCTCAGCAAGTTCTGAAACACTTCTACGCAGTCGGGCGTCCATTTGAAGTGGCGTTTTCCTCGCTTTATCAATTCGAAGAATGGGATGCATTTGTCCGTAGCCCTGGAGATAAATCTGCTTAGTGCGGCTACTTTCCCTGCTAGGCTTTGCACATCTTTAATTTGCCTAGGTTCCTGAATGTCTCTGATTGCTGCGATTTGGTCGGGATTAATCTCAATCCCACGAGAACTGACGATGAATCCCAAGAATTTTCCGGAGGCGACCCCGAATGAACATTTTGTTGGGTTGAGTTTCATCCCGTATTTTCGAAGAATGCCAAACATCTCTGCCAAGTCCGTAGTGTGATTAGAGGATTGGTTGGACTTAACCAACATGTCGTCAACGTATACTTCCATTGTTTTCCCAATCTGGTTATAGAACATTCTGTTCACTAACCGTTGATATGTAGCGCCTGCGTTCTTCAAGCCAAAGGGCATTACTACATAGCAATATAATCCCAGATCCGTAATAAAACTAGTGTGTTCTTGATCTGGAACGTGCATTGGAATCTGGTTATATCCTGAATAAGTATCCATAAAGGAGAGAAGTTCATGACCCGCCGTTGAGTCCACCAACTGATCGATCCTGGGTAACGGAAAGCTGTCTTTCGGGAAGGCTTTATTCAAGTCCGAGAAATCGATACACATTCGCCACTTCCCGTTAGCCTTCTTCACCAGAACTGGATTTGAAATCCAGTCTGGGTAGATTGAGTCTCTGATAAATCCATTGCTCTTTAGCTTTCCAACTTCTTCTTTCAAGGCAGCGGACCTCTCTGGACCCAGCATTCGCCTTTTTTGTTTCACCGGAGGATGTTTAGGGTTAATGTTTAATGAATGGCTCATGATTGATGGAGATATCCCGCACATGTCCGCGTGGGTCCAAGCAAATACATCCAAATTATTTTTTAAGAAACTCGTTAGTTCTTTAGCTACATTCGGATTTAACTGGGATCCAATCTTAAGGACCTTCTCTGGGTCACCATCATCGATCGGTACATCCACAGTTGTCTCGTTGGGAGTCGCCATTTTGTCCCCAGGTTCTTTGTCCTCTCTGGGATCCATATCCTCGGGCAATTCTCTGGGCGACTCTCCCACGGTTATCCTCCTTAGTTGCTATAAGGTCTCCGCCCTTGCGGGGGGAGAAGCGCCTTTGGTTTCTATGTCCCCTCCATTGCGGAGTAGCTTTAGCTCTGCAACACAATATGCTCGTGCGGCAACCTGATCTCCTCTGACAATACCAACACCAACTTCCGTAGGAAATTTCAATAATAAGCACCAGGGGGCTATACAGGCTCTAAACTTTGCGAGGGCCGGTCGGCCCAGGAAGGCATTGTAGGATGATTCAACATCCAAAACCACGAAGGGAAGGATTCTCACTCTCTGGCGTTCTCCTTCCCCAAGCGTAACTGGTAACTCTACATAACCCATTGGAGCGGTGGATGCTCCGTTAAATCCACGGATCCATCCCTGACAGAGCTTCAAGTTTTTTATCTCGAGGTTCATCTGGTCGAATGTCCTTTTGAAAAGAATATTGACGGAACTCTCGTTATCCACCAAAACTTTATGAACAGTGGCCGGGCCAATAGGTACTGTGATTACAAATGGATCTTCAGTCGGAGCATGGACTCCAATGCTTTCTCGTTCGCGGAAAACGACATTGTCGGACATCATCTTTTGTTGCTTTACCGAGACGTTGTCCTCGGGGTTGCTACACTCCCCTACCTCGAGGTGTTGCTTAGCTGCATTGACATACTGATCCAATGCCTTAGAACCGTGTCCGGCGAGATAAAGCCCTCCGATTACGGTATTGATAACAAGGTCCTTTCCCTTTTGCTGGGCAGTTGGCCTGACAGCAGGTTGATTCTGATTCTGATTTGGGGCCTGTACGGCTTGCCCCCTGTCTCTGGGCGTTACTCTGTATTCATCTAATTTTCCTTCTCGAAGAAGCCTCTCGACTACGTCTCTTAGGTGACGGAATTCATTTGTCGAATGGCCATGAATCTGATGAAAGAGACAAAACTTCCCCGTTTCGCGTTCTTTCTCCGTCGACTCTCTGGGAGGTGGCCTCTTATTTTGGAGGACGTTGTATGAATCCATGAAGATATTTTCCAAAGTATCGTTTATTGGTGTATAACTCTCAAAAGACCTGGGACGAGTCCTTTTCTGGGAGTCGTTCCCTCGATTCCTCTTCCGGTTGTTGCCATTACTGTTATTATCATTGTTTCCTGACTGACGATCACCCTGATTTCGATTTCCGACATTAACCTTGACCTTCCCCGAGCTGTCTCATGTCTGCTTGATGGCGACATTGCTCTGGATTTCCTCTTTATCGGCCGTTTTTGCCTTTCGGTTAGCATATACTTCCTCCCGACGTAAATAGACGTTAGCTTTTTCGTAGAACAACTCTCTAGTATGGGGCGGCTTGCCGGCCAGGTATCTCCCAAATTCAGTGTCTTTATCTACCCCATCAATCAGGGCTGCCACAACAGTTGGCTCATGAGGATCTTTAACTTCAGTAGTGGCCAGGTTGAAACGGTCTAAATACACCCTCAAACTCTCGCCTGGTCGTTGCTTGACAAGGAACAAGTCAATCACACTCTTCGTCTTCTGTGCATAGATGCGGAACTGTTCCACGAACCTTTCACTCAACTCCCTGAAGCTGGAAATTGATCTTGCTGGTAAGCGAGTAAACCATAACAATGCTACATCCTCCAAGAATATGGGAAACACTTTGCACTTGACAGCGTCAGAGGCCGCGGCAGCGGTCATTGGCCAAGAATATCTCATCAGATGCTGGACGGGATCAGATCTACCCGCGTAACGGTTCATTTGCGGCATGTTGAAGCGCCTCGGGAAAGTCACGTCTAAAATATCATCAGTGAAAGGGGTATGACTGCGGTCAATTCCCCAATCTTCATTTCGTTGTCCACGGCTATCTTCCAAAATTTGATGGATCATAGCTGCAACATTTGCACTGGTTAGCGGAGGTTCGGGGTCAGCGCTTCTTGCTCGGTGGGGTTCTCTAATCTCTCTTCCGGGAGCAGTCAAGAAATCCGGGGCTCGGATTGGGCTTCGTTGCCCCCTGTTACGATGAGCATTTGCACGGCGACGGGGCTGAGGTAGTCTGTTCTGTACAGGGCTATCCACACCTCGAGCTCTGGGAGTTGCGGCGTGATCGTTCACATTACGATTTGAGGCCCCTGCATCCAGTGCCTCTTCTTTCCGTGATGGCAGGGTTCCAAATCGAAGCTGCTCTGTGTTTTCGTGCCTCTCATACGGTCGCCGCGGAGGCCTTGGCGATTCCTCTGACGAAGAAGAGTATTCTGGGGTGAGCGGATGAACTGGTGGCGTCCTTTGCCTTGCGAGATCATTAAGCCTTCTATCCATAGCGGTCAAATTTTGTCGCAGAACGGAGCTTTCCTGCCTTTGAGCAGCCAATTCATCAAACAATCTTTCCCACATTTCGGAAAAGCGAGAGAGATCCCCCTCAGTAACGGGAGCAGAAGGGTCATATTGATCATCATCAATTTCTCTTATGCGCAAAGAGCTTGAGCCAGGTCGAGCGGATGGGCCAGGATGGTAGGAGTGAGCCATAGGCTCCTTTCCAGGTCGAGTTGTAGTCCGATCATCGATTCGGATCGCTGTGGACCGAGGATGATGGTTCGCAGCGCCCCCCTGGGATCGGTTCATGGTCACGGTACGTGGAGGATTCGAGGCGTTATCACGGGATCGAGTAACAACCCCTTCAGCAGTCCGGATCGTCTCGTCCTCGTCGACTCGGAGCATGGCACCTTCATCGGATCGGTTCGCCCCCGGCGCTCCGCGATCCAAAGTTCCCTCATTACCCAGCTCGTGCACACTTTCTTCAACCGCTTCATTCGCGATTTCATTTGTTCGTGAAGCGCGTACTTCCTTAGACCTCTTTCCAGCCATGATATCAGATGTCGCTGGAATTTTCAAAAAACTGAATAGTGGAGTTTTGAGACTGTTTTCTCAGTGAAAGCACCAAAATGTTAGATCAAAATTTGGACCTAACACCCAAATCGTTTTGATTCTTAAAGAATTTTAACTGGAGAATGAAGAAAAAGTAGAAAACACACAGAATTTATAGTGGTTCGGCGTTAACGAGCCTACGTCCACTTTATAGGTTATCGATTTTACTTTGAATGCTAATACAATCAATGATTTCTCTCAAGCTCACTTTTACAATTATGATTTCTCTCAGTAATCTCGAAATAAAACTGATAAGAAATGGTGGTATGACAATAATGGCGGAATCAGTACTTAGTATTGCCAAAAGATCCTGAAAAATGCCAAGCTCTGGGCTATTTATAGATGATTTTGTCAGGCGGATCGCGGTCACACGTGGCACAAATCCCGAGAACATCGGATCGTATCGCTGCCTTACGAAGAATTAGTCAAATTAGCCGTTGTGGACAGGTGTCGCGATCCCCTTGAATATTGGATCGAGCAAAGGGGGAGAATCAGTCAAAGTGACAGTTGGGGACACGTGTCGCTGGATCCGTGCGTCTCGGCTCGCCGAAGACTAGCTCGTGCTTGAACGGGTCAGAGGCTTCGCTGTGCATCAGGGGGTCGAATCGGTCTGTGCTGGGTAGTAGTGTATGCACGGATCAAGTCGCGTAGAAGTGGTCGTATCGCTGATACAATGGGGGCGATTCTCTGATGCGATCCGATGAGGGGCGATCCTCTGGTGCGATCCGTTCCTTCATGTACTTAGGGAACGTAGTTTCAAACCTTCTTCTTGTGAGTGAACCTGGGTGGCTTGGTCAAAAAGCTAGCCAACATTTATAAATACATTTTAAATGGAAATCGATGAAATATATATAATATATATTATATATATTTAATGGCATGAATAGAACACGCCGCGCAGCGAGCGTTCATGAATTTCGACCATTAACTTCAAATTGATATAACGGGAGATCCGACCGTCGGATTTTCCTAAAACCGGAACCGTTGGCTTCGTATCGAAAAGAGATTTTCAATGAATACAAGAGATTTGAAATCTAACAGTTAGATTTTAAAATATGTCCAAACCAATTTTGCAAAAAGTCGCTCTAAATGCAGTTCGATGGTCGTTATTGGAAACCGACCGTAAGGGCCTTAATAAAATTATTAAAAATATGGAAAAATTATGTAAAATCATAATAAATGATTTGGAAAGATTTTGGATGAAAAAATTCCAAGTTTGAAAAGATTAAAATATGTTTTAATTGTAATGAACTAGTTATTAACTAGAATAATAATCCAATGTTTTTAAATAAATAAATTGGATTTGTAAATGGTTTTAACATAACGAGAATTTTCCAAAGTATGAATTGGAATGGAAATTATCTTCGGGATATTTCATTATTGGATTCCATGATTATACGGATATTGTTGAGGAATTTGGAAGATATAAATATCATTATTCCCAATACGATATTTGTTGATTTCAGAATTTGGTATGGAATATGAGCCGATATAATTTCTATTCATATCCTTTTATTTAATGTCAAACTGCATTTTGGGTTTGTCATGAATGGTGTCTTTAATAACATTGTTCTTAAACCCAGTTGAGAAAAGAATAAATCTTTTAATTAAGATTTAGCGAGATTTTCCAATTAATTAATATTTAATTGGAATTGAATAAAAGAATTAGATTTTGGGTTTGTCGTGAATGGTGTCTTCAATAACACTGTTCTTAAACCCCGTATGAAAAAAATAAATCTTTTAATTAAGATTATTAGAGTTTCCAATTATATTTATTAGTTGAAATACAATGAAAATGCGAATTGGGTTTATCGTGAACTGTGTTTTAAATGACATTAGTTGTTTAACCCAGTTAGAGATACGATTAATTTCTTAAATTTGAATAATCATTAGTAATGATTTTTGAGATTAAAATCAAATAGAGTTTTAATGAATCTTTAAATAGATTGAAATGGGAATGAGATAATTAAATTTATCGAATTCTTGAAATGATCGAGAATGGAGTACTACCAGTTTTACTCCAGGCGATAGTTTAATCTTTAATTAGATTTGAAAGTGAAATGGTAATTAAATTTACCAAGAACACAGTGGGTGTTAGATGCGGAGTGCTACCAGTTTTGGTCCATGGGATAAATAGGTTGGGATTGGAAAATAATAAATGATTATTGCGGTAAGGTTTGATAATCCCGACTAGTTAATAAAATCTGTTGAAATTGATATCTAAAAGAAGGTTAAAGAATTTTTTTATAATAATTTATTTTTGATTAAATTTATGGGAACCTTTCCCTGTAATGTGAATATTTTATTAAAAGGATATTCTGGATTGGAATGCAGCGTATGGTGTGTTTTTATAGCACTTGGTTATAAAATACGCGTGTTATTCGGAAAGACCGGGTTTAACCCATTCTGAATAATTACTACGACGACTAAAGTCGACTACGAAGACGGTGGTTGAAGACCAGAGTTCTTCACACCGTTTGGATGATTAATGATGTCTTGATTGGATTGTACACCCAAGACAAGGTAATAAGTGGTGATCGTTCAGATGTACTTGGAAATCGACGGATATGCGAGGACCTCTCTCCAGTATTGGACATATGGGACAAGGAATAAGGTGCCTCTGGTTTCGTTCAAACCCAGAATGGACTTGTAAATGGATGTGTGTCTGACATTGGATTTTATTCTGTGTTGATTGATCTCTATTAAATATATATATATATATATATATATATATATATATATAACAGTTTGGTGGCGGAGAATTTATTCTCTTGCTTAACACCCTTCTCTGAGACGTACGAGCTTAGAGTTTATATATTGATAGACATCATTTGCATGGCGTGAATTGTCAGTGTGGTGTGCTAAGATGGAAATGATCAAGGCTTTTGTTGAAAAGTAGAGTCTTGTGGATGATGATCAAAGCACAGCTTTAGTTAGCATAGCTTTGTGTATCGCGATACTTCGCGAGCCTCACACCTCGGTATGAACCAGAAACGGGAGAGGACTGCATAGAGAACATGCGTTTCTTTCTAGCTAGGAGTGGTGTCATGGTATGGAGCCCAGACATTTTACTTATGTGGATGAGAGGCGCCTCGGATATTGAGCCCCTAGTGGCTCAGATTTTATGCCCTATAGGGCAAGGAAACGTATTGTTCAGGAATTACTAATCCACTAAAGTAAGTGTGGACCAGCCCTGAAGATCCAAGGTGCGGTTGCGACTGATCCTGAGTCACGGGCTAGAGTGTCTTGAATTCGGTAAGGACGATCCCTTGCCTTGGTTCATGATGGAAATCCGACTTCCAATACGACATCATGCGGTTTTGATTGTAGAACTAGTATGGCGACATGATATATGGTACCCATGTCGTCTATGATTGAAACATTTATATTTGAAGTTGTTTTAAACACTATGCATTTATAATGTCAAAATGATTTGTTTTATACGTATCAAGCATGATCGGATATTATAAGGGAAAACTTTATCCTTTGGCTTGCGTCGCATTGTGTGATGGGACCTGATTCTTATAATAGCTTCATTTTTCCGAAAAGCATTGCATTGTTTTAATTTAAACTAAGATTCATGTGGAGTAAACCCATTCCATGTTTTACGACGCGGTCCCATGATTTCCCAACTTTTAGAGTAAAGTTAATAACTGTTTTTAGTTCTCACACCAGTCGCATGACTGACCTGGAGTTTATTGTTTTAACATAAACTTTAGATGCGCATATTTTCCACACGAACAACTAGTAGTTTTGGTTTTCGCAGATAATTTCTTTTCACAGGATCCTGGATTATAGCTGGAGCTATATTAAGAAAGCTTTGTATCCGTATATCTCTTTCAGTTGTGTCAGTGGTTATTTTCCGCTACGCATTGTACTTATGTATTATTTTCCGCTGCTGTTCAATTTTAAATCTCAAATATTATTATTTTTCCGTTGCATAATATCTATTTATACTCTGATATATTCTTCTACTCTGATGTAATTATTGTAATAACGATGAAATGTTCTATTGTTTGTGTTCCGATGAGTGTTGTTCTCAATTCAATCTAGGCTTTCTCGAAAGGGGAAGTTTGGGTCATTTCAATATTTGCGTACAAAGTTGTATAATAGATTGACAAATAGTTTGTTAATTCTAAACTTTGACTAGAATGCCCTTCGTCTTCTTCATTGAATCAAACTATGCAGAAATATACCAGAAATAGCTCCAATGTCCAAAAGTGTGAAAATAGGTCCAAAAGCATGCCAAAAATCCTATTTAATGTCCAAAAGTTGAAGGAAAATGTTTACGCAACGTTTAGAGGACAAAGTTATGTCCCATAGTTATGGAGAAGAAGATGAAAGCCATTAATGGTGCTTGTGAGCTCCAAGAAGCCTAAAATACCAAATGAGAACCAACCCCTTTGAATGCCAAGCTTGGGGGTATTTATAGGTGAGCTTTGAAAGAAATATCCCGAATTTCGTATCCCTTAGGGATGAAAAATTCGCATCCAAAAAACGAATCCAAAAAACAAAGCTAAATTAGAAAATTCGCATCCCAAAGTCCAGAAAATTCAAATCCTAGAAATAGCTGGAAAGCACGTGCGAATCAAGTAAAAATGGGTGATTCGCACGGTACATTGCCATGCCAGAGTCGTTCGGAATTTGCTAAACTTCGAGTTTCTTCGACCAATCGAAAATTCTGACTCCCGAATCACCCAACCGCACACGAGAAATTTCGAGTTCGGCTCATGTTGATCCCAGATTTCAAGTTGCCAAATTTTCCATCCTCGTTGTCCAAGAATTCGTATCACGGATCTTCCAAGTTTTTGAATCTGATTCCCTGATGCGGAATCGAGGGTTTCATATCCCCGCTCGACTCGAACCTGCCTTTTTGAGATGCCGGGATTTCGACTCCCTGTTATGCCACTTTTCGTATCCGATGCGAATACGTGATTTTTATTGCAGGGGTCGATGAGAATTCGAAGATTTCGCATCTCGGCTATGGTACAAAAAAATTGGGATGCAAAATCCCATGTTGCCAAGCCAAAGTTCTAGAGATGATCGGGATGATGCATGCACGTGGAAATAACTGATTTTCCCATGCTGATAACTGCATTTTCAACATGCCAAACCCGATGATCTGCCAAATTTCAACACGTGATCAGTTAAGCACGAACATGTGGTTTTCCATGTTTCTCACAAGTCAATCACTTGTTTTTTAACGTTCCTGACCAAAAGTTTGCCAAGTTCCATATTTTGATGTCGTGAGTCGCGCAAGCCATTTTTCGTGATCATCCCATGCTGATCAACTGTTTTTGAGTGGGTGGCACTGCTTTTTACCAAAATCCACATATTTTTCCACGACGGGATTTCCCTGTGATCGGACCGACATGCTCGAGCATTTTTAGTTGATCAGACCGAGTCGATTATGTATTTTTACCATGCCAGTTTCTCCAAGTCCATTAATGATGGTTTTATGAATCGACGCTATTTCCAACCTTTTTCAAACACGTCGCGGCTTCGACCAAATCGCTTTCTGTTTTCTGATGACGTTCTCGAGACATGAGCGCATCGCTAACCAAAATCTTGATGTGTGACAACTTTGACCAAAAAGCGTGTCAACACTTTACCCCCTAAAACATGTATCGCTTGATAGAAGGAAGATATTTTGCGTGAAAACCATAAATCCAGAAACCAACGCCAAGGGAAGTCCAAAGTGAACTGCTATAACCAAAAAACTAAAGAGCCACGACAACATTAACCAGAAATCCATGATCGCTCTGGATCATATTAACCAAAAATCCATGATCGCTCCAAATCTTATTATCCATGAACCCAAAATCCAAAATACCTGAAATCCAGTGAAACCCGACGATCACGCCATTTGTTTGGAGATAACTAGAATAACCAGAATACTAGAATGACCGGAGGACTGGAGGAGTCCGATAACCTGAAAAACCAGAAAATCCATAGCAAGAAAATTAAGGAAACCCAAAATTCATAAATCCAGAATAACCAATAACCATATAGCCAGATATCCATACGAGTTCAAGGTGACCTTCCCGTGATAAGACAACCAAGAATAGGCCAGAGAATTCCAAGACGGCCAGATGACCGAGGATAAGCTACAGAATTCCAAGATGGACTTGACTAGGCAAGATAACCATAGATAAGCCAATGAGGTCCATGACAGCCTTGCCGAGGCAAGACGACTAAGGATAAGCATAAGATTTGGGAAGATCATATCCCCCAATTTTCTACTAAGTACTTAAGGCCGAAAGCAAGACTTCTTACACGAGTTCTTATCAATGCAGTCTTTCCTCTTCTTGGTATACATGAGAAAATTCTTGATTTAGAACATAGAGCCTTATATGCTATATTCGCTGGTATTCAAGTTTATTGGGATCATTTCGTTTTTGATGAATTAAAAAACTTTTGGAATAGGTCTCGACAATTGATCATATATTTACCTTTCATTATGCGCTTGTTGAAGGAAAAAGAAGTTCCTACCTATTTATCAACATTCGACGAAATTCTAGTTAAGAAGGCAGCTAAAAAATCTTTTCTTTGATACAACTTCCACAATAACCATATACTTTTTGCACACTCAATGAATGGAGAGAGAGGCATCAAGGACAACAAGTTCCGCCGTAAGAGCTTCATCATGAAGCACAAATTCAGGATATATCGGAATCCACATCTCAACAAACTTCTCAATTTCAAACGTTATAATGTGTGACTTCTCCCAAAACACAAAGTCCAAGACGACCTTGCGAAGCAAGACGACCAAGAACAAGCCAGGTGGGGCCCAAGACGTCCTTGCGAAGCAAAACGACAAAGGACAAGGCATGGACTGAAGTCCTTAAAGTTTATAATCCAGTTATAGATTTCATACTCCACAAGCAAGCATCCTTACTTTATGGAATAATCTTATTAAAGTTATAAACTTTTGAGTTATTAATAAAACCAAAAGGAAAAACAAACGGTTCCTCATCCGTAAAGAGCATGCCTGTGGACTCGCCTATCCCTATACATGGGTTTGTGGACTTAGCTGTTTCCGATTTCGAATTCATTTATGAAAGAGACTTTAACATTTTACCGTTGGCCAAGAGCGTGCTTAGGATCTCGCCGATTCCCCTACATGGTAAGCATACTTAGTCATTCGAGTTCCAAAACCAAAGTTTTCTCAAGATGGTCTTGCCAGAGAAAGACGACCAACGGTAGCCAGAAAAGTTCAAGGCGGCCCTACCGATGTAAGGCAACTAAGAAAAAGCCTAATTGTCCAAGGCGGCCTAACCGGGGTAAGGCGACCAAGGACAGACATAATACATCAATGTAGCCTTATTGGAGTAAGATGACAAAGAAAAGCCAGAACCAATCCATTTTATTGATAACGAGGGGGTGATGGTGTGTTATCGAGCAATAAGCGTGCCTAATGATTATAACATCTCTCTTACATATGTAGGTCGACTCAACCATCTACAATACAGAAAACCAAAAGATTAATCCAGGGGCGGGAGCCTACAAAGCCAAATCCATGGGCCGGAGCCCGAGTATCCAGAATCCATAGAAAGCTAAGAGAGTCAAAACATTAGCTCAAGAAATCCATAAGCCGAAAAAGCAGAAGTGAGAAATCCATGAGTGGGAAACCCATTATCCGAGGGCCATAGAATCTAGAGGCCAAGAAACCAAAGAAAGCTAAATCCAAACCCTAAGAACCTAAGGCGCCAAATCCAAAATCCAGGAATCTTGGGAAGATCAAAACCAGGTCCAGAGACCAAGAGACCGAAAGGCCAAGACCAAAATCCAATAGACTAAGCAGAACCAAGAATCAAGAATCCAAAATATCCACTAAGCCAGAAGACCAGAATCCACAAGTCATAAGACACTAATACCCGAGAGACTTGCATCCGAGACATCAACGCCAGTAAGGGGTTTAGTTGATAACAATGCCACCGGGATGAGTACTGGTCCTAGGCCTATCTTGATTAGCATGACAGGGTTGTGCTTGTCCTGGCACCATAGCCTAATTCCGAACAAACCGTTCCAACTCTCCGCATTTGACATGCTCCTAGATCACATCCTTAAGATGTTGAAACTCATTTGTATTATGACCGTCAAGATCATGAAATAAGAAACGCCGGCCTAAATCCTTTTCTCTCTAAGTCGACTCACTTGTAGGAGGCTTCCTGAAAGGAGTAGTGGGATAAAATTTCAAGTAAATCTCTTTCGAGGTATGAGTAAGTCTAAATTAGTTGAAAACTTAGGTTGCTTCCAAGCCATGTTGTGATCATTTCCCAAATAAGGTTTACTAGTACCAAAACCCTTTTATTTACCATAATCGGACGGTTTCCCGCCCTTAATCACATTATCTTTGAGAACCTTTTTGTCAATTCTTGCATCCTCTTCTCGAAGGAATCTTTCAGCTTCAAAATAGAACTCACTGAGATCCCTCTGCAGGTCCCGATGCAATGATGTCTTGAAGTCAGATTTGTCTAGAATTCCAGATATTGCAACCATCAAAACCATAAATGGATCGGGTATGTCGACCGAAGCCACAACAACATTAATTCGTTTCAAGAATTTACGCAGAGTCTCGCCAGATTTCCACTTAATGCCATTTAGAGTCATAACGCTTTCCAGACGAATGATGTTAACTATGAACTATTCCACAAACCTACCAACCAAAGCAATCCAGGAAGTAATAAAGTGTAACGACCCGCCATTGTAACGACTCGCCATTTTGACCATGCAGAATCGACAAAACATGTCAACTCGAAATGTCCAAAACAACAGATTGTTATTAACTTCTGAGGTAAATAGAATAAATCACAGAATCACAGATCACAGACATAGACACAGAGTAATATATATCTCGCAGTGGAAAATACAAAATACAATAGTAGGTCATGAAGCTACTAAATAAAAATTTACATTAGAGTTTACATAAATAATACAGCGGAAGTCTAATACAGTGATTTTAGATACATAAATAAATAATAATAGTTGAAACAGAGACGACAATAAATAGGATGATTGGAACAATTGATCAATAGGTAGATATTGCTGAGCAAAATCCAATATAAGCTCCAAACTCCAGGAGTAAATCTCGAAACTGGAAACTCGATCTGACCCAAGCAATAATGCAAAACAAAATAACTCGGATCAGGACTAACATTCTCATGGAAGTAAATCAACTCAAATGAAATGTTCGATGAAATGCAATTAGTAACTTAAAGGATGTTTGGGATCACCATCCTCTAAGGATCCGTCAAACTAATACTATATACTGTAATACGCTATATACAATAGAGTCTATCAGTAAAATAAAATATCAAAATAGCGTAAGCGGGATTACCATGATTACCCTTACACCTTTTATATATTCCCATAGTATATACAGTACCGTAATTCCTCCGTAAACTGGAGGTTGATCAGAGGGCACTCCATATAAAACAGTACAAAACAAAATCGTAGTGGGCTCGTATAAGGCATGTGACAAGGCACACAAGGAATGCCAGGGTGGATTCACCATTTGCAGAGCCGAACTGGTGGTAACGCATAGTAGCTACTACCGCCCACCTCGATACACACTCCCATAATCAAAAGGGCCCAAATCGAATCTTAACAGCAATAGAATAATATCGAAGAAGTGTGCTCGACAAGAGGTATGACCTCACTTCGTCCGCGCATAGCTCCTATTTTAGCCACATCAAGCTGACTCAAGGTAGTCGGGGTCTCGTAATTAATATGAAATAAAATAAAATGGAGTCGTTCGCCAAATCATCCCCTTCATTTTGGAACTCCACCGCGTATACAGTTGTTAAAGTGGTTTTCGGTATTGGCAGAGAGTATGACAATAGCCGATCCCGGTCTCTTTAACAACCAATCGTTTACATTTTTCACACCGTGGCCGTTATTTTATAAATCACTTTATAAAATAGTTTATACGAATTCTCATATTCGAATTTGAAATCAAATTTAAATATCTAACTTCGACTATATTAAAATTTGGAAATAACTCAAATCGTTTAAATCAAATCGATTTAGAACCATATCGTAAAGATTTCAAATATAGTATAAACTAATACTATAACTTTAACTTCGATAAAATTTATGAAAGTATTCGCATATTAAATCTCAAATCCAAAATCGACTTATATTTAAGTTATACCTTAAATTTCTCAATTTCCATTTTAATCGATACCAAACCATTTAACTTCGATAATATTTTGGTTTGGTTTATATTCGCAAAAAAATTCAAGTTCGAAACAATTCAAATAATTCAAAATTTTCCTTCACAAGGAATCGTTTCAAGTCGATTGATTTAAATTCGACATTTTGGTTCGAATTCGAATATACGATTCAAGTCAGAAATTACATTTCAATTTAAACAAATTATATCGTACTTTATAATTCAAGTCATATAGTTCAATATTGTTGCTTCTACATTTTGAATCAAAATCTTATATTTCCATTCAAACAAATTACTTTCTTTATATTCAAAACTAACCGCGATTCAAGATCGTTTCTTATAATAGTTCAAAACCAAATTTAAATTCGTATTCAGTCGAATTATAATCAAATTCATTCCTTAAATTTGGAAATTCAATTTCAAAAACAAATTTCACATTTCAAGTTCATTTCTTATAGTTTAAATCAATTCGAATTCAAATTTATTTCATATTTATACCCAATTCAAATTCATCTCTACTAAAATTTCGTATCAATTCGAATTCATAACTTAATATGAGTTCATTCGTTATTCAGTTATCATTATAAAAAATTTACATCTTTAAACTACGAAAAATCGCGAAATATACTTATCCATCTTGAGTTTATTATTAAAGTTTAAAATATATATAAGAAAATTAATTTTGAAAATAGATATGAATATATATAAGTTTATAAAATTCTAAAATTAATTAGAAATAGATTATAAACATATATAAGTTTAAAATAATATAAAAATAGATTTAAAGAAATACTTATTATAATAAAATAAAATTAAAATACTTATATGAATAAATTATATGGTTTAAAACAGATAAAATTATAAGTAAAATCTTAAACAAACATTTAAATCTATATTTACTCATAAAATCATTTTAAACATATAATTTAAAATCTACAAATTTTAAGTTAAAAAAAATCTTTAAAATATAAAAACATAAAATCTTAAATTAATATAAAATTAAAATTATCAAATCAGTTAACTTCGAAAACATGACCAACGGTGTCCGTATATAGTTTTCTACCCTATGGTCAAGTGATACGGATATTTATCATTTCAACCCGCAATTTATAAAATTTCTACGGGTCTATCATTTCAACCCGCAATCCCAAATTCAGTAAAAATCGTTCAGGTCTATCATTTCAACCCATAACGATTTTTTCTTATTCTATTGTCCATTCGGGTATGTAACATTTCAACCCTTAGTGATTTTTCCTAAACTAGGGGTTTCAATAATCACAAACAACAATCATATAGCAACAAATCACAACATATATATCATCAGTGCAACTACGTGTCATATGAATAAATCGTGTCACAAATGAAATGTGCATATATATCAAATCAAACAATTTCTATCAGCAATCCTATATATTTCATATAACAGTTCATTATTGATCTAACATCCATGAAAAATGTAAGTCAGGTGTAAGATAAACTCACATTCCGTCGCATAGAAATAGAGACGACAACGGATGAACACTGGATGAGACGACGATATCCAGGCACGACTCAGAATTGTTTCAGCTCGATAATCAACTCAATTTTTTTTTTGGGAGGAGGTCAGGGAATTGTCGATGGATCTGTACGGGTATTGGCTTTTGTACGGTTTCCAGGCTCGACATCGAACTCAATAAATAAAACAGGGACCACAAAATATTATATAATATACTCCTATAAACGTATACACATACATCATATCTAAATTTTAAAATCACACACGTGAAAATAATCAACGCAACTCGCGCACACCAATTTCTCTAATATACATGAATAGACTCTTTTTTTCAAAACCCATAAATTTCAAAACAAATCACACCCACATAATTATATTTAAATTATATAATATAAAACACACATAAGAAAAAAAAAATTCTACCATATAAACTCACGCACTCAGGACCACAAATGCAAACACACACGCACCATACACATTCAACACATAGCACATAAACCATTTCATCAAATACACTCACACACCCTCACATATAACACACACCAACATACATAAAATACACACACGCGCAGGGAAAGAGTTGGAGCTCAGCTATCGGGTCAGCGATGGGTTTGATGAGACAAGGGTGGTACGACGGGGTTCGGTGTAGCCAACATGGCATGGACGGGGTCTCCGGCAAGGTAAAGGCGCAGAGGGAGGTTGTGTGTGGAGTTGGGTTCAGACCAAAGATGGTCAAAGGGTCGGTCGATGGCCGAGGAGCTCGTCGATGGACTGTTGGGCGAGGAGAGGAGGAACAACAGGGGAAGGCGGGTGGGAGGAGCTTTCAAGTGCGGAGGGAGGAGTCTATTCGACGCAGGGGTTCGGATGGCGGAGCGGCTACTGCAGATGCGAGCTGATCGAAGAGAAGGCATGAAAAAAAAGTCTGTGTAAGGTTTCGTGAAAGAGAAGAAATGGGGATAGATCTTCCCTTTCCTTTTTTTTTCTTTGTTTATTTATTTTCGAAAGTTTGTTTGCTCTTTATTCGGAACCGACGTTTTGAAACTTTCAAAAGTAAAAGGACATTTGGCACATGAAATGGTATGAATTTAAAATGATAACTTCAAGGAAAAAAATGCATGGAACAAACTTAGAAAGTGGAAAGTTGGAAAGGCGTCGGCATTAAACAGAAAGGTGCCAAAAGTTGGTTTTGAAAGGATAAACACATGCATGAAACGTGCTTAGGTGGCTTAGGAATTTTAAAATAGGAGTGATTTTGGGAGCCAACGTGCATGCATTTTATATGCAAAAGTGTCCATCATTTAAGCCTAAAAAAAAAAAATATTAATGGTTGGCTTAGTAAAATAAAAAGATGGATTTTGCAGACCCAAAATGCTTAGAAAAGTATGTAAGATCGAAAAAGGGACACATCGAACTCAGATGACTCTGTTTCAAAAATGAACTGTGCAAGCTTTTTCGCAATTACAGCGCGAACCGAGCACCGAAACTGACAAATGAATATATTGCGGTAATCAGCGCGACGAGACGGACACAACGGTATATAATTTACAGCGTCAGGACGCTCCGTTCAAAAATGCATTACGGACCCCTTTAAACGTAAAAATAGGTTAGGAAAACAATTAAACGGAGGTCAAAACGTCCGATTTTCACGAAATGGATTTTACCGTTGGATTCATGACAACGAATAGAATATTTTTCATGTTTGTCCGAACTGGTTTCAGAGAGATTTTAAAATCGATAAAAATTGAACTGATATGCGCAGCTTTACGCTAAAAATTGCGCGAACGAAAAACATTCAAATTTTATGATGAAATTTTCGTTGTTGCTACATCTCACTGTACGCAATTTAGATTTCAAATTCCCGTTATGAAAAATTATAGAATATTTTCAAAATTAAAATTTCAATTTAAATCGGAATATAAATCGTTGGAAATAACGGGTTGTTACAATCTCCCCTACTTAAACCTTTTCGTCCCCGAAAAGGAACGAGACAGCGAAATAATAATTAAGTAATTAATATTTTTAAACTAAATGGTTCATATTTATTCTCTCATATATATATATATATAATTTGAGATATAGATAAATCAAAAGTTAAAATATTTTCGAATACTTCAAAACAGTTTCAAGTATTAGTTTGACGTCTCGACTGGCGATATATATCTATCCCACTTTCCAAACCCGAAAATAGATATCGATGATGCTGCAGTCATCACCAAAATCATTTTCAAGCGACTAGAGTGTGACTCTATATTTATCTAATACATATATGATTTAACATATACGTTGATCAGACGTATACCCAAATCACTAGGTATTCGATAGCCAACTTTAACGTCAAGCAAGTACTCAAAACATTTTCTATATTTCAAACAGAATATATACCAAATTTCCAAATAATATATTATAAATAATTTATTTCAAATCATTAAAATTCGAAATAGGGAAAATTATATCTCTCCCCGACTCATTTATTTATTAAAATTAAAATTCAATTCTTATTAAATATGCAACAATATTATTAAATCAATATATAACAATATTATTTTATACTATGCCAAAATATTTTCAAACCCAAGTTATCAATATTATAACCTAGTTTAATTCCACAAGTTTAAACATATATATGCATCAAAATTAAAATCTTTATAACCTATTTAAATTTATAAATTCCTATGTATATACATACACACATTAATAAACAATACCAATATATATCAACCAAGATAAAATTATTTTCTTAAAAATCTATATAAAATATATAATTTAGAAAAATATATCATCTTATAGTATAAACGTCAAAACTTTCAAAATACAAGTATTACCAAAACATAATGTCATTTACAAATATATAATAAAATTTCAATATTGTATCAAGAAAAAAATTATAATACCTTTCAAAGTATGCATCTTAAATCAATATTTAAATAAGAATGAACTCGCTATAAAATTTATACTCTCCTTCTATTTCTTACCTTGCAATGGACAAGGATAAGTTATAAAATTCGAGTTAAAAGCTGAACGAACGAAAGAATCTAATCAAAGAAAATCTAAGAAGGAAGATGGATTCAAATAGAAAGGAAATTTCAGAAGAAGATTTAAATATTGAACAAAAATTTATAACTGAAAATATTTGTTTAAAACATTTAAAACCATTTTAAAACAATTTTAAAACTCTCTATACTTCCAAAATACGCACTCTCAAGAACGATTCTACGACTGATTCCACTCATTCTAGGGTATTACTACCGTATCTCTAATGAGCTTTTACCCCAAAGGCTAAAGCTTTGATAAACCAAAGCTCTGATACCACTTGTAACGACCCGCCATTTTGACCATGCAGAATCGACAAAACATGTCAACTCGAAATGTCCAAAACAACAGATTGTTATTAACTTCTGAGGTAATTAGAATAAATCACAGAATCACAGATCACAGACACAGATACAGAGTAATATATATCTCGCAGCGGAAAATACAAAATACAATAGTAGGTCATGAAGCTACTAAATAAAAATTTACATCAGAGTTTACATAAATAATACAACGGAAGTCTAATACAGTGATTTTAGATACATAAATAAATAATAACAGTTGAAACAGAGACGACAATAAATAGGATGATTGGAACAATTGATCAATAGGTAGATATTGCTGAGCAAAATCCAATATAAGCTCCAAACTCCAGGAGTAAATCTCGAAACTGGAAACTCGATCTGACCCGAGCAATAATGCAAAACAAAATAACTCGGATCAGGACTAACATTCTCATGGAAGTAAATCAACTCAAATGAAATGTTCGATGAAATGCAATTAGTAACTTAAAGGATGTTTGGGATCACCATCCTCTAAGGATCCGTCAAACTAATACTATATACTGTAATACGGTATATACAATAGTGTCTATCAGTAAAATAAAATATCAAAATAGCGTAAGCGGGATTACCATGATTACCCTTACACCGTTTATATATTCCCATAGTATATACAGTACCGTAATTCCTCCGTAAACTGGAGGTTGATCAGAGGGCACTCCATATAAAACAGTACAAAACAAAATCGTAGTGGGCTCGTATAAGGCATGTGACAAGGCACACAAGGAATGCCAGGGTGGATTCACCGTTTGCAGAGCCGAACTGGTGGTAACGCATAGTAGCTACTACCGCCCACCTCAATACACACTCCCATAATCAAAAGGGCCCAAATCGAATCTTAACAGCAATAGAATAATATCGAAGAAGTGTGCTCGATAAGAGGTATAACCTCACTTGGTCCGTGCATAGCTCCTGTTTTAGCCACATCAAGCTGACTCAAGGTAGTCAGGGTCTCGTAATTAATATGAAATAAAATAAATGGAGTCGTTCGCCAAATCATCCCCTTCATTCTGGAACTTCACCGCGTATACAGTTGTTAAAGTGGTTTTCGGTATTGGTAGAGAGCATGACAATAGCCGATCCCGGTCTCTTTAACAACCAATCGTTTACATTTTTCACACCGTGGCCGTTATTTCATAAATCACTTTATAAAATAGTTTATACGGATTCTCATATTCGAAATTGAAATCAAATTTAAATATCTAACTTCGATTAAACAACTCAAATCGTTTAAATCAAATCGATTTAGAACCATATCGTAAAGATTTCAAATATAGTATAAACTAATACTATAACTTTAACTTCGATAAAATTTACGTAAGTATTCGCATATTAAATCTCAAATCCAAAATCGACTTATATTTAAGTTATACCTTAAATTTCTCAATTTCCATTTTTATTGATACCAAACCATTTAACTTCGATAATATTTTGGTTTGGTTTATATTCGCAAAAAAATTCAAGTTCAAAACAATTCAAATAATTCAAAATTTACCTTCACAAGGAATCGTTTCAAGTCGATTGATTTAAATTCGACATTTTGGTTCGAATTCGAATATACGATTCAAGTCAGAAATTACATTTCAATTTAAACAAATTATATCGTACTTTATAATTCAAGTCATATAGTTCAATATTGTTACTTCTACATTTAAATCAAAATCTTATATTTCCATTCAAACAAATTACTTTCTTTATATTCAAAACTAACCGCGATTCAAGATCGTTTCTTATAATAGTTCAAAACCAAATTTAAATTCATATTCAGTCGATTTATAATCAAATTCATTCCTTAAATTTGGAAATTCAATTTCAAAAACAAATTTCACATTTCAAGTTCATTTCTTATAGTTTAAATCAATTCGAATTCAAATTTATTTCATATTTATACCCAATTCAAATTCATCTCTACTAAAATTTCGTATCAATTCGAATTCATAACTTAATATGAGTTCATTCGTTATTCAGTTATCATCATAAAAAATTTACATCTTTAAACTTCGAAAAATCGCGAAATATACTTATCCATCTTGAGTTTATTATTAAAGTTTAAAATATATATAAGAAAATTAATTTTGAAAATAGATATGAATATATATAAGTTTATAAAATTCTAAAATTAATTAGAAATAGATTATAAACATATATAAGTTTAAAATAATATAAAAATAGATTTAAAGAAATACTTATTATAATAAAACAAAATTAAAATACTTATATGAATAAATTATATGGTTTAAAACAGATAAAATTATAAGTAAAATCTTAAACAAACATTTAAATCTATATTTACTCATAAAATCATTTTAAACATATAATTTAAAATCTACAAATTTTAAGTTTAAAAAAATCTTTAAAATATAAAAACATAAAATCTTAAATTAATATAAAATTAAAATTATCAAATCAGTAAACTTCGAAAACATGACCAACGGTGTCCGTATATAGTTTTCTACCTTATGGTCAAGTGATACAGATATTTATCATTTCAACCCGCAATTTATAAAATTTCTACGGGTCTATCATTTCAACCCGCAATCCCAAATTCAGTAAAAATCGTTCAGGTCTATCATTTCAACCAATAACGATTTTTTCTTATTCTAATGTCCATTCGGGTATGTATCATTTCAACCCTTAGTGATTTTTCCTAAACTAGGGGTTTCAATAATCACAAACAACAATCATATAGCAACAAATCACAACATATATATCATCAGTGCAACTACGTGTCATATGAATAAATCGTGTCACAAATGAAATGTGCATATATATCAAATCAAACAATTTCTATCAGCAATCCTATACATTTCATATAACAGTTCATTATTGATCTAACATCCATGAAAAATGTAAGTCAGGTGTAAGATAAACTCACATTCCGTGGCATAGAAATAGAGACGACAATGGATGAACACTGGATGAGACGACGATATCCAGGCACGACTCAGAATTGTTTCAGCTCGATAATCAACTCAATATTTTTTTTTGGGAGGAGGTCAGGGAATTGTCGATGGATCTGTACGGGTATTGGCTTTTGTACGGTTTCCAGGCTCGACATCGAACTCAATAAATAAAACAGGGACCACACTTCCTTCTACACAAAATATTATATAATATACTCCTATAAACGTATACACATACATCATATCTAAATTTTAAAATCACACACATGAAAATAATCAACGCAACTCGCGCACACCAATTTCTCTAATATACATGAATAGACTCTTTTTTTCAAAACCCATAAATTTCAAAACAAATCACACCCACATAATTATATTTAAATTACATAATATAAAACACACATAAGAAAAAAAAATTGCTACCATATAAACTCATGCACTCAGGACCACAAATGCAAACACACACGCACCATACACATTCAACACATAGCACATAAACCATTTCATGAAATACACTCACACACCCTCGCATATAACACACACCAACATACATAAAATACACACACGCGCAGGGAAAGAGGTGGAGCTCAGCTATCGGGTCAGCGATGGGTTTGATGAGACAAGGGTGGTACGACGGGGTTCGGTGTAGCCAACATGGCATGGACGGGGTCTCCGGCAAAGTAAAGGCGCAGAGGGAGGTTGTGTGTGGAGTTGGGTTCAGACCAAAGATGGTCAAAGGGTCGGTCGATGGCCGAGGAGCTCGTCGATGGACTGTTGGTCGAGGAGAGGAGGAACAACAGGGGAAGGCGGGTAGGAGGAGGTTTCAAGTGCGGAGGGAGGAGTCTATTCGACGCAGGGGTTCGGATGGTGGAGCAGCTACTGCAGATGCGAGCTGATCGAAGAGTAGGCATGAAAAAAAAGTCTGTGTAAGGTTTCGTGAAAGAGAAGAAATGGGGACAGATCTTCCCTTTCCTTTTTTTTCTTTGTTTATTTATTTCCGAAAGTTTGTTGGCTCTTTATTCGGAACCGACGTTTTGAAACTTTCAAAAGTAAAAGGACGTTTGGCACATGAAATGGTATGAATTTAAAATGATAACTTCAAGGAAAAAAAAACGCATGGAACAAACTTAGAAAGTGGAAAGTTGGAAAGGCGTTGGCATTAAACAGAAAGGTGCCAAAAGTTGGTTTTGAAAGGATAAACACATGCATGAAACGTGCTTAGGTGGCTTAGGAATTTTAAAATAGGAGTGATTTTGGGAGCCAACGTGCATGCATTTTATATGCAAAAGTGTCCATCATCTAAGCCTAAAAAAAATAAAAAAATAATGGTTGGCTTAGTAAAATAAAAAGATGGATTTTGCAGACCCAAAATGCTTAGAAAAGTATGTAAGATCGAAAAAGGGACACATCGAACTCAGATGACTCTGTTTCAAAAATGAACTGTGCAAGATTTTTCGCAATTACAGCGCGAACCGAGCACCGAAACTGACAAATGAATATATTGCGGTAATCAGCGAGACGAGACAGACACAACGGTATATAATTTACAGTGTCAGGACGCTCCGTTCAAAAATGCATTACGGACCCCTTTAAACGTAAAAATAGGTTAGGAAAACAATTAAACGGAGGTCAAAACGTCCGATTTTCACGAAACGGATTTTACTGTTGGATTCATGACAACGAATAGAATATTTTTCATGTTTGTCCGAACTGGTTTCAGAGAGATTTTAAAATCGATAAAATTTGAACTGATATGCGCAGCTTTACGCTAAAAATTGCGCGAACGAAAAACATTCAAATTTTATGTTGAAATTTTCGTTGTTGCTACATCTCACTGTACGCAATTTAGATTTCAAATTCCCGTTATGAAAAATTATAGAATATTTTCAAAATTAAAATTTCAATTTAAATCGGAATATAAATCGTTGGAAATAACGGGTTGTTACATAAAGTCCGTCTTCGGCTGCCTAAACCACATAGCAGCTATATTTGTCAAGTAAAGTGGAGAATACTTTGCCATGACACTTTCTAAAGTGAAGAGAACTTTCGTATGTCGAATGTAGTGCATCAAGTGAGCAGTGAGATCGACCGTCATAAGCTCCCTACACCGGTAGTTTGAAATCCAGTTGATTATGAGAATTTTTTATATCTAAAGAGAAGAAGAGGCACAATCTCAAGTGAATCGATGATAACATCCGTGGTTTGATATCCAATACCAAAAGCAAGCAACTAATTCAAATTATCCAAAGCGATACCGGTGCCCCTAGTGTTTAAGTCCAAATTATGAGTCAGTTGATTAGCGAGAAGAATATCTAGTTGAATTCCAACCTGAGGAGCCGCGCCAGGTACAATTCTTACTCCCAGAACCGTGGAAGCACTACCATCCAATGGTGCGCACACTGGCACTTGAACAACATTACTAATGGCGGAACCCACAACTTAACCAACCAAAGCGTCACGAGTTGGAGCAATGTCGGTATTAAGGGTGCCCCGGAGTGTAGCAGGACCGACACCAGTCTGAGGATCGACGTCAGCCTGCTGATAAGTTTTTGGGGTTAACCTCAGTCCTGAACTGTAGCTTGAGAAACATTAATACTTGTTCCAATAATATCTGTCTATCTAGTCGGACTTCCAAAATTTCCAATCCTAGCCTCAATCCAAGTGAGAAAAGTAATGAATGCTTCTTTCTACTGCTAGAGTCGAGCATTCAAATCCGTAGAAAAATTCTTAATCATCTCATTGACTTCGTCAGTAATGACATAATTCGAGGGAACTCCAATCGAACAAAGTTCTTGAATTCCTTCACCTACTACACCTTGAGCTTCAGCAGTAGCATCGATCTTCTTGCGTTTATCCGTGGTGAAAAGCGAGTGATAAAGTTGAAATTGAAGACTAAAACCAAAGTCGAAATCCAAAGACAAATCAGAGAATCCGATCCAAAGAAGTAGTCAAAGTTGTACTCCCCCGTCCTGGCACGCCAAGGTATTGACGTGGTGGAATTGCCCCTATTTGCACACACCAACCCCCGAGTGTACGTTTTGTAGAAAAACAACAGTCCAAAGTAATGAGATGTGCAGGGAGAACACGGTTTTTTATAGTGGTTCGATACTAACGCCCACGTCCATTTTATAGAAATCATTCATCATGTAATAGCTTATTACAAAAGTTGTACAAGTTCGGAAACATTTGCTTACAAAGTTATATAATAGAACGACAAATAGTTTGTTAATTCGAAAATTTGACCAAAATACTCTTCGTCTTATTAGTTGAATCAAACTATGCAGAAATATCCAAGAAATAGCTCCAATATCCAACATGTACAATAGCATGCCAATAGTCTAACCGAATGTCCAAAAGTTGAAGGTAAACGTTTATGCAATGTTTAGAGGAGCAAGCTATGTTTAATAGTCATGGAGAAGAAGATTGCAACTATTAACGGTGCTTGAAAGCTTTAGGAAGTCCAAAATACCAAATGAGAACCAACCCTTTTGAATGCCAAAGCTTGGGGGTATTTATAGGTGAGTTTTGGGACCAGTAGCACGAATTTCGTATCCCTAAGGGTTCGAAATTCGCATCCCAAAACTGAAGCAAAAAAACCAAGCCAAAATAGAAAATTCACATTCCAAAGTACAGAAAATTCAAATCCAAGAAGTAGCTGGAAAACACGTGTGGATAACGCAAAAATGGGTGATCAAAATAGTACATTGCCCTACCATAATCGCTAGGCATTTTCCAAACATCGATCCAAAATTTCGACTCGAATATTTTGACTCCCGAATCATCGAACATGCACACGAGAAATTTTGAGTCCGGCCCGTGTTGATTCCAGATTTCGGATTGCCAAATTTTCCATCCGCCTTGTCCAAGAATTCTCATTAAGGATTTGCTAAGATTTCGCATCTGATTCCTCGATGCAGAATCGAGGATTTCGTGTCCCGACTCGAGTTGAAACCGCCTTATCGAGTGCAGAGATTTTGACTCCAATTGTGCCACTTTTCATATCAGATGTAGATTGTCGGGGTCGACGCGAATTCAATGATTTTGCGTCCCGACCGTGATACGAAAAATTCGGATGCGAAATACCATTAGGTAAAGCCAAGGTTCCAGAGATGATCATGTCGATGCACACACGTGCAAATTAATGATTTTCTATGCCCATCACTGCTTTTTTAATGTGCCGAACCCGATGATCAGCCAAATTTTAGCAAGTGTTCAGATGAGCACAAACATGTGGTTTTCCATGTTTTTCACGTGTGATCACCTGTTTTTAAATGTGTTAGACTAGAAGTTTACCAAGTGCCAGATTTTGATGTCATGGGTCACCTAAGCCATTTTTCGTGATCGTGTCATGCCGATCAGCTGTTTTTTAGTGCGCGACACTGCTTTATACCAAAATTCATATATTTTTCCACGATGAGTTTGGCCATGTGATCGGACAGACACGCTCAAGCATTTAAGTTGATCAGACCAAGTTGATCATGTATTTTTCTCATGCTACTTTTTCTCAGTCCATTAACGACTATTTTACGAATCGATGCTATTTCCAGCCTCTTCCGAACAGTTGTGACTTCAACCAAATTGCTTTGCGTTTTCTGACGACGTTCTCGAGACTTGAGCGCGTTACAAATCAAAATCTTGACGTGTGATAGCTTTGACCAAAAGGCGTGTCAACACGCATATATATATATATATGCCTATATGCACACACATGTACATAAATGCATATATACACACGCACAAATATATGTACATACATAAATGCACACACGTATGTATAATAGTTAAGCAACATCCCTATTTTGCAGCAGCCTTATTATAACTACAAATTATTTAAATAATGTAGTGGAAAATGGAGAATGAGTGGGAAGATAGAGAAACAATAATATATATATATATATATAGTGAATACCATGGGGATTTTGTGGTGCTGCTATATCTTGTGTGCAACCGGTATTTTCTCACATGGAACGGTGTAGAAACATGGATCAGTGGAAATAATCGATTGGGCCGTATGCACACATGGATCGCAAGCATAGAACAAAAAAAATGGTGGATCAGATCGCTGCACAGTATGGATCTTTCATATATGGATCGTATGATCCGACAAGTGTGGTGTGTATGGGTCATGTGGTCCGATCAAGTGCGGCATGCATAGATCGTTCTCTGATCCAGAGAGCACGGAGCTCAGTGAACAATGGATCGTAAGTTGCAGTGCTTGGACCATGCACACTTCATTACAAACTCCCAAGCACTCATACCTACACCTATAAATACTATATCATCTCACACATAAACATGATTAGAATTGCTCCTGCCGAGTCTTTGCCATTATTGATCTCAAGATTCTCAAACATCATTCTCCTCCA
Source organism: Allium sativum (assembly GCA_030737875.1). Classification (NCBI taxonomy): domain Eukaryota; kingdom Viridiplantae; phylum Streptophyta; class Magnoliopsida; order Asparagales; family Amaryllidaceae; genus Allium; species Allium sativum. The sequence continues at coordinate 744,795,864 of CM060912.1, forward strand.
GAATTCACCGAACTTCTTCAGCGAGTCGATTATTGAAGATGAAGCCCTATAATCATCGTTATTCATGGAATTCGAGTGCATTTCTATGGTGAAATAAGAGAATCGTTGCAAATCATCGAGAAAAGTTGTAAATCAAGATCAAACTTGTAATTTGTAATGGAGAAATCAATGAAGTGTGCATTCAAAGTGGATGTAGGCCTAAATAGCCGCTGAACCACTATAAATTTTGTGTTTTACTTTACTTTTCTGCTATTTTCTGCTTTTAATCTTGTTTTTTGTGCAATTGAAAGGTATTTCTATACCTCTCTAGGTATTGACCCTTTTTCGGTGTTAACATTTTGGCTCCTACTGTGGGGCTCGAAGCCACGACCATAAGGTTAAGAGCCTTGATTTGGAAGATTTGGAGCCTGTTTTTTACGATAGATCCACAAGGTCTAAAAGCCAAGTTCGTTGAAAGGATTTCTGTGAAGCCTAGAAAGTTGTTTGACTTTATGACACCTTCAAATAAGAATAGTAAATCCACAAGAGTTTTTGGAAATGTTGTTGATGATAACATAGACACTCCTCAAACTATTAACCCGACCATTGCTCAAACTTCGGGAGGTGGTGTAACTTGAAGAGACTTCAATGCTGTTGTAGCCAATTTGAATCGGCACATGGAATTTTGAATAAAATTTTGATGGATAAGTTGGATGCTCTCCTAGCCGCTCAGACCAATCATACAAATCGCAGAGTTGACATTGATTTGGAATAAAATGCACACTCCTTTGCTTCAGATCGTTCCAGGAGCAATCATGATTTCTACATCGAGGAAGTGGATGAATCAGACAAAATGTCAGCATCAAGTAGCAGGAATGGCATTGATGTGGAAGATTCCAAGGTGAATGATGATGTGCTTAAGCAATCCCGGTTGAGAAAGAATCATTCCAAAAATCATACTTGTCAACAAATTGCAAGTCCCACCAAAAGGGAACCTCCCCAAGCTAAAGGTATGGGTCCAAGTTCGCTAACTGTGATCGCTTGCTTAGACAAGCATCCGGAAAAAGGATTAGCGTCCGTCCTATGGAATAACGCAATAATGAGGAGTATATTTCGGAAATGATTAAGCAAATCATGAAGGAATGTTTGGCTAGAAATGAAGATGAAATGGAGTGGGACTTTGCTTCAAGTTAAAATCCTTTTACCGAAAGGATTCAGCGTGCTGAATTTCCAAAGAAGTTTGTCCCTCCTACCATGCCTGCCTATAATGGGATGAGTGATCCAATCTATTTTTGTACAAATATGAATGGTGCGAGGGCGAAGGACAAGATCAAGTGTCTTTACTTCCCCATCTATCTAGAAGGAGTAGCATCACTATGGTTCACTAAGCTGCCAAAAAAATCCGTAGATCAATTTTATGATTTGGTAAGGAAGTTTAGGGAACAATTCAGATTGTATACCTCAAAGGCCAAAGATATTATGTCGCTATCAAGATTGGGGCCAAATCCAGGAGAGTCGGTAGGCCTTTCTTAGTCATTTCAATACAACTGTATTAGAGGTTGGAATTCCAGATCCTAAGATGATATTGATGGCATTGGTTTGAGGTGTGGATAAGAAGACAGAGTTTCGAAAATGCGTAACGATGAAAGAGCCCAACACACTCAAATAGTTCTACAAAAAGGCGGAAGGGTTCATTAGGCTGGAAGAAGACCCTTCTGCCACCCAGAATATAGTTGGAAGCAATACTGTGGAGGATAAGAAATGTGATGATACTCAGGGCAGTAAGAAAGATCTCGGAGGGAAAAAAGGGGAAACAAAGGGTAGGAAAAGAAGAATAACAAGAGGCTTCTCTTTTTCAAATCCTAAGAGTTGACACTTTTAAGAGATACCTTGGAGAATATCTACATTGCCACCAAGGATACGGGATATTATCCGACACCACGACCAATAAAAGCAGGATATAAAGAACCAAATTCTGGAAGATTCTGTCGCTTCCACAACCAGCCCGGTTAAAACACTAATGAATGTGGACATTTTAAAATCTTGATTGAGGAAATGATCATAACGAACAAGCTGTAAAAGTATGTCAGGAAGTCACAAACTGCAGATCCTTCTCCAGCTCCTCAGGGGAAAAGTGCACTTACCAATCAACTAGGTCCGAGTGATAGAGCTCCAGCGTAGAATAATACAAGGCTACTGATCAATACCATATCTGGTGGTCCTCATCCAGTGGATAAGAGTTGGGGGAGATGGAGTGATATGCGAATACCCTGGAGTACAATCCGTTGGAAGAGAGATGCTTAATCCTTAGTAATACCATTCTCGTGAAGTGGCAGAAAATTTCTCATGATGACATTGTGTTTAGAGAGAAAGATGCAGATGGTGTGGTCGCTCCAACTCCTGATCCAATGGTGGTTACAATTGAAATTGGTCCAGCGATGTTAAAAAGAGTGCTAGTTGATTGTGGTGCTTCTGTCAATGTCCTTTTCCAAAAGACGCTCAATACGATGAATTTGTCGATAACTGATGTACAAGCTTGTCAAATGAAAATCCAAGGGTTCACGGCAGAGCTAAAGTATCCAATTGGAACAATTGACTTGCTTGTCGAGTTAGGAGAAGGAGAGGGGAAGGCTATCTTGAAGCAAACTTTTGGACTTGTGGATGAAGTTTATGCTTATAATGCATTCCAAGGCAGACCCGCTTTGGCTGATTTCAGAATTGCACTAGCACCATGGTGTTTAGCAATGAAGTTTCCCATGAAGAAAGGTGTTATTGTGGTAAAAGGACATCAGAACATTGCCAGAGAATGTTACATCACTGAGTTCAGAGAAGCTAAGAAGAAGGATAAAGGGAAGAATGTGGAGGGCCCTCTCCACATTCGAGAACCTATCTTACAGCAGCTAAAGCATGGCCCTTGCACTGGTGAGCATAGTGGGGATCAAAAGGAAATGGATCCTCGAAAAAAAAGTGCTGGGGATAATCGAGCGGTGCCTGCAGAGATCACAGTACCTATTGCAGTCCATCCAAAGGATCCTGATCGAGTCTTGAATATCGGATCTCAGTTGGACAAGAAGTTGCAGAAGGAGTTAGTTGTTTTTATTAAAGCTAATTTAGATGTATTCGCCCTGGAGTCATGTTGACATGTGTGGCATATCCCCAGAAGTGGCAGTTCATGCATTGAATATAGACCCTCGCATCTCGCCTGTAAAGCAGAAGAGAAGAATCCAAGACCCAGAAAGATCGATGGCTCTCAAAGAAGAAGCGGATTGATTGATGAAAAATCGCTTCATAAGAGAGTTAACATATCCAGATTGGGTGTCCTATCCCGTTCTTGTAAAGAAACCAAATGGTAAATGACGCTTATGCATAGACTATTCGGATCTCAATAAGGCATGCCCTAAGGATAGCTTTCATTTGCCTAGAATTGATCAGTCGATAGATTCGACAACATGGCACGAATTGCTATCATTTATGGATCCTTATTCGGGATGCAATCAGATAATGATGCACGAGGCAGATCATGAGAATACAAGCTTCGTCACAGATGTGGGTTTGTACTACGATAAAGTCATGCTATTTGGGTTGAAAAATGCGGGGGCAACCTACCAGCATCCTATTATTGCGATGTTTAAGTCATAAATTGGCAAGACCATGGATATTTATGTAGATGATAGGCTTGTTAAGTAGAAGAAGGAGGACAATCATATGGAGAATCTAGCTGAAACGTTTAGTGTTTTGAGAAGATATGGCATGAAGTTGAATCCACTCTAGTGTTCATTTGGAGTTGCATCCAGGAAATTCCTAGGGTTCATGGTGAATGTCAGGGGCATTGAAGCTAACCCTACTTAGATTTTAGCAGTAATAGAGGTGCGGGCTCATAGAACCAAGAAAGAGCTTCAAAGTCTGAATGGGAAGGTTGTTGTGTTGAGTCGGTTCATCTCAAAAGAAATTGATGGGTCTATTCCCTTCTTTGATGCATTGAAAAGGGGAAAGAAGGATTTCGAATGGACTCCATCTTGCCAGATGACCTTCAATGAACTATTCAAACACATGGAGACACCCCTCATGCTTTCAAAGCCCAATTATGGAGAGGATTTGTTTCTATATTTGGCAATGTCATCCGATGATTTGACCGCAACTATGGTACGAGGGAATTCAAAGACTCAGCGGCCTGTATATTATATCAGCAAAAGGCTCACCGGGGAAGAGTTGAATTATCCCAAGCTGGAGAAACTTGCATATTGCTCATCGCCTCAAAGAAGATCAGGCTGTATGTTCAAGCTTACTCTATTTAGGTGCTTACAGATCAACCGCTAAAGCAAGTCTTGTTTTGCCTTGAAACTTCAGGTCGGTTTTCGAAATGGAATATTGAGCTTAGTCAGTATGATATCACATATCACCCCCGAGGAGCGATTAACGGGCAAGCCTTAGCAGATTTCATTGCCGAGTTCACAATTAGAGGTAGTGAAGAGGAAGAACCTATTGATGTGGTAATCGAGTGGAAGTTGTTTATCGATGGAGCCATAAATGAATACTGTTCGGGGTAGGAGTAGTTCTAGAAACTCCTGAAGGACGTTCAGTATGCTATGTTTAAGATTATAGTTTCCATCAACAAACATTGAAGTAGAGTATGAAGCATTAATCACTGGACTGAGAATAGCCAAGGAATTGGATTTGAAATACTTGCACATTTTTAGTGATTCGCAGCTGGTGGTGTGTCGGGTCCACAGAGAGTTTCAAGCCAAAGGAGGAAATATGCCTGCTTATCTGTCTAAAGCTTGGAAAATCCTAAACAACCTCGACTATTAACCATAACTCATATCCCCAGAGAAGAAAATATGAAGGAAGATTCACTCACCAAATATGCTAGCACATGAGATGCTCAATTATTGGGATTAGTGCAGATAGAGGTCCTCTCTAATCCCAGTACTAAAGGTGTCGCTGTTGATTGGGTCATGGAAACCGCTGAAGAGCCAGAATCATGGATGACTCAAATAAAAGGGTACCTCCTTAATGGAATGCTATCAACAGATACAAAGAAACGAAAGAAGCTACTGCGGAAATCCCTTTTGTTTCTCATGTAGGATGGTCGTTTATACAGGCGGGGCTTATTTATGCGTTTTGCTTCGATGTGTTACAAAAGAGGAGCCCAAGACAATTTTGGCAGAACTACATGGAGGAGAATGTGGAGGACACTCAAATGATCAGACGTTGGCTAAGAAGATCCTTCAATATGGTTATTTATGGCCTTAATTAGGACTTTGCAGAATACACCAGAAAATGTGACAAATGCCAGAGGTTCACCAAGATTCCACAAGCACCATCCGCAAAATTAACTCAAATGGTCAGTTCATGGCCGTTTACT